>ML664659.1:1260177-1314964 GCA_007570785.1 Antilocapra americana | reverse complement strand
GGGGGGAGGGAGGAGGGAGGGGGGTTCAGGAGGGGAAGCATATGTAAACCCATGGTGATATCATGACAATGTATGGCAAAAACAATAAAAAAAAGAAATAATAATGGATACAAATAAAGAGTGCCTAAGTGACCTGTGGGACACCATAAAGTATACCAGCCATGCATAATAAGTCTAAATGGAGATGAGAGAATGGAAAGTGTAGGAATAATAGTTGAAGGAAAAATCACTGAAAGCTTCCCAAATGTGAGGCAAAACATTAATATATACATTGAAGGAGCTCAATGAACTTACAGAAGAATAAACCCATACCTAGACATAGCATAATCATACTGTCAAAAGACAGGGACAGAATCTTGACAGCATTGAGAGAAGCAAGTTATTCCAAAAAGAGGACCCTCAATAAAATTAATAGCTAATTTCTTATTATAAACTATGTACATCAGGAGGCAGTGGGATAATACATTTTCAAATGGCTCAAACTAAGAAGTGTAACCATAAGTTTTATGTTAAGCAAAACAGTCCTTCAAAACTGAAGAATTTAATACATTCTCAGGTAAACAAAATTCTTGGCTAGAAAACCTACTCTTATAAGAAATACTATTGTAAGTCCTTTATGCTGAAATAAAGTGGCACTAGAGAGTAACTCAAATCTATATGAATATCAGTAGAACAAATAAATATAAGTGGTAATATGATGAATTTTTTAGACCTTGCCTTTTCTTCTAATTTAACATACAACTATATAAAGAAGCAATTATAAATCTGTGTTAATGGATGCACAATGCATAAAGACATAATTTGTATGATAATAACCATACAAAGGATAGAAGTAAAGTTTTTATATACAATTGATATTAAGTTGGTATTAATTTGACCTAGGTTGGTATTATTAACATGCTAATTGTAATTACTAGGACAACCACTAAGAAAGAAAGCAAAAAATTAAAATTGCACACTAGAAAATATCTATTTATCACAAAAGATGGTGATAGAGGAAAAGAGAAATAAAAGATAACAAATAAAAGACATCTAGAAAACAAGTAGCAAAATGGCAAATGTAAATGCTAACTCATCAGTACATCATATTCATTACATGTGTGTGTGTGTGTGTGTGTTCAGTTATGTCCAACTCTTTGTGACCCCTAGAATTTTAATCTGCCAGGCTTCTCTGTCAGTGGAATTTCCCAGGCAAGAATACTGGAGTGGGTTGCTATTTTCTGCTCCAGGGGATCTTCCTCACCCAGGGATTGAATCCAGGTCTCTTGCATCTCCTGCACAGCAGTGGATTCTTTACCACTAGCGCCACCTGGGAAGCCCCCAAAAGTACATACTCGTTACATAAATATGGATTAAAACTTCAACTGAAAGATGGGCATTGAAAGAATGGGCAAAAAACATGATTCAACTATATGCTCTCTAGGAAAGATACACTTTAGATTCCAAAACACCTCCCCCCCAAAAAAAGAATTGAAAAACGTGTACCATGCAAACATCAACCAGAAGAGAGCAGGAGTGACAAAATGGACTTTTGAAAAAAGCTGTTAATAGAAATACTGGAGAATATTTTAGAATGATAAAAGCATCCATCAAAAAGATATAACAATTATAAACATGTATGCACCTAACAGCAAAGCACTCAAATACATGAAACAAAACTAGTGAGAACTGAAGGGAGAAATAGATTATTCATAACACTTGGGGACTTCAGTGCCCCACTTTCAATAATGGATAGGACAGTGAGACAGATAAAAAGCAAAAAGAAGTCTTGTATGACACAATGAACTAAGCAGTATCCTAAACAGACATCTAAAGATCACTCTGCCTAAGAAAAACAGAATTAACTATCAAGTGCACATGGAACATACTTATTATTATTATTTTTGACCACACCATGTGGTTTATGGGATCCTAGTTCCCTGAACAGAGAACAAATCTGGCCCCTTGGCAGCCAAGGCTTTGAGTCCTAACCATTAAACAGGGAATTCCCCTGCACACGGAACATTCTTGAAGACAGACTACATGTTAAGGAATTAAATCATATGAGCCATGTTTTTCAAAAGCAAAGGAATGAAATTAGAGCTCAACAAAAGAAATAAATCTGGTAAATTCATAAATGTGTGTAAATTTTTAAAAATACACTCATAAATAACCAATGGCTAAAGGAGAAAATCACAAGGAAAACAAAGCAACACTGGAATAAATGAAAGTGTAAACATAGCATATCAAAACTTATGAGATGTGATGAAAGCAGTGCTTAGAGGGCAATTTATAGTTGTAAACACATATATTAAAAAAAGAATGGTAAGATGTGAAATCAATAGCATAGTTTTACAGTTTAAGGAGCTAAAATATGAGCAAAATAAATGAAATAGAGAATAGAAAAAAAATAATCAGCAACACTGAAAATTACTTTTTTTTAAAAGATCAACAATATTGACAAAACATTAGCAACATCAACCAATAATAAAAAAGGGAAGACTTGAACTACTGAAACAAGAAATGAAAGGACATTACTATGGAACTTACAGAAAAATTTTAGAAGTATTATAGGGAAATACCATGAAAATTTCTATAGTAAATTTAATAATATAGATGAGTTTGACAAATTCCTAGAGAGATTCAAATTACTGAACCTGATGCAAGAATAAATAGAAAATTCTAGTAAACATATAACAAGAGATTGAATCAGTAATTAAAGAATTTACTATGAAGAAAATCTCAGGATCACTTGAGTTTACATACTAATTTTACCAAACATATGTTCTTATCAGGTCTTTTCTCAGCATGCATCTTGTCCTGCCTATACATCTGGCTTTCTCAATTTCCTGGTTTTTGTAAGAGGTTTTCAAAAACCCTTATTCTTCACTGTATCTCTCTCTAGGTTTTATTCCCAGACTTTCTGTGTGTCTACAATTCACCCCCAACTCTAATATTTTGCCTCAGGTATCCATAGAGTGAAAATGAAATAAAATCTATTTTGTTTGCTCATGTTGATAAATGATCATTTTCAGGGATCTCTTTGTCAGTTTCTATAGTATTGCAAATTTATAGGAAAGGAAGAAACCTGGGGAAAAGAAAAATAGTGAAGGTAATAACTCTTGATGATAATTCAGTGGAAGTAGCCGTGGCTTGTTCTTTTGCCCTTCAAAAGTTTTGAGAAATACCCTCTACTGAGCCTCTTCTCTATGCTGAGAAAGTTCTGAGTTAGACAAAGCAAAGGCACATCAGCCCTGCAGGAGTTTCCAGATGCACCAAAACATAAGAACACAATTCTTTTAGGGCAAATTCTATTCTGTTTTCTCCAGAACCAGGGACACATATAGGGAATTAGTAATGCTGTCTTCAGAATTGTTGTCACATTGGAGACGAATGTGGAGTGAAGGTATGTTAAAAAGCCATAGTGCTCTCCTACTATGTTTAAGTCATCTTTTTCTCAATCCAGCATTTTCTTGTATACTGTAAACCTTGAACTACTTTGAAAAGTTTCCATGGAAATTCATTTTGAGAGTGTGTTTGCTTAGTTTTCTGTTTGCATAGAAGGATAGGCCTTTGGAGTTCCCTATTATACATTTTCTTTGATTCATGAGTTTATTTTGTAAGCTTTTAGTAGATTAATTCTTCATGATCAAAAAAGAAAAAATGACTGTTGTCCACCAACAGTGTAATACTTTCCTTATCCACGGGGTGTAGTAAAAGGAAAGAAGACAAAATACGCTTCTGGTGATCATACCACATGAAAATAGAAACAAAGGGGGAGGGACTAGTATTCTAACACTGGGCTATAGAATATATTTTAGTGACAATTTCATCAATAGGCATCTAGTTCTTTTTGCCCAAAATGTCAACCTCTATTACTAAGTGTCTGATAGCAAAGTGTTGACAGTCTTCTGTTCTGAAGAAAGATAATTCTTGTGATCTTTATGATGAACAAATAAGAACCTGGTAAACCAGAGAGGTTTAGTGGGTCACCCAAAGCTTCAGAGTTAAGAAAATATAGATCTGTGAATTTAATTCAGGATTCTGACCCTAAAAAATGTTACTGTAGTATATTATCATATTGATTTTTTTTAGGATGTTAAACATTTAGTCATTCATTTATGGGCTTAAAAATATAAGTATTTCCTGTTGACTTCAGACATTGAATAAAAGACTGAAAAATTAATTGATGAATTTGTAAATTGTATGAACTTGTTGAAGACATAAGACAAACTTGAGTATGAGTGATAACTATAGTAGATGTTGGTAATTGCTTACCCAGCATCTGTACTCTTTCTACTTTGCTTACTGTATCTACATTTTTATTCATTATCCTTTCCCCTTGATGTACTTTGAGAGGAAGAAGTTGACTGCCAGCTTTAGGAGTAGCTTAGCATATTTCATTATCCTAGCTTGGCCCAGTCATTGGTTCTGGGCTTGACATGTCATTTAAGTGGGCTATTCAGAATGAATCTCCACGCTCTTTCTTGGAATACTAAGCAGAAACACTTTTTTTTTCCTCTTGAGTGGCACTGTATGTGAATCGAAAGTCTCCAGTAGTACAGCAATATTCCACTAATGATGGGAAACAGCTTTAGTGCCACACTGAGACTATGGAGAGGCAGAAGGAAATCAGCCTCAAGACATTAGTGCTGCACCAAAGCAGACAGTCCTTTTGTCTCTGCCTTTGATCTGGACTTAAAGATCCATTAGATAACAAATACTTCTAATATTCTAGAACAGTGTTGGTTTTCAGTCACTTATAACAGAATGTGTAAACTGATGCAGAAATTTCCAGAAAATAAAGGGAGAAATTGATAATTTTGTAGTACTTAAAATTAGAAGCATCCTACTTGGTTATACAGCCTGTATAAAGTCAAACTGCTTGCAACCTGAGGATTCATATGATTTTTCATGCCATAGAACACTTATCTAACATCCAACCCATCTTTACTGAAGCTTCTCAGAATATTCTAAAAAGAGTTTTAGTTATAACAATCAGTGAAACCGTTAAAGTCCTCTCCAGCCATCTACAGACACACACACACATACAATCTATCTCAGCAAGACAGATGACCATAATCCCCTAGACATTCCTTCATTAATACCTCAAGCTTTTAACTAGGAGAAGCTTGCTTTAAGTATTTCCCCTAATATCTACCCTGATTTCCTCTTTTATGTTTATACTTTTCTCTTCCATAAGAAATTCTCAGCTCATTTAATCAGTTTGATAAACTAATCAATCTGGTTTTATTCCATTCATTCATTAACCTGATCTGTACCACAATGGCCTGGGAGTCTAGTTAACAAAAAAAAAGTCCTCCTTAATTGAAAGAAGCCTTGAATAATTCTTTGTCATTCTTCTTCTCTGTTATATTTGTAAAATAGAAGTCTTAGAATTTTAGAACTTTAAGAAGGGCATTAAATCTTGATCTAGAGATCTCTTTTGTCCTTTTATACAGTTCATGAGGTTCTCATGGCAGATATACTGGGGTGGTTTGCCATTCCCTCTTCCAGCAGATCATGTTTTGTCAGAACTCTCTGCTATGACCGGTCCATCTTGGGTGGCTCTGCAGAGCATGGCTCATAGCTTCATTGAGTTATGCAAGCCCCTTCACAAGGGGCAAGGCAATGATCCATAAAGGGGGAAAGAATACACAGAAGAACTATATAAAAAGGATCTTAATGAACCAGATTACTATGATGGTGTGGTTAGTTACCCAGGGGCAGACATTCTGGAGTGTGAAGTCAAGTGGGCCTTAAGAAGCACTTCTGTTAATAAAGCTAGTGGATGCAATGAAACTCCAGTAGACCTATTCAAATCCCTAAAGGAGGATGCCATCAGAGTTTTGCATTCATTATGTCAGCAAATCTGAAAACCCAGCAGTGGGAACAGGACTGGAAAAAGTCAACACTTATCCCAATTCCCAAGAAGGGTAGTACCAAAGAATGTGCTAACCACCAGATAGTTGTACTCATCTCCCATGCTAGTAAGGTCATACTTAAAATTTTGCATACTAGGCTTCAGCATTATGCCAAACAAGAATGTCCAGATGTCCAAGCTGGGTTTAAAAAAGAAAGGAACTAGAGATCAAATTGCCCACATTCAATGGACTATAGAGAAAGCAAGGGAATTTCAGAATAACATCTATCTCTGTTTCATTGACTATGCTAAAAAAACAAAACAAAACAAAAAAAACCTTTAACCATGTGGATCATGACAAACTGTGGAAAGCTCTCAGAGAGATGGGAATATCAGACCATCTTACCTTCTCCTGAGAAACCTGTATGTGGGTCAAGAAGCAAGAGTTAGAAACCTGTATGGAACAACTGATTGGTTCAAGATTGAGAAAGGAGTACAACAGGGCTGTCTTCTGTCACCCTGTTTTTTTAACCTATATGCTGAGCACATCATGAGAAATGCTGGGCTGGATGAGTTACAGGCTGGAATCAAGATAGGTGTGAGAAACATAAAAATCTCAGATATGTGGATGATACCACTCTAATGGCAGAAATTGGAGAGGAACTAAAGAGCCTCTTGATGAGGGTGAAGGAGGAGAGTAAAAAAGCAGGCTTACGACTAAATATTAAAAAAAAAAAAAACTAAGATCATGGCATCTGGCCTCATTACTTCATGGCAAATAGAAGGGGAAAAGGTGGAAGTAGTGGTAGATTTCCTCTTCTTGGGCTCCAAAATCACTGCAGACAGTGACTGCATCCATGAAATATGATGATTTCTTCTTGGCAGGAAAGCAATGATAAACCTAAACAGTGTGTTGAAAAGCAGAGACATTACTCTACTGACAAAGGTCTGTATAGTCAAGGCGGTGGTCTTCCCAGTGGTCATGTACAATTGTGAGAGCTGGACCAGAAAGAAGGCAGAATGCCAAAGAATTGATGCCTCTGACTTGTGGTGCTGAAGACTTCTGAAAGTCCCTTAGACAGCAAGGAGATCAAACCAGTCAATCTTAAGGGAGTATGGATGTGTGAGTAGGACTATAAAGAAAGCTCAGTCCTGATGAATCGATGCTTTTGAACTGTGGTGTTGGAGAAGACTCTTGAGAGTCCCTTGGACTGCAAGGAGATCCATCCAGTCTATCCTCAAGGCAATCAACCCTGAATATTCATTGGAAGGACTGATGCTGAAGCTGAAACTCCAATCCTTTGGCCACCTGCTGCAAAGAAGTGACTCATTGGGAAAGACCCTGATGCTGGGAAAGATTGAAGTCAGGAGGAGAAGGGGTCGATAGAAGATGGGATGGTTGGATGGCATCACCGACTCAATGGACATGAGTTTGAGTAAACTCTTGGAGTTGGTGATGGACAGAGAAGCCTGGCATGTTCAGTCTATGAGGTCGCAAAGAGTCAGACATGACTGAGTGACTTAACTGAACTGCATTTATTTCATATTCCATCAAGATTATGCTCAACATCCTTCAAGCTAGATTTCAGCAATACATGGATTGAAAAATTCCAGATGTACAACCTGTATTTATAAAAGGCAGAGGAACCATAGATCACTTTGCCAACATCTGCTGGATGATAGAAAAGTCAAGGGAATTCCAAAGAAATATCTACTTCTGCTTCATCTACTATGCTAAAACCTTTGACCATGTGGATCACAACAAACTGTGGAATATTCTTTTTTTTTGCATCTTGTATATTTGTAGTGTTTTTCCCTTTTAAAAATTTATTTTTTTTAATTGAAAGATAATTGCTTTACGTAATTTCTTTATTTTCTGTCAAATATGGACATGAATCAGTCACAGCTATACATATGTCCCCTCCCTCTTGAACCACTCTCCCATCTCTCTCCCCATCCCACCCCTCTAAGCTGTTACAGAGCCCCTGTTTGAGTTCCCTGAGTCATACAGAAAATTCCCATTTGTTACTATTTTAAATATGGTAATGTAAGTTTCCATGTTATTCTCTCTATACATCTTACTCTCTCCTTCTCCCCCGCCGTTCCACAAGTCTGTTCTCTATGTCTGTTTCTCCATTGCTGCCTGCAAATAAATTCTTCAGTACCATCTTCCTAGGTTCCATATATATGTGTTAGTATGTGATAAAAATCTTTCTCTCTCTGACTTACTTCACTCTGTATAGTAAGCTCTAGGTTCATGGATGAACCTAGAACTCAAATATGTCCCTTTCTATGTCTGAGTAATATTTCATTGTATATGTATACCACAGCTTCTTTATCCATTCATCTGTTGATTGACATCTAGGCTGCTTTTAGCTATTGTAAATAGTGATGCAGTGAACATCGGGGTACATGTTGGGATAGTCTTAATGAGATGGGAATACCAGACCACATTGCCTGCCCCCTGAGAAACCTGTATGCAGGACAAGAAGTAGCAGTTAGAACTGGAAGTGGAACAATGACTGGTTCAAAACTGGGAAAGGAGTACATCAAGGCTGTGTATTGTCACCCTGCTTATTTAACTTATAGTCAGAGTACATTATTAGAAGTGATAGGCTGGATGAATCACCAGCTGGAATCAAGACTGCTGTGAGAAATATCAGTAACTTCAGATATGTAGATGACACCACCCTTATGGCAGAAAGTGAAGAGGAACTAAAGAGTCTCTTGATGAGGGTGAAAGACAAGAGAGAAAAATCCTGCTTAGAACTCAACATTCAAAAAACCAAGATCATGGCATCTGGTCCCATCACTTTATGGCTAATAGATGGGGAAAATGTGGAAAGAGTGTCTCATTTCATTTTCTTGGGCTCCAAAATCACTGCAGATGGTGACTGCGGCCACAAATTTAAAAGACACTTGCTCCTTGGAAGAATAGCTATGGCAAACCTAGATGGTATATTAAAAAGCAGAGACATTACTTTGCCAGATTTAGGAAAAGGCTGAATGACATCAGCACAGTTGTAGACTAGGAAGTGCCATGCCTTCATTTCCCCACAGAAACATTAAAGAAAACAAGATAAAGAAAAGAAACCACCCAAGATGGCTAAAATAACCTTATAGGAAATCTGGAAAGCAGTCAAAGGTCTACAGCAACAGAGGGAAGGGAATAATAAATAATAGAGTGAAAATAAATAGTTAATAAAAAATAGAGAAATAAAACCAAGAGTTGATTCTTTGGAAAGATTGGCAAAATTGAAAATCTTTAATATATTACTTTAAAATAGATACTTGACAGATTACTTTTCAAAAAAATTAGCTAGATTGACTAAGAATAAAGAGAGAATACATTACTAAAATTAGAAATTAAAGTAGAGGCATTACTATTGATTCTACAAAAATAAAAAGGATGAGAAGTACTATGAACAGTTGTACTCCAACAAATTGGATAACTTTGATGAAATGGGAAATTCTTAGAAACACATATTCTACCAAGACTGAATTATGAAGGAATCAAAAAATCTAAACATACCTATAACTTGTAGGGAGATTGAATTAGTAATCAAAACCTCTAAAGGCTTGCCCTTGACCAGATGGATTCATTTTTTAATTCTACCAAAATTTAAAAAATAGTTATATATTTCTGAAACTCTTCCAGACAAAGAGGTGAAAAGACTTTCTCATCCATTCTATGAGGCTAATATTATCCTTATTATCAAAATCAGAGAGAGACATTACAAGAAAATTACAGACTACTTACAACCCCTTTTGAACATTGATGGAAGAATCCTCAACAAATGACTAATAAACTAAATTCAGTAGTATATTAAGAAGATCATACAGCAAGACAAGTAAGATATATTCCTAGAATACAAGGATGGTGCAACATATGAAAATCAGTCAATATAACATTAACAGAATGAAGAAAAATCATTTTGTGCAACCTAAGTGTTTGTTGATGGATGGATGGATAAACTAAATGTGGTATATATCAATGAATACAATGGGCTTCCTAGGTAGCTCGGATGGTAAAGAATTTACCTGCAATGCAGGAGATCTGAATTCGATCCCTGGGTCAGGAAGATCCCCTGGAGAAGGGAATTGCAACCCACCCAGTATTCTTGCCTGGAGAATTCCATGGACAAAGGAACCTGGTGGGCTACAGTTCATGGTGTTGCAAAGAGTCAGACTCAACTGATAGAGTAACACTTTCATTTTCATACAGTGCAGTATTATTTAGTCTTTAAAAGGAAGGAAATTATGATACGTACTACAACGTGGATGAGCCTTGCGGACATTATGCCAAGTGAAATTAGATAGTCGTGAAAGAGCAAACATTGTATGATTTCTCTTATATGAGGTACCTAGAATAGTTAAAGTCTTCTCTGGTAGCTCAGCTGGTAAAGAATTCACCTGCATTGCAGGAGACCCCGGTTTGATTCCTGAGTGAGGAAGATCCCCTGGCGAAGGGATAAGCTACCCACTTTGGTAATTGTGGGCTTCCCTGGTGGCTCAGATGGTAAAGGATCTGCCTGCAATGCAGGAGACCTGGGTTCTATCACTGGGTTAGGAAGATCTTCTGGAGGAAGGCATGGCAACCCACTCCAGTATTCTCACCTGGAGAATCCCCATGGACAGAGGAACCTGGCAGGCTCCAGTCCATCGGGCTGCAAAGAGTCAGACACCACTGAGCGACTAAGCACAGCACAGAGTAGTTAAAGTATAGATACAGAAAATATAATTGCTGTTACTTGAAGAGGGGGGAAGAGAAAATGAGGGAGATAGTTTTTAATAGATTTGGAGTTTCTGTTCGGGAAGATGGACGTTTTTTGGAGATTGATGGTGTTGATGATTGTGCAACAATGTGAATGTATTTAATGTCTCTGAAGGGTATACTTAAAATGGTTAAAACAGTAAATGTTATGGTTAAAAGAAAAAGGGCTGAAATTCTGTTATATGTTACAACATGGATGGATCTTGAATACATTTTGCTGAGTGAAATAAGCCAAACACAAAAGACCAAATATTGTATAATACCACTTAGATAACTAGATTAATAAAATTCAGAGACAGAAAGTAGAGTAGTGGTTACTAGGGCCTGGGTAGAGGGAGAATGAACTGATTGTTTAATGGGTAAGGAGTGTCCCTCTGGGATGTTCAAAATGTTCTGGAAATGGATTGTGGTATTGGTTCCACAACCATGCGAAGGTACTTAATTTCACTGAATGCTAAACTCAAAAATGGTTAAAATGGTAAATTACATGTTATCTATATTTACCACAGTAAAAAAAATAATTCTAGGCAAAGTTAGTTCTATTTGCCACCTGACATTTCTCAATTAGAAAGAAAGGAACTGGTGTTTTGTGGCCCACCCCTTGGATTAGAAGCTACAGTAAAAAGAAAGGGAAATTGTGACTAACCCAACCTGGTTCACTGAACACCCCTGTATCCATGTTGAGTGGGATAATGTTACTAAATCGAATGTTCAAATAGAAACTGGTGAGACACAATTCCTCCAAAGTAAGGTTAAGGTTAGACTACCAGAATATGAAAAGGGATGCTTGAATAGAAAAATATAAAATAATGGTTAGTTTCTCTGTTTTTTTTTTTTAGCCTCTGATTTCTGGTTTCTGTCTATATTTTGCTTTCTACCCTATATCTTGCATTTCTTTCTTAAGCCAGCTGTATGCTGGCTCAGAATTGAAGCTCAGTTCCTTTTCTTAGATTTTCATACAGACATTACTCATATAGGGTCTTTGTACCAAAATTTTCTGAAGGGTTGTAGGGATGAGGGGCATCTCATTGAAACAATGCAAGGGATTTTCAGTTGAATTACTGATCATCCTTTTCTTAAAAGAGTTCCTTAGCTATTTCAAATAAGCTCGAGCTTCAGCGTCCCACATTGTTTCTTGTTCCTTCTACTTCCCCTCTTCTCTTTAGACTGTTCACCTTTTCCTCCCAAGAATAAATAAACAAAGAATACTTTCCATTGTCTGATATAGAGCAATTTAGGACTCTTTTAAAAATTGAAATATAGTTGATTTAGATTCTTTTTCAGATTCTTTTCCATTATAGATTGTTATAAAATATTGCATGTAGTTTCCTGTGCTACACAGTATTCTTTGTTTATTTTATATATAGGATAGCATTCTTTTTATACTCTAGGCCTATTTGAGGTTTATCCTTTCATACCCAAATGGCTTTCTGAAGTGATTCTGCCTCTGGGTTAGATTAAATTTTTTTTAAAAAAATCTGTAATCTGTATAGTAATTTGTAAACATTTTGCTATGATAAATGTTTTATATTTTATAGAAAAAAAGATTATTGGGCAGAAAGTTATAATATCATCGGTGATACATTTGTCTTTTCCCCAGTGGTGGGAGGCCTTAATCCTTACTTCTCTATGGGAAGCCCATGAAATTCTCTGGTACCAATCTCGGCCTGGTAACATCTTACTAAATTGCATGCATAGTAGCCACAGAGAAATGGCCTCAAAAGTTTTTGATCTGTAAATTCAAACCTATAAAAGGACAATAAATGTTAGAAATTCTGTGAGGGCTGCTGAAATACTAAAAACCTGCATTGCTGTTTTGTTCCTAGAATCCTGTGCTTTAACTTCTGGGGATATACATCTCAGCTTATATTCCTGGAACTGGCTAATGTCCAAATGCAATCAGAAGAGTAATTGAGCATACCTATCTTCATCATTTTGTACCCAGATATAATGGCTTGTCTGAATTAGTGCCTCTTAGCTCGTCACAGAAGCATAGATTAGACTCAGAATATTACAGCTCAAGAGGACGTTAGGGATTATCCAATACAACTGTCTTCATTTTTATCTTAGGAAACTGAGGCCCAGAAAATTTCAGGGCCTCCTTCTTCATTCTCTTCATACTGAATTGGTTGTAAAATCTAGGTCTCCTGACTCTTGGTCTATTGCTTTTCTAGTTATACTAGCTAAGAGACAGCTTCCTCTAAAGCTAGTTTTGCTCAGTGCCCTGATTCAAACGTTTTAGATGTCTTTGGACATTTTTCTTCACTGTTGTGACCAACATATTTTTAAGGGCTAATAAATTTTTTTATATCAATGAAACTAAGATACACTATGAAAATGTTAACAGTATTAAAGTCTGTCATGCCGCTATTTTGTCTTAAAGCAAGCAGCTGAGCCTGTGGAAGCAACTTGGGGTAATAAAGGTTAATCACTGGGAGCTTAAGGGTGCTTATTCTTAATTGGTGAGCGATTAAAGACGCTCAAGGTTAATAGCTCTGTTCTGAAAGCCAGTTATTCTGTTTATAGGAGCATTCCTTTGTGCCATTGGCCACACCTATCAGTTCCAGCCTCTAGCCAATAGGATAACAAATTTAAGAACATAAATAACCCTAAGGGGAATTAAGAGTGAGATGACTACCTTAGCTATGGTTGTGACTTAATTTTCTTTCAGAATAGTTTGATCATCTTCAAAGTGCTCCATTCTTTCCCTCGTTTACAAGATTATTTTGGTTTTGTCATATACATGCAACCCCACATGGTACTTTTTTCAAAGGCCTATAAAACTGATAATGTAAATTAAGCTTATCACTTAGTTTCAAGGCCAGTTGGTGATTTTAAAAACTATTTGGTTACGCATTTCAAAGATTAGTGCAGTCAAAACTGATTTGCCATTATAGGACATTAGCTAATGACTAAGGCATTTTCGATTTATAGGGTAAAGACCTTAAATATATTCAAATTGGAGGGGCCTTAGAGATTCTTTACTCATTTTAAGCTGGTGAACAGAAGGGATCTGGAAAGATTGAAATATCTGCCCATGTTCACCCACCCAGTATAAGGACCTTGGTCTTTTGATGGATGGCAACCATTTAGCTGCAGTTAGCCCACAGATTTTTTCTGAGCCAAATATTATGGTTTCAATGTAACATGTGTATAAAAATTTTTTCTAGGAGAAGGGCAGTAAGTTAGGCTTATATTTATTTGATAAACTTGTGTTTTTAAAGGCTGCAAAACACAAAATGACTTATAATTGAAAATAAATACCATTAATATGAAAAATGTAAGAAATTTACGTATACACTTGAATTGGCTATCTTTCTCATCAAATCCCAATTGATTTGTTATTACTTACTAATGAATTAATCTTTGGTAAATCCTTCTATAGATATCAGACATTAATAACTTCACAGATTATTTTATAGGTGGACATAGAAATTGTTTACTCACTGACAAAGTTGAAAATCTCATCACTGAAAATAGTTTGGGGGTGTGTGAGAAATTTTCGTTTATCTTTTTTTGTCAATAACAACTTGTTCACACAGCAAATGAAAATTGAGTCCAAAGATTGATTTATTTAAATTCACTCAGTGGGTAAATTCATTTCCACATGCCAATTCCCTTCTTTTAATTCTCTTACCTTGTTGTGTCTTGTAAAAGGAAAAGAGAAAAAACATATTGCATTCCTAATGCCACATTTTGGCAATGCATTTAATTAATGGAACGAAATTTGTTATTTTATTCTGATTATCTAGAAGGTTAAGCAACATGAGATTTATACAAAGCATGTAATTGGTGGCATGACCCAGAGAGGAGGTCTGTTGGAAAATGCTGTCAGTGGCTCTTGGCAGGACACTTCATGGCCAGATCAGGGCTCTCTGTGGATGTGTGTGAGCATTTCCTGTAGGCTGAAGTCATAACTCACAGGTATGCTTTCACACTATTCCTTATTAAGTAGGAAATTACAATAGAAAAGCCAAAGTGCTATTTAAAAACCAAAGCCATTAGTTTTTGGTTAATTGTGACGAAACAATGATCACTGTGAGTCATTTCCAATTTCCTAATCTCCACAGTCTTGCTCAATCCTCAGATTTGTTCATGAAGGAATAATTATCACCACTAATAAGCCCAGTCAAGAATCAGAAACTGTTAATAGCCAAGATTTCAAGATACTAAATTTGCCTCATTTGTTTTTCGATTATTTGACTTGCACTTGACTCAAACTTGTTCTCTAAGAAGCTTCTCAAGAAAAGGTCTCTCTCTACACTTTGAAAATTAATCATAAGGAAAATCAAAATGGGGGATGGTTACACTTTTCTGCTACAAATATGAGTCTAGCTGCTACCTCTAGTCAGTTTAATGTCATGCTTATTTAAAAATGCAGAAGTATGGTTGTTCATTTGTTTATTTTTGCTTTCATTTCCCTTGCCTGAGGAGGCAGATCCAAAAAGCAAATGGTAAGACAAATGTTGAAGAGTGCACTGCCTATGTTATCTTCTATGAGTTTTATGGTTTCAGGTCTTTTTTTTTAATATTTAGGTCTTGGATACATTTTGATTTTAATTTTATATATAGTGTGAGAAAATGTCCTTGTTTCATTCTTTCATAAGTAGCTGTCCAGTTTTCCCAACACCCTTTATTGACTTAGAAGCTTTAGCACAGCAAAAGAAACCATCAACAAAACAAAAAAGCAACTTGCTGAATGGGAGAAGTTATTTGCAAATGATTTGTCCAATAAAGGGTTACTATCCAAATTATGTAAAGTACCCACACAACTTAATATCAAAAAAATTAAACTAACAAAAACAAGCAACCGAATTAAGAAATAGGCAGAGGGCCTTAATAGACATTTTCCCAAAAAAAAACATATAAATGGGTACCAGACTCATGAAAAGATGCTCACCATCACTAATCATCAGAGAAATGCAAATCAAAGCCACAATGAGATACACCTTACATCCATGAGAATGGATATCATCAAAAACACAAGAAATAAGAAGTGTTGGTAAGGATTTGAAGAAAAAGGAACCCTGATGCACTGTCACTGTCAGTGAGAATGCCAATTGGCAGAACCACTATGAAAAACATTATGGAAGTTTCTCAAAAAATAAAAAAAAATAGAACTACCATATGCTCCAGCGATTCCATTCCTGGATATTTATCCAAAGAGAACAAGAAAACTATTTCAAAAAGATACATGCACCATAATGTTCATAGTAGCATTGTTTACAGTTGCCAAGATATGAAAACAACCTAGGTGTCCATAAACTGATGAATGGATAAAGATCTCTCTCTCTCTCTCTCACACACACACACACTCACACACACACATCCAAAGGAATATTAGCCATAATAAAGAATGAAATTTTGCCATTTGCTAAAACATGGATGGACCTGGAAGCTATAAGGCTTATTGAATAAAAGACAAATACTGGCTCTCTTCACTTACATGTGGAATATGCAAAATCAAACAAAACAGGAACAGACTCATAGATAGAGAACAAACTAGTGGTTACCATAGGGGAGAGGGATGGAGGGAGTGGCAAAATAGGGGTAAGAGATTAAGAGGTACAGATTACTAGTTATAAAATAAATGTTACAAGGATATAATGTACATCATAGGGAATATAGTTGATATTTTATAATAACTTTGAGGTATAATCTATAAAAATATAAAATTATCATGTTGTGTACCTGAAACATAATATTATGAATATAAGTCAACTATATGCAAATAAAAAATAAAAACAGGAGTAAACTATAAATGGAACTTATTTTAAATATGGCTTTTTTTGTTTGTGTTTATTTTTTTGAAATTTTGAAATATAACCAGTAATACATTTGGAAGAAGCTGGACTAAACTTTTATGCTTTCTCTTAACTGTAGGATGTTAGATTTTAACAAACATTATTTTTTGGCTCTGTCCATAATTCACATCAAAATTTCTATCTAAACAGGTTTTAGGTCATATTGGTTTAGGATGTATGATTCTGAAAGGATACCCAATGATTCCTAACCTTATTAGGTTTACATTTTGTAGGTAACTTCTATGTTTTAATCTAAAAGACTGAGATACACAATTCTATCCATCACAGCACACTGTTGGAAGTCATATTTTGGACAGATCTTGCCCTGGGACTTCCCTGCAGCACCTGGACAATTTATATCCCCTGAACCAGAAGTCCAAGAATCTTAAAATCTGATTTTTTTTATAGGAAACTTTCTTTAGTCCAAAATTTGATAAAAAGTAAATCAGTAAAATATAGTGAATATATGTTTGGGTGTTGAGCAGTGGATTAAGTAAAATTAAATCATAAATCAGGAACAATGAACAATAAAAATAATTTACCTCTTATTCCCTTGAAATGTCTCAAAACAGTTGATATGTACAATTATTAAATATATGTTGGAAGAAAATCTTATTTCACTAGTGCCCCATCAGATCTTCTATTTGAATTATAGTCTAATCACATGTAGGAAGTAAGCTTGAGTTTCTCTAAAACAGAAATACTTCATTGACTCTACTAGTAATTTTGGCTTACAGGCACCTACTGCCATTTTAATGTGTAATAATTAAAATTTTTTATGAAACTTCCTCAGGGAATCTGAGGATCTTCATCTATAAACCAAGAAGTAAAACAGACATCCTCATGATGGTTATGTGGAACCATCAGGAAGATTATATCAATATCATTGAGTATAGCAGCCTGGGTTTAACTGCTTTTCTATTTTTCTTGAAAAATGTAACATTCTTATTGTTATCTTTCATTTCCTATTTTTCGCTATAAAGTGGTATAGAAAAATAATTCTCAATTATTAGATAAACCAATAGTTAAATTATAATGATAAATGACATTTGACATTGGGCCTTAATGATAGAAATATTATAGTTGGAACTCAAGTGGAATGGAAAGTTCACATTCCATTTAAAAGTAGAAGCAAGCAGGATTATGAGTAGATTTATGTAAGCTCTTCCAAATTTTTGAGAGAGCCGGAAACCCAGATTTTCATATGACATCTCCTGATTTTAAAATACTGGCAACTAAAACAAAAATATTTTAAAAACACTGTACAGGCCAAATAAAACCCATCTGTGGGTCAGTTTTGTTTCAAGATTTCTTTAGGTATTCTGAATGAGTATAGCAGAACAAATTTGAGAGCATATATTGGAAACATCTAAAAAAACTTGCAAGCAGGCCATACCAGTTATAATCCCTAGTGTCTAGTCTTGCTTCTAGCCCGTCCCTAGGCCTGACACCCTTTGAAATGCTCACCTGTTCTTGAATAAAAGAAAGAGCACGTTTTTTGAAAAGGGGAAAGAAGGCTTAGGGAAACTTCTATTCACTAATACTTGTCACCATGCCATGGTAGCTATTTGTTGAGCATGCATTGTTGGCCAGGGCATCTTTCAGACATTATATATTCCTCACAGCAACTTAATAGTGTAAATATAATCTCCACTTGCTGGGGTACCCTACAAATACAGGGTAGAACTTCACTCAAAATTTTGTCTAGATGTAGAGACTGATAATCACACACACAATCCAAGAGGTGAGGGGAAGCATATGTAAACCCATGGTGATATCATGACAATGTAGGGCAAAAACAATAAAAAAAATAAAAGGTTTATTAGTATCATAATAAGGTTTCTGGGAACAACAAGGCAGACTCTCCAAGCCGGTTTGAAAATGGCTTGAGATAACAGAAGAAGGAGACTGACTTGGGATATTTTTTTAATTTTTAAAATTTATTTATTTTTGGCTGTGCTGGATCTTCATTAATGTATGGGCTTTCTCTAGCTGCAGTGAGCAGGGCTAATCTCTAGTTGCACTGCGCCGTCTTCTCATGGCAATGGCTTTCCTTGTCGCTGAGCATGGGCTCTGGAACACTCAGGCTGCAGTAGTTGCAACACTGGTGTTTCCTGGGCTCTAGAGCCCAGGATCAATAGTTGTGGTGCATGGGCGTGGGTGCTCCTCAGCATGTGGGATCTTCCCAGCGTGTGTATTAGTTGCTCAGTCATATCTGACTCTTTGTGACCCCATAGAGTGTAGCCATGGGGACTGTAACCAGGTTCCTCTGTCCATGGGATTCTCCAGGCAAGAATACTGGAGTGGATTGCCATTCCCTTCTCCAGGGATCTTCCCAACCCAGGGATAAAACCCAGGTCTCCTGAACTGCAGGCAGATTCTTTACCATCTGAGCCACCAGGGAATCCCAGGGATCTTCCCAGACCAGGGATCAAACCCATATGTCCTGCATTGTCAGGCAGATTCTTCACCACTGAGCCACCAGGAAAGCCCTGGCTCGGGATTTTTATTGTGGTTAAGGGTGAGCTCATGGGAGGATTTCTACTCATAGGCAGGGGCTTACATAGTTTGCAAAGGGCATTAAAGGAGGAACTGCATTGACTTTCTTGTTAGCTTTTCTAGATATAAGACAGAAGGGGGAAAGCAAAGGGTGAGGCTTCAGAGATGTCCACACTCAAACTTCCAAAAAATAGAGTCAGATATTTTACTAAAATGTTTTATATATGAAGACCTAGAGACTCAGAGAGTTTATGGCTTTGACCAAGATTGTATGGTAAAGATTTAAACTCAGGTCCAGTTCCAAAGTCACTAATTTCTCTTGCTACAAAGCTGGCATACTGACTTAAAATGTAAATAATTAGTTGCTTTCACTTAAGGTTAAGAAATTTCACTTAAGAAATTAGATCTGAATTCACCATATATTGTTATAACTGGCTAGAGCTGAACAAGAACTACCCCTTTAGATGGCCACATTTACTCTTCACTTCAGCACTCCCCACTACCCATTGTCTCTTGATTCCAAAGCAAAATAGCATATAAAATTTACATCACATTGTGTCATGACTTTCCAGAAGTTTAACTTATGTGTTTTGGCATGGATTTCTTTTGTTTGAGATTAATTCAGTTTCTTGAATATGAAGGCTTAGCGATTTTGCCAAATTCAGAAAGTTTCCAGTCATTATTTCTTCAGATAATCTTTTAACTCTGTTTGTTCTTTCTGGAACTCTGATAGTAAGAACTTTGAATATTTTGTCATTGTTTGTTGAATCCCTAAAGATCTCTTCTTCTTTTTTCTAATCTATTTTCTCTCTGTAGGTTAGACTGGGTAAATTCTAACTATAAGTTCAATAATTTTATTCTGGATCATCTTCACTCTACTATTGAGTCAAACCAATGAGTTTTATTTCAGTCACTGTACTTTTCCTTTTTTGTATTATTTCTATTACAAATTCCATTTATTTGCTGAGATTTTTAATTTTGATAGCTGTTTAAAAAATGGATGCTTTAAAAATCCTTGCCAGATAATTCTAACCTCTGATCCTTCTTGGTATTGATTTGTTCAGTTTCTTTTCTCACTCAGTTTATGCTTTTCTTGGTTCTTGGTATGAGGGGTCATTTTCTATTGTATCTTGGACATTTTGACTATATAGTAGAAGGCTCTGGGTAATATTTTAATCTCTTATTGTAGCAGGCAGTCACTCCGTTTAGTTTTAGCACACAGGTCCTATTCTACTTTTGTGGGCTGTACATCCAATGACAATTTAATTTACTGATACTTTGTAATGCAATTTTTCCAGGTGGTTCAGTGGTAAAGAATCTGCCTGTAATGTAGGAGATGCAGGTTTGATCCCTGGGTCAGGAAGATCCTCTGGAGGAGGGCATGGCAATCCACTCCAGGATTCTTGTCTCGGAAATCCCATGGACAGAGGAGACTGGTGGACTACAGTCCATAGCGTCACAAAGAGTTGGACACAGCTGAGCAACTGAGAATGTACCTTTGGTTTGTTTGGTCTGATTTCACTGGGGCTCACAATGATCCCTGTTGATATTAGGTGCCTCTCTAGGTGGGTGAAGGGAGTCTCTAGCCTGCAAGGCTAAAGAGAACTTCAGTGGTAAAGAATCTGCCTGCAATGCAGGATACGTGGGTTCAATCCCTGGGTCAGGAAGATGCCATGGAGAAGGAATGGTAACTTGCTTCAGTATTCTTGCCTGGAAAATCCCATGGACAGAGGAGGCTGGTGAGCTACAGTCCATGAGGTCACAAAGAGTTGGCCATGTCTTGGTAACTAACACTTTCACTTCTACTTTTCACTGGTGGGTGGTAGTCTTAGGCCTCTCAGAAACCAGGACTGCTTCATGAGCTAGTCTACTTGTTATGGTGGTTTCCACTACCAGTGACACCTGGCTGTCTAGTGTTTTTCTGTAGTAGAAGGAATTCTCTGGTCCACTGGGAAAAACCTACTTCCAGCTAGGTGGTGTTGTGGCAGGATCCCTCTGCTAGTGCTGCCAAGCTGCCTGGTATCTCTGTGGAGAGGAGGGGAGTATGTGGCCTGGTAGGTAAGAGAGTACTTCCCTTGGATGCTTATGGGGCTCCTGATCTATCCCCCTTCTGGTGCAAGTGGAAGTGCCTATTGTTGTTAGGACCACAGTTCCATCCAAGCCTCCTCTCAAATATTCATTACCCCAAAGGCCCAATATGATCTGGATCCAGCCTGCATTTTCACCTTTGTTGATCATCATTGTCCAACCCTCTTGTATATTCAGTTACTCAAATCCATCATGCTCCTCCTACTTGACTCCAGGTCTATATACAAGCTGCTCCCTTTGTAACATTGTCCTCTCACTACACTACTTCATCTGAAAAAATTATTTATTCTTCATATCACAGCTTCTTTCACTTCCTCTGTTGAGTCTTCTCTGACCCTCCTTTTTCACCCAAGATGTCAAGTATACCTGTTATGTACTCTTTGTTATGCCTCTATATTCTTCTCTTTTTGTCTCTTACCCCATTTTAATATTTTTATTCAATTTCAAATCTAGAAAGAAGTTGCAATGATTCATACTTTACCCATATTGACCAATTAATTTACATTTTGCTCTGTTTACTTTACCAGTCCCCCCTCATATTTCAGATGTTGCAGATGTTATTCCCTTTATCCATAAATTCTTTAGTGTATATTTCTTAAGAACTACACATTATTTTACATAGTCACATGAAAGTTGCTCAGCTGTGTCTGCCTCTTTGCGATCCCTTGGACTATATAGTCCATGGAATTCTCCAGGCCAGAGTACTGGAGTGTAGCCATGCCTTCCTCCAGGGAATTTTCCCAACCCAGGAATCAAACCCGGGTCTCCTGAATTGCAGGCAGATTCTTTACCAGCTGAACCACCAGGGGAGCCCCATTTTACATAACATTATTTTATATAACATAATTATAAGAATCAGGATTTTTTTGCATTTTATTTTATTTATTTATTTATTTTAATTTTCTTTACATTATCGTGTTGGTTTTGCCATACATTGACATGAATCTGCCATGGGTATACATGTATTCCTCTTCTATAACCCCCCTCCCACTTCCCTCCCGATTCCCTCTCTCTGGGTCATCCCGGTGCACCAGCCCTGAGTAACAAACCTGAGCTGGCAATTGATTTCACATATGATGAAGAATCAGGAAATTTTAACTTTGATAAAATTCTATTATCTAATTCAGAGTCTATAATCAAATTTTGCCAATAATTTCTATAATGTTATTATATTAATAGTGATTTTTCACAGTCCAGGATCTGTCCCAAGATTACACATTACATTTAGGTGCCCAGTGTCTTTAGACTGCTTTAATTGGGAACACTTCCTCAGTACTTGTCTTTCCTGACCTTGATCTTTTTTACGAGTACAGGCCAGTTACATTGTAAAATGTGCATCTATTTGGGTTTGCTAATGTTTTCTCATGATTTTGTTGTTTAGTCATGATTAGATTCCATTTATACAATATGTAATGGTTGCCACTTTACTATCCCCATCGTATTCTAGGGAAGAATTTACTTATCACCTCTTGTAAGAACCAACTGTGTCTTCTTTACTATTGTAAGTCCCCCACCCCACTATTTAAAACAGTGGCCCATTGACAAAATCCAACCTGTAACGAATCAGTTGTAGGCCCCTGGAATTTCTCTCTGCACTGTACTTAGTCATTCAGTTGTGACCAACTCTTTGCAACCCTATGGACTGCCCACAGGATCCTCATGGGATTTTCTGGGCAAGAATACTAGAGTGGTTGCCATTTCTTTCTCCAGGGGATCTTCCTGAGCCAGGAATTGAACCCGCATCTCCTGTGTTTCTTGAACTGCAGGTGGGTTCTTTAGCTACTGAGCCATCTTCTCACTTCCTTGTCTTATGCTAAAAGGATTAATATGTATGAAGGAATATTCATTGAGAATTTACTGTGAATCTTTATATCAGCCAGGTGAGATAGGGATTATTGTTGAATTTTACACACAAGAAAGTGAAGATTTTAGAACTGGAATTTAAAGCCAAGTCTTTATTTAAGCATTCACTTCCTTTCAGCAGAGGTTGGATTCCTATAAACGTCTCACAGTCTTGAGTCACATGAGTGTTGCCAAACTCATTTCACCTCCCTCTCCTCTGACTTCTCACAACCAAGGGGGCATATTATAAATTTAGACCTTCATATGTGCACCTCAGAAGTGTTGTAAAGTTGCAACTTTGTGCTTATGGCTTCATTTGCAGAAAAATCATGTAGTTTCAAAATAGAGATTATGGTTCCATTTCTCCTTCTCAAAGAAGACATTAGTTAGCCTAAGAAAATATTAGGTAGGTAACACATTTTATACATTCAATGGATTCTGTCTCTGAACATTCAACTTTTTTTGTTTCTTAAATTTTTAACTTTACAGAGAAGCTGAACATAGAGTACAGCACTGGCTTTGGTCAAAGAGATGGCAGGCACCCAGTCATGAAACTACTCTGCTTCAAAAAAAAAAACAAAATGGATACCAGTTCACTTTAAGAGGAGGGCAGGAGACAATAAAAGACCAATCAAGCAACTCGATAAAGACCTTTATTAAGAAGATACAGAGGGCATTGTGACTAGAGTACTCTGTTTATTTGACAGCCATTATCAATATTATCATTTATCACTTTTTTGGGGAAACTCAAACCTAGCAATATATTTTCTCAGTAAACTAAAAAAAAAAGTTTGAAGTCCATTTTATAGAAGACAAGGCAAAGGCCCAGAGTAGTCAAGTGACTTTCTAAAGGCTACTTATGAAACTTAATGAAGTGAAAGTCGCTCATTTGTGTCTGACTCTGCAACCCCATGGGCTATACAGTCCATGGAATTCTCCAGGCCAGAATACTGGAGTGGGTAGCCTTTCCCTTCTCCAGGGGATCTTCCCAACCCAGGGACTGAACCCAGGTCTCCTGCATTGCAGGTGGATTCTTTACCAGCTGAGCCACAAGGGAAGCCCAGGATTTAATCTTAACTAAGACTTAAACTGCCTACCATAAATCCCAACAAAATATATCCACACTTCTAAATATTTATTTACTTATTTATTTTTATAGCCAGATTGTTTTTAGTTGTCTGCTTTATGTTTAATTTAATTCTACTGTTCTTCATTTCAAAAAGTGAAATTCTTCCTGCACAGAGGAAAGTCCTGATTCTTTTCTTTAAATATCCACAAATAATTCTGGTGATTTCAATTTTAAAATTTTAATTATTTTGAAAGAAAATGTAGAATGGTAGTATTTCAAGGAACGTTTGGGACTATATAACTTAGCCTCAAAATTTATAGATGAGATCCAGACAAATAAAGTGATGTTCCACACATCACATTTACCAGAGAAGCCTAAGTAAATGCCAACCCATCACATCCATCAGTATCTTACACAGCCTGCATATGCAGTCCACTAACAGACAGAAAGTGAAATTACTACTAGTTATCCACACTTACAAAATGGTAGCTGGAGAATTGTGGACATTCCTTTTCTCTTCCAAGCTAGTCAACTTTTAGCTCTATATGAGTACTGAGATTGGCTTTTCTCTTTAGTCTTCCTCCTTTTTCCTGTCCCTCTGCCTTTTCCATCCAGGTCAAGAGTAGGAAGTACACTACTCACTACTTCATTATGGGATGGCTCCTCTGTGGCTAGTGTGGGAAGTGTCAGTGGAGCATCAAGAAAACAAGCAAATCCCTGTCTTGCTAAGATAGCTTTCTTTTCACACAGGAAAGACTAAATGCCCTTTTATATATAAAAAGGCTATTTTCAATATCTATATAGAGTATTATGGGATTATGTCTATGATGCAATGTTAAATGGAAAAAAAACAAGGTGGAGAAAAAATCTTATATTTTAAAAAATAATGATACAATCAGAGATGAAAATGATACAGTTTTGAACACTGACAAAATATCTGATAAAATTATTTCTTTCTGAGGAACAAGACTGTTATAGTTATGTTTTTTAAAAAGATTGCTTGTTTGGAGATTCATAATGAAATATTTACTCATTAAACTATCTATGTGTAGGATTTTCCACAAAACAATCCATGGCATGTTTTGGGGGGAAGTGAATGGGGCAAAGGTTAAACGAGATTGTCCATGAATTGATAATTGTTGCAAGTGGATGGGTAAGAACAGTACTAGAGCTAATCAATGAATATAGTAAATCTGCAGGATATAAAATTAACACACAAAAATCCCTTGCATTCCTGTACACTAACAATGAGAAAACAGAAAAATAAATTAAGGAAACAATTCCATCCACCATTGCAACAAAAAGAATAAAAAAATTAGAAATATACCTACCTAAAGCAACCAAAAGGCCTATATATAGAAAACTATAAAACACTGATGAAAGAAATCAAAGATGACACAAATAGATGGAGAAACATAATGTGTTCATGGATTGGAAGAATCAATATAGTGAAAATGAGTCTACTACCCAAAGCAATCTATAGATTCAATGCAATCCCTATCAAGCTACCAACGGTCTTTTTCACAGAAGTAGAACAAATAATTTCACGATTTGTATGGAAATACAAAAAACCTCGAATAGCCAAAGCAATCTTGAGAAAGAAGAATGAAACTGGAGGAGTCCACCTGCCTGACTTTAGGCTATACTACAAAGCTACAGTCATCAAGACAGCATGGTACTGGCACAAAGACAGAAATATAGATCAGTGGAACAAAATTGAAAGCCCAGAGATAAATCCATGCACCTATGGACACCTTATCTTTGACAAAGGAGGCAAGAGTATATACAATAGAGAAAAGACAACCTCTTTAACACGTGGTGCTGGGAAAACTGGTCAACCACTTGTAAAAAAATGAAACTAGAACACTTTCTAGCACCATACACAAAAATAAACTCAAAATGAAAGATCTAAATGTAAGACCAGAAACTATAAAACTCCAAGAGGAAAACAGGCAAAACACTCTCTGACATAAATCACAGCAGGATCCTCTATGACCCACCTCCCAGAAGAATGGAAATAAAAGCAAAAATAAAGAAATGGGGCCTAATTAAACTTAAGAGCTTTTGCACAACGAAGGAAACTATAAGCAAAGTGAAAAGACAGACTTCAGAATGGAAGAAAATAACAAAAAATGAAGCAATGGGCAAACAATTAATCTCAAAAATATACAAGCAACTCCTGCAGCTCAATTCCAGAAAAATAAACATAAATGACTCAATCAAAGACTGGGCCAAAGAACTAAACAGACATTTCTCCAAAGAAGATTTACAGATGGCTAACAAACACATGAAAAGGTGCTCAACATCACTCATTATCACAGAAATGTAAATCAAATCCACAATGAGGTACCATCTCACGCCAGTCAGAAGGGCTGCCATCCAAAAGTCTACAAGCAATAAATGCTGGAGAGGGTGTGGAGAAAAGGGAACCCTCTTACACTGTTGGGGGGAATGCAAACTATTACAGACACTATGGAGAACAGTGTGGAGATACCATAAAAAACTGAGATTAGAACTGCCATATGACCCAGCAATCCCACTGCTGGGCATACACACTGAGGAAACCAGAATTGAAAGAGACATGTGTACCCCAATGTTCATCGCAGCACTATTTATAATAGCCAGGACATGGAAGCAACCTAGACGTCCATCAGCAGACGAATGGATAAGGAAGCTTTGGTACATATACACAATGGAATATTATTCAGCCATTAAAAAGAATACATTTGAATCAGTTCTAATGAGGTGGATGAAACTGAAACCTATTATACAGAGTGAAGTAAGCCAGAAGGAAAAACACCAATACAGTATACTAACACATATATATGGAATTTAGAAAGATGGTAATGTTAACCCTATAAGCGAGACAGCAAAAGAGACACAGATGTATAGAACAGTCTGTTGGACTCTGTGGGAGAAGACGAGGGTGGGGTGATCTGAGAGAATAGCATTGAAACATGTATATTATCATATGTGAAATAGATCACCAGTCCAGGTTCGATGCATGAGACAGGGTGTTCAGGGCTGGTGCACTGGGATGACTCATAGGGATGGGATGGAGAGGGAGGTGGGAGGGGAATTCAGGATGGGGAACACATGTAAACCCATGGCTGATTCATGTCAATGTATGGCAAAACCACTACAATATTGTATAGTAATGAGCCTCCAGTTAAAATAAATACATTAAAAAAATAAATATTAACAAATAAATAGTTAAGAAAGAAAGTAGATGGGTACATGGAGGTTTATTATAGTATTCTATTTTCATAAGATTTAATATTTTCCATAATAGGTTGACGAATGCCTATTAGTACACTTAACGGAGAAAGCAGGAACTCACATTCCTTGAGTTCGCAATGGCTTAGAAAGGGAGAAGTAAAGAGGGTGATGGGAATCCCATTCTGTACTATCATAAATATTATTGATCTATGTATCTATTAATTTTTAAATTGAGATGTAATTGACATATAACATTACATTAGTTTCAGATTCAATATTTATGTATGTTCTAAAATGATCACTATAGTAAGTCTAGTTAACATTCATCACTACACATTGTTCCAGTTTTTTTCGTATGAGAACTTTTAAGATCTAATCTCTTAGCCACTATCAAATATATAACACAGTATTATTAACTATAGTCACCATGCTGTACATTACATCCCCATGACTTATTTTGTAACTGGAGATTTGCACCTTTTGACCCCCTCCATCCATTTTGCCCCCCACCACGCTGGAAATCATCAACCTATTCTCTGTTATCTATAACTTCAGTTGTTGATTTAGATTTTACATATAAGTAAGATCCTAGAATAGTTGTCTTTCTACTATTTCACTTGTCATAATGCTCTCAAGGTTCACCCAGGTCATCAAAAATCCCACTGTTTTTAAACCGGAGTTATTTTTCTTTTTACATTGATTTCTGCTTCCCTTTACCTGAATGAGTTGAGCCTCATCCAGTGAGGCTTTGAACCCTCTTTTATTATTTCTCCTGGAGTGAAAACAATCAACTTTCCCATTCCCAGATCATCTCTTGACTCTATTTAGATATGGCTTAACAAATACCTCCAAAATTGCTCATCTAAATATTATTGTTTACCATGCTATCTACCAGTGTTTCCCCTCTGATTCCTTCTTGGTTCTCACCATCAGATACACTGATGCTCTTCCTAGAACAAGAAGCGAACCTATGTCTGCACCTTACCTTCAGAAGGCACTGCTCCACTTCCTTGCCATCATCTCTACCCTATTTTATTCACTCTCTCAAAATAATATTAATAATCTCTTATTTATTGAGTGATCATTATATACCTGAAACTTTAAATGCTTTACAAATACCATCTTGTTTAACCTTTACAATAACTCTCTGAAATAGGCATTCGTATTGTTTCCACTTTATACACAAGGAAACAGAGAAATCAAGTATATGAGTTCCAGCCCATATAGTTGGTAAGTGTCAGAACTAAGATCTGAAAACAAGAGCCTGTACTATATACTGCCTCCTACTTATTGCAGGCTTTGTTATCAGTGAGGGCCTAGCCCTAAGATGCACTGAGCAAACAATACTATTTTCAGTTTTTGAATAAGGTGGTGATTTTCCCTGTTAGCCATATAGAACAGTAGGCCTAAACAAGAGTCTCCAGTTCAGGAGAGGTATTTTAATCTTCCAGAGTGCTTAGTGGAGTTCATAGAAATTTCCTGGTACACTGAATCTACCAATAAATGGCAGCTATGATTACCATTGGTTTTTTACAATAATAATGATGATGATAGAGAAGTACTGAATGCAATGAATGATTGAAAATAAAGGCATTATTTGATAGAGATTCAGAAAAGTTGAGCTGAGAAACCAGTCTGACTATGATGTGTAGGCTTCTTTTTTTAAAAAAAAATCAGTTTCTTTTTCTCCATTTTCACTGACATGAGAGGTGTAGGAAGATTGATGGTGCTTATGCTGCTTTGGGAGTCTTTCAACAGAAATGCTTAAAATGCAGCAGTGAGAAAAGTCCCAGGTGTCAGGGTCACTAGGTCCTGGGCTACAAACAGCCAGCTCAATGCAGCTTCACAAGAATTCCTGATGGGCCCATTCTGAAATGACAGTGAATATGCTCTGTAGCACCAATTGCTTTGCCTGAATTTAGTCAACTATTCTCCTCAATGGACGGAATTTCATAAAAGAAAATTTCTAAAAAGATTTTTTGAGTCTACATACTGACAAGTAACCACCTTTTCTGCCCCTCTCTTTTCTGTAGGTTTTAGTAAACTTTTATTAAGCGCTTTTTGGTGCCAAGTCTTATTCCATGGAGCTACCAATATGGCACTTGAGCTCTAGCTGGCACAAACATGAAAAGCTCCCAATCTATCTCAAGTTACCTAGGGCCTGAAATTCCTACTATTAAGATTAATCAACTGAGTTTATTTAACACTTATTGACTGTCAGTTATATATAAGACTATGGTAAATGCTGAATAAGAATATGACATTGCTCTATCCTCATGAAGTTCATAGTCTGTGGAGAATGCATACATGGACAATTAAGGACATTACAACGTGCTCATTACTCTACTCATGATGTGTACTAAGTATGATGATGCAAGAGAAGGAGTCCAAGTCACTCTGCTTAGGAAAGTTAAAGGAAAGAAAGATTACATTTGAGAAGGAGTATGAAATATAAATGAGTATATATTAGTTAGATGGAAAATAACAAAGAGGGAAGAGTAGGGGAAACAGAATCAGAAAAGGTTTACATATGTTTAATTCAATAATAGCTCTGTCTGAGTGTGAAGTGCATTTTATGGCATGCCAAGAAATGAAAGGATCTGAAGGAAGGGGTTGGGAGAATTTGAATATTTATTGAGTGCTGCTTATTTGTCTAAGCAGCACTGTGCTAAATGTTTTACACATATTTTATCCTAACAAGTATATGGAACAGGAATTATTGTTACCTCTTACAGCAATGACTGTGAATTGCTCACCGAATATTCATATTTGTTGTTGTACCATTGCTCATTTGGGTCTAACTCTTTGCAACCTCATGGACTGTAGCATGCCAGGCTTCCCTGTCCCTCAATATCTTGAGTTTACTCAAATTCATGTTCATTGAGTCAATGATACCATCCAACTGTCTCATCCTCTGTTGCCCCCTTCTCCTGCCCTCAGTCTTTCGTGGCATCAGGGTCTTTTCCAATGAGAACCCCATGAACAGTATGAAATATTCATATATGCCCCTATATTATATAGCCTGTCTTTTGATAGATTTGAGCCATGAGATTGTATTTTGGCTAATGAGATATGGGCTAAAATTTTGTAAGCTATTTCCTGTATTAATGGGATTTTTCAGCTCTCTCTTTGCCTTCTATGTCACCCAGAGGCCATGTGTTCCAGATAATATTACCTACAAGATGGAGGAAGATATTCTCATTTATCTTGAGCATAATATGAATAAGAAATAAACTGTTATTATGTTACATCTCTAAGATTGGAGGGTTAAAATTTTACTATAGCATAGTCCATTCCAGGAGTTACCAAGATATCACCAGTGGGTCAAAAATAACCTGCCACCCGTTTTTGTAAATAAAATCTTATTGGAACACAGTCACACCCAAATATTTATGTATCGACCTTATGACTACTTACATGCTAGATTTGAATAGTTTCTATAGTGATTATATGGTCTGCAAAGTCTAAAATATTTGCTACTTAGTCCTTTACAAAAACAATGCAAAAAAAACTTTGTTGACCCCTGTCCTATTTTACAAACAAGGAAAGGAAAACACATTAGTCAATCGTGTTGGCATTTGAACCGAGTTCTGGTTTTGATGCTATATCCTATTATTTGCTTTTATTGCCATTGGTTCTTGACCTCCACTTGGTTCATTACTTCAGTGATTATAGTTCTCCTGTTCATCAACCCATACCACACACCAAATTAATTGACAACCTATTCTGGAAACACTGTTCTGATCAATATTGTCATGCTTCTGAGTAACATCTTACATTACTTATCCCCTACAACCTAAATTTTCCTAAGAGACTTACCTTATCACTGCTGCAGCTGCTGCTAAGTAGCTTCAGTCGTGTCCGATTCTGTGCGATCCCATAGACGGCAGCCTACTAGGCTCCGCCATCCCTGGGATTCTCCAGGCAAGAACCCTGGAGTGGGGTTGCCATTTCCTTCTCCAATGCATGAAAGTGAAAAGTGAAAGTGAAGTCACTCATTCATGTCTGACTCTTCGCGACCCCATGGACTGCAGCCTACCAGGCTCCTCAGTCCATGGGATTTTCCAGGCAAGAGTACTGGAGTGGGGTGCCATTGCTTTCTCTGACCTTATCACTGAGGGACTGGCAATGAGGAAAGGAAGAATCAAGCACAACTCCTAGAACTTAGATTTGCAACTGAATGGAAGCAGGATAAATAGGTTGAGAGATGAGGTAGGGATGGGTTAGGGGACTGAAATGGGAGTGAAATCTAGTACTAAACCTGTTGAGTGTAAGGTTTCCCTGGGAAAATACAGGTGAAGATATTCTACAGACAGATAGATGAATGTGAAGCTCAGGAAAGAAGTCTGGGTAGTAGATAAAATAGAGTGTATAATATCCTTTCTTATTTAAATCTTATTATGATTAGTGTTAGAGCCTTTTTTATATATAATTTTATTTATTTTTGGCTGTGCTATCTTTGTTGCTGCATGGGATTTTCTCTAGTTGCAGAGAGTGGGGGCTGCTCTCTAGTTGTGGTGGCACTGTCTTATTGGGGTGCTTTCTTTCGTGGAAGAGCATGGACTCTAGAGTGTGTGGCCTTCAGTAGTTTTGACACATGGGCTCAGAGGTTGTGGCTCCCAAGCTCTAGAGCACAGCCTCAATAGTTGTAGGGCAGAGGCTTAATTGCTCCATGACATGTGGGATCTTCCTGGACCAGGGTTTGAACCCATGTCCCCTGCATTGGTAGACAGATTCTTTACCACTGAGCTATTAGGGAAGCCCAGTATTAAAGCTTTAAGATGGCTCATGCAGCTCAGGGCTCAATCCAAACCAGGTTTGTGTTCATTCTGTGATTATATAAAAGCAAAGGTAATGGACACAGCTGTGACCTTACCCTTTTAAGCAACAGACCTATTTCTCCCTAGAACATAGCACACCATGTCTTTATGGCAGGACCAGAGTGTTCCATGTTTCCAGGTCATATGAGACTCTATTTGGGACTAGGGAGCTTCCTCTCAGAAAAATAACCAAAGCCTTTACTGTTCATCCAAGATTTCATAAGAACTAGTAGCAGCCTCAGTATCTCAAGGCCATAGTTTTTTTCCTGAGAGAAACAATGGTATGAATTATTCAGTGTGCCACAGGAAGGCCATAAATTATTTGAGTATTGCACAGTGTAATGGTAGTTGAATCTAGGATTGCTAATGCAGTAGAGTAAATAATCTTCAAGATATGCAAAAGTGGAACTTCTCTCCTTTCTGCCACCGCCTTTCTGCCAGGAGAGGGGCTGTGGGCCAAGTACCTGACTTCAGACTTAACTCATGTCAAAAATATTTGATCTTCTCACTACCATCTCCAGAGAAATCTCATTTAAGAAATCAAGAATAATAACAAAATGATCAAATCAAATATTAAAAATCCAATAACAATGTAATGTGTTTTCTTTTCTTCATAGTTTGCTCCTTCTCATGGCCCTTCCACACTTGTTCAGTTGCTAAGCCGTGTCTGACTCTTTGTGACCTCAGGGGCTGCAGCACGCCAGGCTCCTCTGTCCTCCAGTATCTCCTGGAGTTTGCTCAAGTTCATGTCCATCCACACTAATTCATTGCAAGTAAGTAATCTGAGGAAAAAATGCATGCCTAATATATTGACTTGGTCAGAAGCATAATCTCCTTTGAAAACCCATATATCACACCAGAATCTACTTTATGGGCATGAGTCCTGTGCAGTCAACCAGGCTCTATGCTCAGAAGAATCCCAGTGTTGGTTTAGGGCTTTGCTGTCACTGTTTAGAATTTTTAAAATAATTTTTGAAAAAGGGTCTCACATTTTAATTTTGCACTGGGGACCTGCTAATGATGTAGCTCATTTTGTCTTACACTTGACTTTGGTTTCCTATCATCCAGTCCTTTGAATATACTCAGGCCAAAAATGCTGTGAAAATGCTTGAAAAAATTTTGTGCCTAAGTAGGTATGGTAATAAATGGGATGTTTTTAAAAATATGCTTACAGGCATATATCTGGACTGTTTCTGCATCCTCTGGTTTTGAGCTATGACAAGATGATGCTTGGCTAATTTCTAAGATTTTGATAGGAATAGTGACAAAGAAAACCTAGATATCCATATGCAGAAGGATGCTTAGTCCCTCTCAATAATATTGACCATGGAAAGGTCCATTGTGCATAGATGGTTGGTCGCCGTTCAGCTTGTTTAAGGCAACACTACTGATTGCGTCTTCTTACATTTAGTCTCTTTTGGACCTCCTTTAGGGAATCCTCTACCTCTCTCCCACCTGCAGGCACTCTTAGCTACTCTGTAGGAAAGTTTACAGTTAAGAAAGCATGCATGCATGCTAAGTCACTTCAGTCGTGTCCAACTCTGTGTGACCCCATGGACAGCAGCCCATCAGGCTCATCCATCCACGGGATTCTCCAGGCAAAAATACTGGAGTGGGTTGCCACCTCCCTCTCCAACAGTTAAGAATGCTTTCACTTTATTATACTCCTCTATATTATCTGCCTCTTTAGGCAACACGACCACCTTTGCTAGAATTCAAGCTAACTGTTGCTTCATCTTGGGCTCTTCTGCCTCTGAAATCTTCTCTCAGTTATGAGGAATGTTATTGTCTGAAGCATATTTAAGGGCGGTAAGGGCAGGGGACTTTCTAGAGGGTCCTTTAAAATAAAACATCTCTAGATTTACCTCTTGAATCCATGAAAAATCATTCTATATCATTTCAGCCTTCAGATGTTTGTGTACATTTATGATTCTTTCTAAACCGTCCAAGCCATATACCCCTGAAGCCTAGCACCATCCGGGCCCTAAAGAGACTTTGTCAGTCACTGGATTTTCTCTACCCTTATCTCTTTTTCTGAATCCAGTTTCCTTTTTTTTTTTCTCTTAGTGACCTTTTGTAACCTTCTTTTGATGTCATGGAGAGCGAAAATCTAGATATGGGATGAGGTAGTGGTGTAAATGTTCACTGTGACTTGGCAAACTTTATCCCTGTCGGTTGGTGACTCAGGCAGGAGGGATGAGAAATGTACTGTCACTGGCAGAAATACTCCCTGAAATAAGGCATTCGTTTGAATCCCAATTTAAAATTAAAAAAGGATGGAGAGGAGGAGGCCCCACCCCCCGTCTTTATTCACCTGCTTAATGACTCAGGCTGTTATTAGGCATCAAAGGAGCAAATTGTATCATTTCCCTAGCTTCAAAAATGGAAACGCCTGCATTTAAATTACACCAACATGCACCAAAGCCCCTTTAATTGAAAATATGTGATGGGATCTAATGTAACATTTATTTTTCTGCAATTGACATGAGAGGAAGAGGTGAGAGGTTTTAAGGAATATTTCATTTAAAGACAGAATCGAAGAGGCTGTGAGAGTGATTGCCAGCTTGTCAGTTGACTCACTGATGCCTGGAGAGAAATTTTTGTCATGAGGCAATCTGAATCCCAACATAAGCCAGGACGGTATGCTGAAGGCTTTGTTCATCCTCTGTCCTCACCTCCCTACCCCCATATCCTCTCTCTCTGGCAGTTATTATCCCCATTAACAAATAAAAATCAGTGCTCAATAGCTATTGGAAACATTTACTACATAATTAATCCAATAAAAGGCCTAAACTGAGGTCTTATTTATTAACAGACATGTCTTTCCAGCCTGCATACAAGTAAAATATATGTGTTTGCAGGAATTACTGGTATTATAGGTACAAATGCTTGCATTCAAAAAGAAGCCACCAAGGGTGTGGGGAAAGCATCCTGTTTATCTTACTGAGTTTGGCTGTGCATAGCCCCCTGTGTTGAGGAAAAATAATTTTGTAAACCAGCTTAATTTTGGGTGGGGAAAGAAAGAGATATTCTTACTACCAAGGGAGATACTAGGTTGGCTTACTGCATTTATCTGCAATATCAAAAAGATTCAGGGAAATACTCTCAGGTTAACTGTCTCCTCATAATCCCAGCTATTGTGAAAGGATATTGCATCATTATATATTAGAAGTTGGTAATTGATTAGTGGGGTTTGGCACGGCACAAGGAAGACAAGGGACTAGTGCATGCACAATTCAGTTCAGTTGAGTCACTCAGTCATGTCTGACTCTTTGTGACCCCATGAGCCGCAGCACGGCAGTCCTCCATATCCATCAACAACTGCCGGAGTCTACCCAAACCCATGTCCAGTGAGTCAGTGAAGCCATCCAACGATCTCATCCTCTGTCATCCCCTTCTCCTTCCACCTTCAATCTTTCCCAGCATCAGGGTCTTTTCATATGAGTCAGCTATTTCCATCAGGTGGCCAACGTATTGGAGTTTCAGTTTTAACATCAGACCTTCCAATGAACACCCAGGACTGATCTCCTTTAGGATGGACTGGTTGGATCTCCTTGCAATCCAAGGGACTCTCAGGAGTCTTCTCCAACAACACAGTTCAAAAGCATCAATTCTTTGGTGCTCAGCTACCTTTATACTCCAATTCTCACATCCATATATCACTACTGTAAAAGCCATAGCCTTGACTAGACAGACCTTTGTTGGCAAAGTAATGTCTCTGCTTTTTTAATATGCTGTCTAGGTTGATCATAACTTTCCTTCCAAGGAGTAAGCATCTTTTAATTTCATAGCTGCAGTCACCATCTACAGTGATTTTGGAGACCAAAAAAATAAAGTCTATCACTGTTTCCACTGTTTCCCCATCTTGTTGCCATGAAGTGATGGGAGCAGATGCCATGATTTTAGTTTTCTGAATGTTGAGCTTTAAGCCAAACTTTTTCACTCTCCTCTTTTACTTTCATCAAGAGGCTCTAAAGATGTTCACTTTCTGCCATAAGGGTGATGTCATCTGCATATGTGAGGTTATTGGTATTTCTCCCAGCAATCTTGGTTCCAGTTTGTGCTTCATCCAGCCCAGCATTTCTCATGATGTACTCTGCATAGAAGTTCAATAAGCAGGGTGACAATATACAGCCTTGATGTACTCCTTTTCCTATTTGGAACCAGTGTGTTGTTCCATGTCCAGTTCTAACTGTTGCATCCTGACCTGCATACAGATTTCTCAAGAGGCAGGTCAGGTGGTCTGGTATTCCCATCTCCTTCAGAATTTTCCACAGTTTATTGTGATCCACACAGTCAAAGGCTTTGGAATAGTGAGTAAAGCAGATATAGACGTTTTTCTAAACTCTCTTGCTTTTTTGATGATCCTGTGGATGCTGGCAATTTGATCTCTGGTTCCTCTGCTTTTTCTAAAACCAGCTGACTTGGACAACCTATATTCAGTTTCTGTCATGGGCTTAGAGGCAGAAATTTTGATAACAGTTTCTATGAATATCTCTGTGATGATCAGAATCTCCCTACCATTCTTGCTTACTTCTTGATGTAAGAATTAGAAAAAACTCATTCATTCTCTAGATAATGCACAAAGATTGAAAACAGTCCCAGTTTGTTTGATTTGCAAATACTGTCACCCTTTAGGCCAGGATTCTCCTTGTTGCCTATTTCCCATCTCCTGTCAGTTTCTTCATGTTTGCTCACCTTGAATTTAAATTTTTGAAGTTTTTACTTTGAAAAATTATAGATTCACAGGAATTTGCAAGATTTTTAGAAGCCACTTGTACCCTTCACCCATTTTCCCCTGACTGTGGATTAATCATGTCCTGCTTTTAATCAGACTTATTTGATACAAGACCTTTTGACTGTCTCATTTCCCCGGCATATCCTACACAGGGTGTTTGGGAACACTTATATGACATAGTGCTTTCTAAAATATAAGTATATAAATAATTGGTATATAAAAAGTATATAAATAATATAAGTATGTAAATAACTAATATTTCATTACTACTACTAATGCTTGTTCCTCAGGGGAAGATTTAAAATATAGAAAAATTGATTGGGATTTTCTGCTATTTTGCTGAAAAATATGCCATTTCATTGGAATTATTCAAAAATGTCTTTTAAAAATTTCACTGTACATATATAATTTTCACTCATACATTTGAAGTTATGCATATATTTGTATTTGTGACAAATTTAGGAGGCTTTGCATGAGTGCACACACACAGGGTTGAGTCAGTCATTCAGTGGTAGGTATCACTTCCTGTGATTCCATATTATCAACGAACTGAAGATATTGGGCAGGAATATGCAAAAATTTTTTTAACTTAAAAAAATTTAATTGTAACAAATTCAAGAAAGACTTTTTTCTTTACAATATTGTATTGATTTTGCCATACATTGACATGAATCCACCATGGGTATACATGTGTTCCCCTTCCAGGACCCCCCTCCCACCTCCTTCGTGATTCCATCCCTCTGGGTCATCCCGATGCACCAGCCCTGAGCACCCTGTATTGTGCATCAAACCTGGGCTGGTGATTCATTTCACATATGATAATTTACATGTTTCAATGTGGTTCTCCCAAATCACCCCACCCTCGGCCTTTCCCATAGAGTCCAAAAGACTGTTCTACACATCTGTGTCTCTTTCGCTGTCTTGCATACAGAGTTGTCATTACCATCTTTCTAAATTCCATATATATACATTAGTATACTGTATTGGTGTTTTTCCTTCTGGCTTACTTCACTCTGTATAATAGGCTCCAGTTCTGTCCACCTGAGTAGAACTGATTCAAATGAATTTTTTTTAATGTTGAGTAATATTCCATTGTGTGTATGTACCACAGCTTTCTTATCCATTTGTCTGCCGATGGACATCTAGGTTGCTTCCATGTCCTGGCTATTGTAAACAATGCGGCGATGAACATTGGGGTACACGTGTCTCTTTCAATTCTGGTTTCCTCAGTGTGTATGCCCAGCAGTGGGATTGCTGGGTCATATTTCCAGTTTTTTAAGGGATCTCCACACTGTTCTCAATAGAGGCTGTACTAGTTTGCATTCCCACCAACAGTGTAAGAGGGTTCCCTTTTCTCCACATCCTCTCCAGCATTTATTGCTTGTAGACTTTTGGATGGCAGCCATTCTGACTGGTGTGAAATGGTACTTAATTGTGGTTTTGATTTGCATTTCTCTGATAATGAGTGATGCTGGGCATCTTTTCATGTGTTTGTTAGCCATTTGTATGTCTTCTTTGGAGAAATGTCTGTTTAGTTCTTTGGCCCACTTTTTGATTGGGTCATTTATTTTTCTGGAATTGAGCTGCAGGAGTTGCCTGTATACTTTTGAGATTGTTTGTCCATTGCTTCACTTTTTATTATTTTCTCACCTTGCTTTTAGTTCCCTCTGTTGTGCAGAAGCTTTTAATTTAATTAGGTCCCATTTGTTCATTTTTGCTTTTATTTCCAATATTCTGGGAGGTGGGTCATAGAGGATCCTGCTTTGGTTTATGTCAGAGAGTGTTTTGCCTATTGAATTTTACCATAGCCATGACTGCAAAATAAAACATAATAGGGTAAATGCTCTTTTCTATTTCATTGAGAGTTGAGGCTTATTTAGATTTTGTTTGGAGCTTTTTAATGAAATAAAATGGAAGGAAATAAGGAAGAAAATAATTTGTTAAGAGGATGGCTAGACAAGAAATATAAAGCTCTTTCTCCACTTAACTTTGATTTACTAACAAATATTCCTGGGATATCTCTATCCACTTCCTTGTTTTTCAAGGTTGAGAATGTAAGGGAAAATTCCTTTCCCTTTTAAGCTGCAGCCATATTTATCCTGTGAATAGCTATCTTCTCATCAAGAACGAAAAATAATAAATTTGAGGCCTGGGGTTTAAATTTGAAACCACTTATTCCCAAGAGGCCAAAACTTGCGAGGTTTGTTTGGGTGCTCTTAAACTCTTGACCAGCTACCTTTCTGCTCCCTCACATCCAATCCTCTAGTCCTCAGATGTAGTCATCATCTCCCACCTGTATTCTCTCTTTCTTTCCTTTCTCTTTTGCCTCCTTTTTAGACTGCCAACTATGCCTTATAAGAGTAATGCCTAACTATAAACATCTTTTAATTCCTTTGGTGTCCCCAAAGAGTTAGTTGTGTCCTGGGGCAAAAATTATATCAGGAAGAGTCTGGTGAGACTTCCTAGAAGAAAAGTATAGAATTCTGTTTAGGGCTCTGTATCAATATATGGCAGATCCTTAACTTACTGGAAAATTGGTAAGCTAGTTTCAGCCATAATTGTGTTAAGACTAATGTCATGGATTTAGAGATATTTTTAAACTTTAAGAGACCTAGAGACTAAACAACCACCATACATAGACGTGCAGAGTGGGGAAGGATCTTAAGTGTCATCTAGTTCATGTTACCCAATTGATGTTTGAATTCATCTATAACCTCTCTGCAACAAGGTTACCAAGCTCCTGCTTAAACATATTTTAGTGATCAGGAGCTCACCACCTCATTAAGTTGTCCATACCTTCTTTGGATATCTCTTGCTTATCCTTGCAAAACTTTGCTTACATTGGTTTAAATCTGGTTTGTAGATTCCATCTTTTATTTCTAGTTCTACCGTCTTGAGAACATGCAGAACACTGTTCTCTCATCTTCATGAGCGTCCTCCAACTATTCGAGGAATATTTCCATCTTTTCCTTGAGTCACCTCTTCTTTAGGCTCTATGTTTCATATATGACATTGTTAGCCACTAATGCACTTGTGATTTTTCCCTTTTAAAAACATGGGGCCTGGTATCCCATTCTGTATAAAGGGGAAGGTAGATACCATGTAAAATGGAAAGATTAAGACAAATTTAGTATACATAGTTATATCTAAAAATAAAAAATGTGACTAGCAGGGCTTTGGAGTTGGAGGTGAGTAGGGGAGGATGTAGGGGAGTAGAATTAACTATTTATTTGTAGAAACCTATTATTTTCAAAGTTTATAAATCTAGAAAGGTATACATATATATGTGTGTGTGTATATATATGTATATGTGTGTGCATATATATATATGCACATATTTCATGTTATGGTGTTAACCAGCAGGAACTCCTGAAGAGAAATTATGCTCGGCGTGGGAGTGACCACGAGGAGATACCCCACGTCCAAGGGCAGAGAAGCCCCAGCGAGATGGTAGGAGCTGGAGCAGTGGCTGCACCACGGGAGTGGCTCTGAGGAGATACCCCATGTCCAAGGGCAGAGAAGACCCAGTAAGACAGTAGGCACTGGGAACGGCAGCTTCATGGCACTTGAGCGACTGTGAGGAGATACCCCACATACAAGAACAAAGGAGAAGCCCCAGCAGGATGGTAGAAGGGGTGAAATCACGTTTAGAATCAAACTCCATACCCACCAGAGATGCTCAGAGGACTCAAGCAAACCTTGTGCGCACCAGGACGCAGAAACCCCACAGAGACTGAGAGAGACTTCCCTAGAGGCTCAGATAGTAAAGCATCTTCCTACAATGTGAGAGACCCCGGTTCAATCCCTGGGTCGGGAAGATCTCCTGGAGAAGGAAATGGCAATCCACTCCAGTATTCTTGCCTGGAAAATCCCATGGATGGGGGAGCCTGTTAGGCTACAGTCCATGGGGTTGCAAAGAGTCGGACATGGCTGAAAGACTTCACTTTCACTTGTGGGGCTATGGGTCAGCAGTGGACTGCCCCAGGGGCAGGGGCTCTGCGTGCAGCAGACCTGGTACAGCATAAGCCCTCTTGGAGGAGGTTGACATTAACCCCACCATAGAGCCACCAGAACTTACACAGGACTGGGAAACAAACTCTTGGCTGGCACAAACAGAAACTTGTGTGCACCAGGACCCAGGAGAAAGGAGCAGTGACTCCACAATAGACTGACCCACACGTGCCCGTGAGTGTCCAGGAGTCTCCAGTGGAGGCATGGGTCAGGGGTGGCCTGCTGTAAGGTTGGGGGCACTGAGTGCAGCAGTGCAGGCATGGGACCTTTTGAAGGAGTTTGCCATTATCTTCATTACCTCCACCATAGTTTGGCCCCAGATAAAAAAGGGAGGGAACACAGCCCCACCCATCAACAAAAAATTGAATTAAATATTTAGTGAACATGGCTCCTGCCAATCAGAACAAGACCCATTTTCCCCCTCAGTCAGTCTCGCCCATCAGGAAGCTTCCATAAGCCTCTTACCCTTCTCCATCAGGGGGCAGACAGATTATAAACCATAATCTCAGGAAACTAACCAATCTGATCACGTGGACCACAGCCTTGTCTAACTCAATGAAACTATGAACCATGCTGTGTAGGGCCACCCAAGACAGATGGGACATGGTGGAGAGTTCTAACAAAACGTGGTCCACTGGAGAAGGGAATGGCAAACCACTTCAGTATTCTTGCCTTGAGAACCCCATGAACGGTATGAAAAGGCAAAAAGATAGGACATTGAAAGATGAACTCCCCAGGTCTGTAGGTGCCCAATATGCTACTGGAGATTAGTGTAGAACTAACTCCAGAAACAATGAAGAGATGGAGCCAAAGCAACATCACCACCCAGTTGTGGATGTGATTGGTGATGAAAGTAAAGTCCAGTGCTTTCATCTCACATGCTAGTAAAGTAATGGTCAAAATTCGCCCAGCCAGGATTCAACAGGACATGAACCAGGAACTTCCAGAAGTTCAAGCTGGATTTAGAAAAGGCAGAGGAACAGAGATCAAATTGTCAACATCTATTGGATCATCAAAAAAGCAAGAGAGTTCCAGAAAAAGCATCTACTTCTGTTTTATTGACTATGCCAAAGCCTTTAACTTTGAGTACTACAACTTACTCTGGAAAATTCTTAACAAGACGGGAATATCAGACCACCTGACCTGCCTCTTGAGAAATCTGTATGCAGGTCAGGAAGCATCAGTTAGAACTGGACATAGAAATACAAACTGGTTCCAAACTGGGCAAGGAGTATGCCAAGGCTCTATAATGTCACCCTGCTTATTTAACTTATATGCAGAGTACATCATGAAAAACGCTGGGTTGGATGAATCACAAGCTAGAATCAAGATTCCCAGGAGAAATATCAATAACCTCAGATATGCAGATGACACCACCGTTATGGCAGAAAGTGAAGAAGAAATAAAGAGCCTCTTGATGAAAGTGAAAGAGGAGAGTGAAAAGTTGCCTTAAAGCACACCATTCAGCAAACTAAGATTGTGGCATAGGGTCCCATCACTTCATGGCAAATAGATTGGAAACAGTGGCTGTTTCCAAAACATGGCTGTCTTTATTTTTTGGTCTCTAAAATCACTGCAGATGGTGACTGCAGCCATGAAATTAAAAGATGCTTGCTTCTTGGAAGGAAAGTTATGACCTACCTAGATAGCATATTAAAAAGCAAAGACATTATGTTGCCAACAAAGCTCCAACTAATCAAAGCTATGGTGTTTCCAGTGGTCATGTGTGGATGTGAGCATTGGACTATAAAGAAAGCTGAGTGCTGATGAATTGATGCTTTTGAACTGTGGTGTTGGAGAAGACTCTTGAGAGTCCCTTGGACTGCAAGGAGATTCAACTAATTCATCCTAAGGGAAATCAGTCTTGAATATTCATTGGAAGGACTAATGCTGAAGCTGAAAGTCCAACCCTTTGGCCACCTGTTACGAAGAATTGACTCATTTGAAAAGACCCTGATGCTGGGAAAGATTGAAGGTGGAGGAGAAGGGGATGGCAGAGGATGAGATGGTTGGATGGCATCACCAACTCGATGGACATGAGTTTGAGTAAACTTCAGAAAGTGGCAATGGACAGGGAGGCCTGGCATGCTGTAGTCCATGAGGTTGCAAAGAGTTGGACATAACTGAGCGACTGAACTGATCTGAGCTAGGTAATTAAGACTAGGAGTGGAGAGAGGGAAATGGTTCTTTTTTCTCTTTGTGTTGTTCTATGTTGCTTAAATCTTTATTCCTAGGGGCATATACAGTTCCATGATGCCTTATATGTAATTCAGAACCCAACAAACTCTGAGGAAAGATTTTTCATATCATTTAGTAATTGTGAAAGTGAAAGTGTTTAGTGGCTCAGTTGTGTCCGACTCTTTGTGACACCATGGACTGCAGCCCACAAGTCTCCTCTGTCCATGGGATTCCCCAGACAAGAATACTGGAGTGGGTAGCCATGCCCTTCTCCAGGGGATATTTCTGACTCAGGGATCAAATTCGGGTCTCCTGCATTGCAGGTGGATTCTTTACCATCTGAGCCGCCAGGGAAACCCCATTTAGTCATTAAGCCTGATTTAATTTGAAAAAAATTGTTTATTATTCAGCAAAGTCTGAACTGATGTAAAGCTGTTTTTTGTATTCATTAGTGCAATGTAGTCTGTATATTCATTGATTTTGCTTCAGAATTATTGCTGTGTTTGATTAGGGTGTACTGTCCCATACCCCATTGGGTATGTTAAATACCATACAGTGTATGGCACTGTATTATCCTCCTAAATCCTAAATTTTTTTTGAAATTTTGAAACATATATGTTCTTTAACATTTTAGATATGGTATTGTTGCCTCTAATATTTTATTGTAATACAAAATAAGAATGGTACAGCCCAGAAACTGTACATAGTACTTTAGCATGTACTAATTATAACAGATCCCAGTTAATCACCTCCTCCAGTCTAGATATCATACTTTTATTAATTCAGCATAAGGAAAATTACTTGTTTTGGTGTTTGTACCACATCTACTGAATCATTTTTTATTTTGTTAAACACTGAAAGCTCCTTTATAAGAGCTACTCTTGCTAAGTCATGTTACAAAGAGTAATATTAAAAATGAATATGTATTCACTAAAGGGTTGTCAGAAATAACAAGCTCCCTGGTGCATTTAAATATCATTCAATCAAGCAAATTATGATAGCCAAACAACTTTTCAGTGACATGGTTACTGCACTAAATACCACCTAAATATCATGCATTATGCATAGTACACATCAAATTAAATGTGCTTTATTTTTAATCCTGAATCTGGTGCTTCTTATGGATATGACCTTGGTAAAGTAATTTAGTGACTCTGAGCTCATTTTCTTCATCTATAAAATTGGATTTTTAATACTAAGTATAACAAAGAATTGGTCTATATTCCTGGCCTGCAGTAGATACACAAAAAGATAGGTATTACTATTGTCCTACATAATAATAACAACATAAAATAGTGGTTCCCAAACTTTGTTGCACATTAGAATCAGATGGAAAGGTTTTAAAATTCCTATGTCCAACTTGTATCCCATATTGATGAAATCATTATAGCCAGAGGTGGGAGCCAGGTGATTCCAGTGTGCAGCAATGCAATCACTGACCTAAAGTAAAAAGCTTTTAGAGTTGCCAACAGAAGATAATTTGTTTTTGCCATATTAATATAATTGGCATTTGAAGTTATTAGGCTCTCTTAATAGCCTTTTCCAATCCAAACACAGATTCTTGTTATTTCTTATATAGTTACCTACATGGTTTTTGTAAATCCATTTTGTATCAAGAAGCAGATCCTTGCAAAAATGGTGAGCTCATTTTCATTATAAAGTGAAGCTCATATTAAGTTTCTTTACATATTTTTTGGAAGGTTGGGTATTTTAAGCAATGTATTATAGTAAGTCTAGAAAATTGCCCCAATCCCCCGTTTGGGGAACTTGTATTTATTGTTATTTTATTCTTTATGTGGTTAGTGACTTAGATAGACCATTTGAATGAAATCTAATTCCCCAGCAATATGAAGCCTTTGATGTTGTTTCTCAGAAGGTTGGGCATCCATGCATTCACCTTTCTTTATCCATGGCATCCATGAATATATTTTCCATTTCTTTAATTTGTTCATATTAGAATGAAATCACACAGTATATATGGGAGAAGAAAATGGCAACCTACTCCAGTATTCTTGTCTGGAGAATCCCATGGACCCAGGAGCCTGGTGAGCTATCGTCCATGGGGCTGCAAAAGACTTGGACATGACTGAGTGACTAACACACACACAGTATATAGCCTTTTGGAACTGATATCCCCACTCATCTAAGCACTTCTCTCTTAAGAATGATCCACAATTCACTCCTATTTAATGCATAGTAGTAGTCTGAATATACCACAGTTTTTGTAAACAGTAACCAATTAGATGTCATTTGAGTTATTACTAGTTTGAGGCTATTATGAATAAAGATTCTATAAACATTTGTATACAGGTTTTTGTATAAATACAAGTCTTCTTTTCTCTGGGATAAATGCCCAGGAGTAGAATTGGTAGTTACATGTTTAGATTTTTAAGAAACTGTAAAAGCTATTTTCCAGAGTGAACATGTCATTCTAAATACATTTCAACCAGTAGTGGATCCAGTTCTCTATACACTTTCCAGAATTTGATGTTATATCTTTTTAAATTTTATCCATTCTTTATATGTGTTTAGTGATCATGTTGTAATGTTAATTTGCATCTCTCTGTTGCCTAATGATGTTAAACATCTTTTCATGTGATTATTTGGTATGTGCATATATATCCTCTTCAGTGAAATACCTGCTCATTTTCTAATTTGATTTAACTTTACTGTTGAGTTTTGAGAGTTCTTTATATAATTTAGATACTAGTCCTCTGTGGGGTATATGGTTTGTTAATATAGTCTCCAAGTCTGTAGCTTGTATGTTTATTCTCTTAGTAGAATCTTTCACAGGGCAAAAGTTTTAAATTTTGGTGAAGTACAGTTCATCAACTTTCCCTTTTTTGGATTATGCTCTTGGTGACAGCTCTAAAACCTCTTTGCCTAGCATGAGATCTTTAAGATTTTCTCTTTTTTCCCCCTGAATTTGTAATAGTTTCATATTTTAAATTTAAGTTATGCTCTATTTTGAGTTGATTCTTGTATAAGGTGTGAGTCTTATGCCCATATTTACTTGTGTTTATAGATATTCAATTATTCTAGCACCATTTGTTGAAGAGCTTAACTTTCCTCCATTGAAATGTTTTTTCACTTTTATCAAAAATTGGACATATATGTTTGAATATATTTCTGTGTCTATTATATTCTACTGATCTGTGTCCCTATCTCTCTGTCAGTACCAGAGTCTTGATTACTATAGCTACATTGTAAGTCTTGAGATCCGATAGACTGTTAATATTGTGGAATAGATTGATTTTGAATATTGAAATAGTCCTGCACTGCTGGTTGTATCCCTGGTCTCTGTTGAGAAATCTTCTGTCATTTGAATTCTTTATTCTTTATAGGTAAGGTATCAGTTTTCTCTGGCTGTTTTCCAGAATTTTTCTTAGTTTTTGCTTTAAGATTTTAATATGATCTGCTTTGGGGTACATTTCTTTGGATTCATACTAATTGTTGTTGGTCAGCTTCTTAAATTTGTGTGTTTTTATCTCTTGGTTTTTACAGTAGTCATGTATGGATGTGAGAGTTGGACGGTGAAGAAAGCTGAGCGCCGAAAAATTGATGCTTTTGAACTGTGGTGTTGGAGAAGACCCTTGAGAGTCCCTTGGACTGCAAGGAGATCCAACCAGTCCATCCTAAAGGAGATCAGTCCTGGGTATTCATTGGAAGGACTGATGTTGAAGCAGAAACTCCCAATACTTTGGCTACCTCATGCGAAGAGTTGACTCACTGAAAAAGACCCTGATGCTGGAAAGGATTGGGGACAGGAGGAGAAGGGGATGGCAGAGGATGAGATGGCTGGATGGCATCACTGACTCAATGGACATGGGTTTGGGTAGACTCTGGGAGTTGATGATGGACAGGGATGCCTGGCATGCTGCAATTCATGGGGTTGTAAAGAGTCAGACATGACTGAGTGGCTGAACTGAACTATTTCTTGGTAAATTTGCCAGGTTTTTGGCCATTATTTCTTGAGTAATTTTTAATCTCATCCTTCTCCTCTTCTTCTCATAGGACTCTGATAATGGAAATGCTAGGTCTTTTTTTTTAATATTTTCCCAAATCTCTGTTCACTTGTTAAAAAATTTTTGTTGTTTTTCTACTTTCCAATTCAACTATTCTTTATTTTGTCTCCTTCATTTACTATAGAGCCATCCACTGAGCTTGTTATTTCAGCTATTTCATTTTTCAATTCTAAAATTTCCATTAGGTTCTGCTTTATATTTTTCATTGCTCACTGATACTTTCTATTTCTTCACTGAGACTCTCCACTTTCAAAAACATTTTTTATTAGAGTATATAATTGGTTTACAATGTTGTATCAGTTCCTACTGTACAACAAAGTGAATTAGTTATACATATCCACTCTTCTTTGTTGATTATTTAACCATGTAGGTCATTATGGGGTATTGAGTAAACTCTCCATTTTTCATCCACTTCAAACATATTTGTAATTATTTGACCAAACATATTTGTAAAAGGTGCTTTAGAGTCTTTGTCAGAGAATTCTAACATTTCTGTCATTTCAGTATTTATAGCTATTAATTACCTTTTTTCATTCATCTCAATATTCTTGGTTCTTGGTATTTTGGGTGATTTTTATTGAAATATGGGTATTTGAGAATATTGTATTATTTACATTTTTCTTTTTTAAAAAGGCACTAACAACTGAACTTTATGAAATTCTGAGGTTTAGAAATATTGCAGTATTTTATTGTTTAATTTTTAACTCAATTATAGTTGATTTCCAATGTGCCAATCTCTGTTGTATAGCAGAGTGACGCAGTTATATATATATATAGACATTCTTTTTTATATTCTTTTGCTTTAGTTGGATTTTTCTGATAGTGTTCTGGCGTGGGACAAGTAGGTGCCACCTTATTACTATAAAATGTAGTTACAAGTCCAGATCCTCCACTTGATTTCTGTTGAAACTCAAGGAGGGGATCTCTCTTGGTTTTCTACTAACACTGTGTCTCAGTATCAGTGGTGGGGATAAAAGCTCAGGCTCCCTACTTGACCTTCTCTGATACCAACCTAACAGGTTATATTCTTGTTACATCTGACTAAGAGGGGAATTACTAGGCTTCCACTCAAATTTTGCTGATGTTAGTAGAGGTGTGATCACAGTTTACTCTGTGGTATTTGGCTAGAGTAGAGTGGTTGTTGCCTGGCAGTTTTCCATCTAAGCTGCTCCTTTCCTGGTCCTTTGGCTAGAGAGAGGAGGCTTTTGGTGGAGAGGAATGATCCTTTTGATTTGTGCCTGTTGGGAGTATGTCTTGCTGGTTTCTTCAAGCCCAAATCAGGATTTATGAATCAAAAATCATATCCAGGGCACTCTACAGCACTTTTTTAAAACTTGTGTTCTAAGATAACTAGCTGGTCTGTCTTCTTTATCCCACTTTTTAAATACTTTTTGTGCTTTTTAAAAATATAATAAATGTCCAAGGTTTTAAGTTGTAGTTAATGGAAAAAAACAGAGGAAGGTTTGTCTATTCCACACTTCTGGACATAGAACTGGCTCAGCAATTTTACTTCTAGGTATTTGCACAAGATAAATGAAAAGTTGTTTACACAAAGACTTATCATGAGTCATCACAGCAGCCTTACTCATAAATGGCTGGAACCTATCAAATGTCCATCAGTGGGAAGGGGTAAATAGATTGCAATATATTCATAATATTGAACGTTAGTTAAAATTAAAAGGTCTGCCTGGTAATATCAAATGTAAAAAAAAAGTACAGGGAAAAAGGGACATTTAGATATATTTGTGGAAATATAAATTATTACAATTGCTTAGGAAACATAGAATAAAATTAAATTTGAATATCATTTAAAACATGGATTTTCATTTCTCAATGCCCTGAAAAATCTCTTGTAAATGTATACAAGGTGAGGTGTATAAGAATGTTTATTACAGCACTGCTAGTAACACAAAATTTTGGAAAAAATCTAAAATATTCATCAGCAGGGGATTAGATGAATCATGCCATATTGAGTAATAATATCTAATTATTTTATGAATTAAAGTTAAAAAAGTCATAACTGAGTGAAAAAGTTACTTGCAGAGTTACATATGCAAATTATACTAGTTGCATAAACTTTAAATCACACAAAACAATCCTATAGCTAGTCTTATGGACACAAATGTATGTAATACATGTATAAAGTCTTGAATGAAAAAAATACACCTGAAATCTATGTGACTGCCTTTAGTCTTAGAGGAACAGTTTAAAGGAACACAAACAGGAAAGATCTCTTCTTTTAAAAAGAGATATTCCAATTTTAAGATTCATAGACATTTTCTATGTTATTCTCTGTAATGTTTTTGCTTTTCATAATTAAAAAGAAAATGAGTTAGGAAATTATAACTAAATATGACTTTCCAAAAAGAGGAAAACACATTTGCAAGAATGCTGAAGCAAACTTGGGAAACTAAGGAGTTTGTTAATGCTGGGTGAAGGGCACATAAGCCTTGAGTCAGAGATACAGGACAAATCATGAAGGGCCTTGCATGTCATGCTTAGGGACATGTAGATTTTTCTGGAAGGCAAAAGGAAACCAATGAAGGCTTTGAAGAATGGGCATTACATGAATGCATACATGGAGCAAATCTATATTTCTCTGCTATGGTGTTAGGGATGTGGAAAGGGAAGGGATTCAAAGAGAAGGGCAAAACAGTCTATTTTCACAAATAACAGTAAATGCTAAAAGTAATGTCTATTTATCATGCAGACTCTGTGAGGGCAGGAAACCTGTCATTTCCTTTGTATATGCCCCAGAACAGAGCATTCATGTGAATGAATAGAAATGCAGTAGTTATAGTGCCTGGCTGCTCGAACAGTTTGTGGTTGGGCTCTTATTGTGGTAAATTCTATTTCAGAGACATGATTTTTCTTAATGGTAGGTTTAGATCTCTGTAGTACAAGCTATACACTAGATCTGGGATTTTTATTTGCTGGCAGCCTGAATGTCCTCCTGCTTGACTGGATTTATCATGATCAGCTTTTTATGATCAATTATGAATTCTGATTGATTGCCCTGGTAGCTCAAATGGTAAAGACTCTGCCTGCAATGCAGAAGACCCGGGTTCAATCCCTGGGTGAGGCAGATGCCCTGGAGAAGAGAATGGCAATCCACTCCAGTATTCTTGCCTGGAGAATCCCATGGACAGAGGAGCATGATGAGCTACTGTCTATGGGGTGGCAAAGAGTGGGACACGACTGAGCAGCTAACACTTACACTGTCACTTTAGTTAAAGAGACACTTTCTTAAAAGATCAGGCAGATCATTTGTTAGATCATACGACACTATATTTTGACAAATATTTGAGCCAAATTAAGAATCACAATAGTCTGCCTTGGTAGCATGAATCAAAGACAAGATTCACTGGGCAAACACAAACTGATTTTTTTTAGAACACCTGGCATAGAATCCTAAGGCATTTTTAAGACTTTTTATTTTATATTGAAGTATAACTTATTAGCAATGTTGTGATAGTTTCAGTGGACAGTGAAGGGACTCAGCCATACCTGCATCCATTCTCCCCCAAACTCCCCTCTCATTCAGGCTGCCAAAAAACATTCAGCAGAATTCCCTGTGCTATACGGTAGGACCTTGTTGGTTACCCATTTTAAATATAGCAGTGTGTGCCTGTCAAACAAACTTTTGTCTTACTCATATCCGGAATGATGTAGAAGTTTGTCTCTGGGAGATAGAGGACAAGCAATGTCAAATCCCACTCTATTCTCATTCATATTACATTTTCTCCATGTAACTCTTAAGTTTTTTAAACTTGACCTAAAAATAGAAGAAAATCAAGCATAATACACTTTGACATAAATCATATGAATTTTTTTATTTGTCTTCTATGGCAATAGAAATAAAAGGAAAAATAAATAAGTGGGGCTTCCCTCATAGCTCAATTGGTAAAGAATCTGCAATGCATGAGACCTGGGTTTGAGTTCTGGGTTGAGAAGATACCTTGAAGAAGGAACTGGCAACCTACTCCAGTATTCTTGCCTAAAGAATCCCTGTGGATAGAGGAGGCTGGCAGGCTACAGTCCATGGGGTTGCAAGAGTTGGACACAACTTAGCGACTAAACCACCACCACCAATTAAACTTAAAAGATTTGTACAGCAAAGGATAACATCACAAAATGAAATGACAGTCTAATTCTTAGGAGAAAATATTTGCAAATGATACAACAAATGAGTTATTATCTAAAATTTGTAAAGACTTCATACAATTCAATATCCAAAATACTCCAAAGAACCCAACCCAATTTAAAAATGGACAGAAGACCTGAATAGACATTTTCCAAAGAAGACATGCAGATAGCCAACAGGCACATTAAAAATGCTCAATATCACTAATTATTAGAGAAATGCAAATCAAAAGTACAGTAAGGTATCACCTCACACTGATCAGAGTGGGTCATCAAAAAATCTATAAACAATTAATGCTGGAGAGGTATAGAGTAAAGGAAGCCCTCCTATGCTGCTGGTGGGAATGTAAACAGAGAGCAGTATGACAGTTCCTTAAAAAACTAAAAATAGAACTACCGTATGACCCAGGGATCCCACTCCTGGGCATATATCTGGACAAAACTATAATTTGAAAAGATACATGCACCCATATGTTCACCACAATGAGATATCATCTCACACCTGTCAAAATGACTGTCACCAGAAAGTCTACAAATGACAAATATTGGCAAGGATGTGGAGAAAAGAGAACTCTTGGACACTGTTGGGATTGTAATTTGGTACAGCCATTGTGAAAAACACTATGGAGACTCCTAAAAAAAACTAAAAATAAGACTTCTACTATATGATCCATCAATTCCACTACTAGGTATATATTTGAAGAAAATGAAAACATTAATTCAAAAAGCTATATGCATCTCAATGTTCAGAGCAGCATTATTTATAATAACCATGATGTGGAAGCAACCCAAGGGCCCATCAGGTGAATGAATAAAGATGTGGTATGTTTGTGTACACACACACACACACAATGGAATATCACTTAGCTATAAAAAGAATGAAATTCTGCCATTTGCACCAATGTGAATAAATCTAGAGAGCATTATTCTTGGAGAAATAAGTCGGATAGAAAAGACAAAATTATTATGTTATAATTTCTATGTGAAATCTAAAAAATAAACAGTGTATATATAGAAATAGAAACAAATAGATACAGAGAACAAACTAATGATTACCAATGGAGTAGGGAAAGGGGGGAGGTGAGAGATAAGGATATGGGAGTAAGAAATACAAAATACTCTGTTTAAATTCTAAAAAAGTAAGCAACAAGGATATATCATATGGCACATAGCACAGGGAATTATAGCCATTATTTTGTAATAACTTTTATTTCTTTATTTTATATTATTTTTTAACAATAGTTCCTTGTTGGTTATCTATTTTAAATATAGCAGTGTGTATGTATGTCAATCCCAAACTCCCAATCTATACTTCCCCTCTCATCTTTCCCCTCCAGTTCACTAATTTTGAATTGGTCTGAAGGTTGTATGTTATTGTTAATCTGTAATAACTTTAAATGGAGTATAATAAATAAAAATATTGAAAAAAATGAAAACAAATATTGAATCACTATGTTGTACACCTAAAACTAATATGGTACTGTAAGTCAACTATACTTCAATTTTAAAAATAAGAAATAATTTTTATAATAAGAATTTAAAAAATAATTTAGACAGTAATTTAATTAATTAATTTATTTTGATTGGAGGCTAATTACTTTACAATATTGCGGTGGTTTTTGCCATACATTGACATGAGTCAGCCATGGGTGTTCGAATGTCCCACCATCCTGAACCCCCCTCCCACATCCCTCCCCACCCCATCCCTCTGGGTTTTCCCAGAGTATCAGCTTTGGATACCCTGCTTCATGCATCATATTTGCACTGGTCATCTATCTTACATATGGTAATATACATGTTTCGATGCCATTCTCTAATGTTGTCCCACCCTAGACTTCTCCCACATAGTCCAAGAGTCTGTTCTTTATATCTGTGTCTCTTTTGCTGTCTCGCATATAGGGTCATCATTACCATCTTTCTAAATTCCATATATATGCATTAGTATACTGTATTGGCATTTTTCTTTCATCCACCTCATTAGAACTGACTCAAATGCATTCTTTTTTTATAGCTGTGTAATATCCCATTGTGTATATGTACTAAAACTTCCTTATCCATTCATCTGCCGAAGGACATCTAGGTTGCTTCTATGTCCTAGCTATTGTAAACAGTGCTGCAATGAACATTGGGGTACATGTGTATCTTTCAATTCTGGTTTCCTTGGAGTGTATGCCCAGCATTAGACAGTAATTTTTAAAAAGAGAAGATCTCAGTGAAAATTATAACAGAATTTTATATATATATTCCATATATCGAGAGAAAGCATGGGCTTGGTTATACCACAATAAGTTTCAAATAATATATCAAAATTGATTAGTTTATTTCCCCCATCAGATCAATTAATGTTTGCTGAGTTTTGGACTAGATTCCAAAATTACCGTGTGAAATTTGAGATACAGTTGCTGTTCCTTTCATTTCTTGACATGTTTAAAATCAGAATAGTAGTCATAATTTGAAAAATTATTGTGTAATTTAATTTATATATATGTATTTGTGCATGTGTATGTATATATGCATACACTCACAGATATATACATGTATATATGTGTGTATATGTATGTGTATAATGTATGTTTTTATGTATATATTTACCTGATACACATGAGTCATCTAATTAGCATTTAATCTTTTCTCATTTCCATCCTCAGTGAGAACTTGGCAGATGCTTGAGGAGTCAGAAGTGAAACAACCAAACAGATAATTTCTCTGTTCAAACTTCTAAAATACAAATTAAAAATTTTAAGCCACAAACCATGCATTCAAATATATTTATTTAAAAGATTTAGTTTGTCTTTTCCAAATTAAACAAAGTGTGTGTATCTGTGTATGTGGGATAGATCATATTGTGCATACTACTTCATTGGTTGCTCTGTTTTACTTAATTATCTATTCTTCACACAGTTTCATATTATTAAATATTCTTTCTCAATGAGTAAATCATTTCCCATTCTTCCACAGACCTTTTGCATAATGTCTTCTACTCCATTGTTTGAGAATATCAATATACTTTTCTCACTTTTTAACATTTCTTTTGTGTAACTACCATTCATTTTCCTTTTGATCTTCTAAATGAATGTTCACAAGGTAGAAAAATTTTTGGCTGTGACCAGGTCCCTGTCTAAGACTGACTCTCACTATTGGAGACCTTTTATGGAGATATATTGCATTTCACTTGTGAAGTGACTCTGGCCACACTCAAGAAGTTAGTATTTAATATTTATAATACATATAGTGTGATCACAATGGTGTGATCACTCACCTAGAGCCAGACATCCTGGAATGTGAAGTCAAGTGGGCCTTAGAAAGCATAATTATGAGTAAAGCTATTGGAGGTGATGGAATTCCAGTTGAGCTATTCCTAATCTTAAAAGATGATGCTTTGAAAGTGCTACACTCAATATGCCAGCAAATTTGAAAAACTCAGCATTGGCCACAGGACTGGAAAAGGTCAGTTTTCATTACAATATCAAAGAAAGGCAATGCCAAAAGAATGTTCAAACTATGGCACAATTGCACTCATCTCACATGCTAGGAAAGTAATGCCCCAAATTCTCCAAGCCAGGCTTCAACAGTTCGTGAACTGTGAACTTCTAGATGTTCAAGCTGGATTTAGAAAAGGCAGAGGAACAGAAGTCAAACTGCCAATATCCATTGGATCATCGAAAAAGCAAGAGAGTTCTAGAAAAACATCTACTTCCGCTTTATTGACTATGCCAAAGCCTTTGACTGTGTGGA
>ML664659.1:1240129-1256158 GCA_007570785.1 Antilocapra americana | reverse complement strand
GAAGATCAGCTGTGCAAAATACAATCTTAAAAACACACAAGCAATCACTCTGGCTGATTGCTAGATATATTAGAGGAGAAAGAAAGTGGTTACATGGAGACCCTTAGGAGATGATTATATTCAGTCAGGTAAAGGGTGATCATGACAGCTTAGACCAACTGGTTGTGGTAGATGTGGAGTGAATTTGATTTACTTGGGGGAAATTTAATTGGTTTCAAAGGATAAAATTTGGTGGTATATTGAATTTGTGGAATAAATGTCAGTAATTACTCTGTTGTGAGCTGTACTGTGTTCCCCAAATCCACAGGTTGAAGCCCTAACCCCCAATCTGACCATATTTGAAGGTAAGGCCACTTTAAGGAGTTAATTAAGGTTAATTGAAGTCATAAAGGTGGGGTCCTGATCTGATAGGACTGGTTTCATTATAAGAAAAGGTAGTGCTATGATGGATGTGTGAACACAGAAGGCAAGCAGGCAAGGGCACAGAGAGAAGGTGGCCTCTGCAAGACAAGGTAAGCAGCTTCAGGAGAAACCAAAGCTGCTGGCACTTTGATCTCAGGCTTCTAGCCTCCAGAACTGTGAGATATAAATATATAAGTCACTCAGCCTGTAGTATCAATATTTTGTTATGGCAGCCTGAGTTGACTAGTACTCCTAGATTTCTGGTTTGATCAACGGGTTAGGTACAAGATGATAGAAACTACAGTTCACCCTTGAACAAACAACACAGGCATCGGGACACCAACTCTCTGTATAGTGGAAAATCTGTGTATAATTTGTAATTGGTCCTTTATATATGAGGTTCCTCCATATCTGTGGTTTTGCACCACTGATTCAACCAACACCAGATCATGTAGTTCTACAGCATTGACTGAAAAAAAAACCCCACATATAAATGGACTCAAACCCATGTTGTTCAAGGGCCTACTGAGCTAAGAGGGCACATGCCGTAAGAGGTTAAGCTCCTAGAAAAGATAAAGGAATTGAGATCAAAAAATTTAAAATAATTTATCCATGTTTTCCAAACCAAAGTCTGAGTGATTCCAAACCCCATGTTCTTAACCAATATTTTAGTATAGGGTAACTAGAGCAGAAAAATAATTCAGTCTACTATGAGCCCTAGAAATTACTTATAATCTTAGTTTTTAAAAGCAAGTTTCCAGTTTAATTATAGTGCAAAAGAAACGGCGCCTGGGTGCGTGCTACTGCCCTTGGTACCATCGCCCTAGAAACATGAACCCAAGCTTGCCTGGCTTCAGAGATCATAGCCCAGAAGCTGAATTTGGCTGTATTTGTTTGTTTTTATTTATGAAAGTGGGGGTAGTCTGCCTTCTGCTTGATAATATTCTCAGCATGGCTGCTAACAGTGGTTAACATGCTTGTGACCTCCCTTGAAGCATTCGTAACCCCTGAAGGCTGTACTCCAGAAACACAGCTGCCACATATTATGAACTAGATTGACTGCACAAATAAGTATGGGAAAAGCTGTAGCTAATACTGTGTAATACAGAGCAGCTCTGTTAGGCTTGAACACTTCCTACATTTTCAACCCTCTCCCTTCCCCTCTCCTCCCCCCACACCTCCCACGTGGGGAAAACAGATCCCATGACATCCAGAAGCTGTTTCATGCTCCTGTAGGAAAGGAGAAATAAGGGGGCAGATAACTGACAAGAAATAGAGACAAGGAGGCCTGGGTTACCTTATAAGGCAACTAAGTACATTTGTATGACACCAAAAATATTTTTAAGGAAAATTTTAATATTTGATGTTTTTTTAAAAAGCATTGAATTAGTCATCATGACAATCAGAACTTTGTTGGCCTTACTTCTGCTTATTTAATGATTCAGTACTTTTTATTTGTAATTGCATGGAAGAGAAAGCAGCATAATCTTTCCAAGGCTTCTAAAAGACTTACTTTAACTTTGTAAAGCAGGCATGAGAAAGGAGAGAAAGGACTGAAGAGGGCCCTTAGAGAATGAGGCTTTTTTCCATGGAGACCCTGTACCTAGGTGAAAGAGATCACCACTTATTACCTGCCCATTTTTCTGTCTCCGTCTGTCACCACCTAAATACTTGTGGTTAATTTTTCACCTTTGTGTCTCTGTGGTTTCACCATGTGGAGGGTTTTCTCCGGGTGTCTGGTTATCGGCAGACCCCAAGGGACACTTACCCTTACTGAGAGCTTTGCTCTGGCTCTTTATAAATTTAGCTTTCCATTTCTTATTCACAGTTCTCTATATTTTCACTCTCTGCTATCAGCTACTAGGTTCACCCCTCATTTTCAAATTCTTGTCGACTTTTGTTTCTAGTTGCCTTCTCCTTAGACTTGTCCAGTTTGGGTGGAACATTGGCTTAAGCCACGTATTACTAGGCCATTGTCAATTACTTGCATCTCAGTATACATGAATTGTTTTTAAGAAACAGTGAAAGGAGTGTAACCTAGGAGGAATTTATTGGGAATGAAGTTCTAGGTGTGGCAGCTAGAAGGCAGGAAAGGTAGTGAAAGTAGGACTATTTGCCTAGTTGAAGGGGTTTACCTTCGTCTTTTTCTGTCAGTTGGTATTCATTTCTTACCATCTCTAAGTTCCTAATTATAGTCACTCTTTAAAGTGTATTGTGGTTTGACCACTCATGCTTGCTTTTAGGACTGTTTTACCTATATGGATAGAGTCTGTTTCTCATACACACATAGTACAAAGAGTGTTATCTATTTCAAAACAGTCAACCTGTAGAGGAGAAAATACTTGACATTGGGATGTCTGACTTTCCATCTTTGTGTCAGTGTCTCTGATGCCTGGAACTCTCAAGCCAGCTCTTCCATCCTAGCTTCTTGAGTTCCCAGGCTTTGCCCAAACTATAACCCTTCTATTTTATTTTTATTCTACAGAAAAATACCCTGCCCTCTCTATGGCCTGGTCTTGCCTTCCAGTAGATGATAGAAGCTAACCTGATACCACCACCAATGTCAATGGTGGTGGCTGATGAGAACTTTCTGTGTTTGGCTGTGTGTGAACCATAATTACATTTGGTTGTAAGATCTTCACTGCCTTCATGGGAAAAGTGATTTTCATGATGGCAATTCCATGAATATGGGTTTTGGCTGCTGTTTCAAAACTGCCGAGGTGTAACAGTTTCCCAGCTAGAGATATTGTTAGAAATTCTGAAGTGCCTGGAAACACAATTTTGAGGAGAAGAGAAAAATAACTTGCGACTTGTCCGTAGGTACCACCTATCTCTCAGTTACAAAGTGTTCAAATCTTTTCATGCCGTGCATCATCATGGAGAAACATGGCAGGTTTATTGAGACACTTCTGGTATAAAATGCAAAGATACACAAAACACCTGACACACAGGCTACCGTGTCCTGTTTTCACACCGGTGGTAGAGAATGCTTAGAAATCATGATATTCTTTACCATTGAACCCAGGAGGCACCTCAGAGTTCTAACACTTCTTCAACAGACAGCCAGTTTAAACAGAACAAAGTATGCCATTTCTAGTTCAGATGGTCTCTGAGAACTCTTCCAGCTATTCCCTAATAACTGCTTTTCAACTTTGGGTTGGAACTCATGAACACCATTTTATAACCAAAGAAGGTAGAGAAATGAAAAAAGAAGAAAGTCTCTTCAGGGATGCAGAGAAAATGAGAGAGCCCCGTATTAATTTTTGCATATAACAAGCAGTCAGTTCCCTGAACTGTAGTTGTGTTTACCATAAGCACATGTGATTACTGTAATTAGCATCATTCCTTTGAGTTGAGACACAGAAGACCCTAGGAAATGAGAAATATGTTGTGGCAATGGAATGATAATTGGTATTGCCCATCAGATTAGCCCTCTGAGACAACAGGAAAGAGAAGGAATGGCTTGGAACATGGGGTAATTGGGAAAGAAAGGCTCACAATGGGTGACCAAGGATAGTATGAGACTATGCAACATTTTAGAGAGGGTGAGTTGGGGCAGAGGAAGCAGGCATGCACAGTGAGGTGTTCTCAGTCAAAGACACTTATTTATACACCTGGCCATCCTATTGCCCTGTACTTCTGAGTGAATGTGAAGGGGTTATTTAGTGGCTATGCTTTCTTATCAGAAAATAAAGAGGCTTAGAATGCTATTTGTTAGGGTTATGTTGGCTGACAGGGTATTTTATGAGTCCTAAGCCATGAGCCCTTTCATTTCACAGTTTCAGTAAATCCTAGTGCCTACTCCAAGGTTTGTGTCCATATGAAGTGGGGCAGAAAGAATGCGCAAGTAGCCATGTTTGTATACTCTTTCACAAAGAGAGCCAGACATGGGTGTCAGAGTCCATTTACATCTAAGAACATGTCACCAAAGGAAGTAAATGTAATCACTGTAATTTAGAGAGGGTCTAATTAACACATTTGTTAGATAACTATGTCGACTTTACAATTACATCCTAATTAATGAAGAATGTCCTGTGTATTTGTAGGAAGAATGTGACCGAAATTAAGTTGCTAATGAAAAAAGAGGCCCTCAGTTGCACCTGAATCTTGCCAATAAACAAACAGCCTGACTTTGTACACCAGGGTAAAGCTACTGTGGTTCTCAGCTCATATCATTTTATTAAATGCCTTCCTCTAAGCCTGGAGAATATAAGGCATATTTGCATACTAACTCCATGCCAAGGCAACAATATTACGTGTGTTATTAACAATACTTTACTATGGCAGATTAAAGAGCTATACCTACATTAAAATATAAGTAAATCAGAAACTTTACACCTATAAAGCCCATAATTTGGTTTTCTTTGAAAATTAATATTGTCTTGGTATCTGAATGTACTTGTTATTTGAAGATGGACTGTTTTTATTATGATTGTCTACTAGGAAATGACCCATTTTTTTTCAGCTAAAGTACAGAAGTGAATGTGAATAAATGTATCAAGAGAATGCAATGTATCCAGCTCAATTCACTTGAGGAGTGTAATATTTAAGTAGAAAGATCAAATGATTGCCTATTTGAGGAAGGAAGGATAATCTATAAGAAGGGTTAATGTTTAATAGAACCTGTAGTAGTAACACATCCAAAGTTTCTATCCCTGAAGTGTCAAAATAAATTTCAGAGTCTCTGAAGTGTTTTATAGACTCCCAATGAGCATAATACCAAGGCTGTATATTAAGTAATACAGAGGAAAAAGCAGAGACTAGTACTTTTATTCCCATTTTGTAGAAGAAGCAACTGAAGATCAAAGAAAGTAAAGGAATTGTTGGAAAAATCACAGGAAACCAATGCAACAACCAGGCTTTAATATTGTAGACCATTTTCCCTGTGTAGTGTGTAAAGGGTTTCCTCTATATTATGTAAAGTTAGGTTGTGGTAGCATGTTCTACCACAATGGAAAAGTCGAGAAGGAGCATTTTTAAGTTGAGAAATATAATCTGAGTTGTCTCCGTAACTCCTTGACATTCACCTATTCTCATCCTTCCAAAACTGCTATCATGAGATTGTGAAATTATGGGGACTTGTCAAGAGGGAAGGACTTCCTGGGTATTCACAGTTAATGGTAGAGGAAACATACTTGAAAAGAGAATTAATAATTTCAGATAGCTTCATCCAAGACATTCATGAACACACTCTTGCTCGCTCTCTATCTCTGTTGCTCTCTCTATTGCTCACTCTCTCTACCTCTATCTGGGTCTGATTAGGTTGGCCAGTGGAGTCTGAGTGGCATTTTCCCCAGGGTGAAATACGTAGGTGGTTTGAATTTCAAAGACAGCCATGCAGGAAGCCCCACAGGGTCCTTTAATGAGCTGGCCAGCCCAAGCCCATTGTGTAGATTCAGCTTGTATGGAGTGGCAGCTGTCTCCACTCTAGGCCAGAAGTAGGGAAGCTACAGACTGAAGCCAGTAACTAGCCCAAAAAATTGGCCCAGTGTGAAAAAATGTGGGGATAGAATTTTGCAACTAGAGTGAGCCAGCCTTCTGGCTCACATATCGTGGCTTATTTTATGGCCGACTATAGAAGGAGTGGTTGAAACCTCAGAGTTTAGCTTCATTGGCTCTACTTGTTCTCAGGTTATTGCTTCCTTCTTTTCAACTACTATGAACTATTTTAAGGATGCGATTGTGTCCTTTGTTTTCACATCTTCATGCATTTGCTCCTGCTTTTCCTCTTTTCTCCTTTTCCTACCTGATAAAGTTTGTATTCCTCCTCTAAGATACAGCTAACATAGAACTCTTCTTTGTAGCCTCCCATGCCTGTCCGCATGCAAAGTTAGTCACCCCCTTTCCAAAAACACGTTGTGCATTAGCTGGCTCAAATATTTGATCCAGTTAATCTGTTCATATACAACTTTCTCTGCTAGGTAGTGAATTCCTAAAGGGCAAGGGTCATGCCTTGTTTAGTTCTGTACCCCAGATTATCATAGTTCAACTGATAAACTACCTTCTTATCCATATGCTGGGCACTTTGCTAGGTGCTTGAGACTCAGCAGAGTCCCTGCCATTAAGTTTATATCCTAGTGGAGAAGGATAGATGATACATATACAAAACAAAATAAATTCAGAGAGTAGTGTTATAAAATAATCATCTTATCTGAAACTGTGGAAGTAGATGAGATCCTAGGAAACTGTAGTAAGTAAAGACCAGAAGGTCTGGGACAGAATCCCTGGTAATTCCAACTTTTAAGGCCGGTCAACAGGTGAGGAGAGAGAATGCAGAGTCAGCAAAGTAAAGGGAAAGGGATGAGCATGGTAGTCCCTCCTTCTTTTCCTCCTTCTCCCACCTCAAATTACCATGCTGACTCTCATTTCTCTAAGGTTGGAATTGTAGAGGAAAGCACTCATAAGGAACCAAAAAGGACTGACTTGACTAGTAGTGATGTCATCTTATAGGAATGCTCTCTCTGAGTGACCAGTATCCAAAATGCTAATTCTCTTCTCTTCGGGTGAATTTGTGATTTCCTCTGCTATTCTCCAACTGGGGAGATCCAGTTATGGCTTTAGCAGGATACCTCCAGTATTCTAACTGAGGTCACCTTACATCTGATATGGAACCTTCTTTAGTATTTGTCCTTTTACAGTATAGCCCACAGCTGGCTACTTTCTGTGGGGTTCACATACAACCCACAAGAAAATGCAGCTTTTCCCTGCCATTTGTGAAAATACATATCACTCTCTATGTAGTCCTTCCTCTTTGTACTCTACTAAGACTCTCTAGTCACAGTATTTTGACCTTACATATTTTCTAGGCCTAAATCAGCAACAGTCCTTACATCTCTCAAATTCAAGGTGATACATGTTAAACTCTTGATTGTATCTCACCAGAATTTGGTCTGAGATGGAGGCAGGTGAGGAAGGATAGCGTACCACTCCTTCCTCTCTAGTGTAAACATTTTTTAATTATTACCTTTGGTTCAAAGCTAATGTTTAAAAATAAAATTTAATTGGGAAGAGTAGAAGATCAAATTGTCAGCCCTTAGCACTTTAATGAGAATAAGACAAAAAAGATGACTCTTGTGCACCTGTAAAGGTCCTGAGTAAATGGACTGAGGAAAAGTGTGAAAAGGACAGAGTCCAGAGTATGGGAAGGAAAGTTTTGGGGAAGAGAATAGTAGTGAAAAGATAAAGGACAGAAGTAGAGAAAGAATCATAATTCTCTGTATTTCAGTTTTGCCTGAGTTTCTTAAAAGAGCATTTCTCTCTTTTAAAAATATAATTTGTTTTTTGAATATGTACTACAAAGAGTGCTACTAGCAATATCCTTTTCACACTTAATTGTGTAAATAGGTGAACATATCTATAGGATAAATATTTAGAAATGGAATCAGTGGGATAAAAATAAATGTGTGAAGATTAATTTTATGTTTCAACCTGACTGGGCCAATGGATGCCCATATATCTGGTTAAACACTATTTCTGGGTATGTCTATAAGGGTGTTTATGGAAGAAAACATTTGAATTGGCACACTGAATAAAGCATATTGCCCTCTCCAATGTGGGTGGGCATCATCCAATCCGTTTATGGCCTGAATAGAAAACAACACAAAACTTGGAGGGTTGATTTCTCTATTTCTGCCTGGCTGGCTGAACAGAGACCTAGATTTTCTCTCTTCTTGGGAACTTCATCAGTGCCCCTGGTTCTCAAGTCTTTGGACTTGGACTGGAATAAATACCACAAACTTTCCTAGTTTCCTGAATTTCCAACTTACAGATGGCAGATCATGGGATTTTTCAGCCTCCACTGTAGCATAAGCCAATTTGTTGGAATAAATCTCACGTGTATGTGTGTATGTGTAGTCTCCTATTGGCTCTGTTTCTCTAGAGAACACTAATGGAATGTGTATTTGTAATTTTTGTGGTTATAGCTGATTTGCTCTTCTCAGTGGTCATACCCATTTATACTGCCATGCAATGTATAAGTGTGTTTCACAAACCCTCACCAGCATAATATATCATAGCACTTCATTTATTTCATATATTGTAAAGCTTTTATATTTTCATTTCTGTGAAATGCTTCTTCATATATTTTTATCACTTTCTTTTGGGTTTCTAATTTCCTTATTGATTTTTAGGAATTCTTTATATAGTAAGGACATTAGTACTTTAATTGTGATATGAACTATAAATGTTTTCCAAGTTTGTTGCCATTTGACTATTTTTAATCCATAGTTTTAGAACTTTATTTAGTAGTATTGGCTTAAAGCTCAACATTCAGAAAACTAAGATCATGGCATCTAGCCCCATCACTTCATGGCAAATAGATGGGGAAACAGTGGAAACAGTGGCTGACTTTATTTTGGGGGATCCAAAATCACTGTAGATGGTGAGAAATCTGCATGCAGTTCAGGAAGCAACAGTTAGAACTGGACATGGAACAACACACTGCTTCCAAATAGGAAAAGGAGTACATCAAGGCTGTATATTGTCACCCTGCTTATTTAACTTCTATGCAGAGTACATCATGAGAAACACTGGGCTGGATGAAGCACAAGCTGGAATCAAGATGGCCAGGAGAAATATCAATAACCTCAGATATGCAGATGACACCACCCTTATGGTAGAAACTGAAGAGGACCTAAAAAGCCTCTTGATGAAAGTGAAAGAGGAGAGTGAAAAAGTTGGCTTACAGGTCAACATTCAGAAAACTAAGATCATGGCACCTGGTCCCATCACTTCATGGTGAATAGATGGGGAAACAGTGGCTGAATTTACTTTTTGGGGCTCCAAAATCACTGCAGATGATGACTGCAAACATGAAATTAAAAGACACTTGATTCATGGAAAGAAAGTTATGACCAACCTAGATAGCATATTAAAAAGCAGAGACACTACTTTGCCAACAAAGGTCCATCTAGTCAAGGCTAGGGTTTCTCCAGTAGTCATGTATGGATGTGAGAGTTGGACTATAAAGAAAGCTCAGTGCAGATGAGTTGGTGCTTTTAAACTATGGTGTTGGAGAAGACTCTTGAGAGTCACTTGAACTGCAAGGAGATCCAAACAGTCCATCCTAAAGGAAATCAGTCCTGAATGTTCATTGGAAGGACTGATACTGAAGCTGAAACTCTAATCCTTTGGCCACCTGACGCAAAGAATTGACTCATTTGAAAAGACCCTGATGCTGGGAAAGATTGAAGGTGGGAGGAGAAGGGGATGACAGAGGATGAGATGGTTGGATGGCATCACCGACTCAATGGTCATGAGTTGGGTAGACTCCAGGAGTTGGTGATTGACAGGGAGGTCTGGCATGATGCAGTCCATGGGATCAAAAAGAGTTGGACATGACTGAGTGACTGAACTGAACTGATCAGGTTTTCAAATGTGGGCTTTTAGGTTTTGCCTTCTGGGTTTTTGGTCAAACTTAGACCTTTACTACTCTATGATTTAAAACATTTCTCCCATGTTCTTTTTTCTAGTGATTTTTATTACTTAATTTCATTAATATAAATCTTTGATCCACCTGGAATTTATTTTTTGATGGGATATGAAATAGGAATCCAACTTTAATTTGCAGATGGCTACCGAGTTGTTTCAACATAATTGTTGACTCTTGTTGGAAAAAAAAAATATTCTGTGCAATGATCATTCTGCATATATGTTAAAAACATTTATTTAGCTGAGTCACTGTTGCCATTGCCTGTTCTTCATTATTAGCAGAACATCACCTATTTTACATAAAAGACTGGACAGGTACTGGGAACGCCTCTGTAGTAGCAAAGAATGATGAAGATAGATGGGATCTTAGAGTTCTTCTAGTCTAACTCCATTTACATAGGGGGAATCTGAGTTGCAAAAAGCAGAACTTTCTTTAGGTTTAACAGGGTTGTTATTTACCTAACATTGGTGTTGGTAATTTGTCATCACATTTATTAAGATGATTCATTTTTAAATTTCTAACCTCTACAGAAAACCCAAACTGTACATCAGGCTTAGAAGGGACAATTTGAGCTTGTAATGAAAGGAATTTTCACACATACATGAAATTACCAGCTGAAAGCAATCAAGGCAAAATCATGTTCTCAATGAAAGGAGAAAATCTTTGACAAGCAAAAAAAGCTGCACTTGTTGAATACATTTTGTGTGTGTATATATGGACGTTCTTCTTTACTACTTATTCCACACTACAGATTATATAGCAGTTCCAGGTATATAGCCTGAAGGGAAAAGAACTCAAAAAGAAAATAAGACAAGTTTGACTATATTGGTGTGACTTGGAAAAAGAAAGCAAAACAATACCAAAAACAAGTAAACAAAATAAATGATAGTGACATTCAACTAAATCAAAAGTATATGTACTTACTCAACAAACATTTGAGTACTAACTGGACATCCCTTGGCACTCAGCTGGTAAAGAATCCACCTGTAATGTGGGAGACCTGGGTTCAAACTCTGGGTTGGGAAGATCGCCTGGAGAATGGAAAGGTTACCCACTCCAGTATTCTGGCTGTACACCCAACAATAATTAAGACTCTAGGGATATAGCAGCTAACGAGAAAGATAATGTCCTTGCTTTCTAGCAGGTGGAAATATATGTTAATAGATAGGAAAAAGGAAGGAACTAATACTTTAGATTGATCAGTCATAGTAGGGTTTATATGAGAAGGGGAAATTTAATCTTGGACTAGAATGGCAACAAGCAACCAATTCTGTGGAAATATGAGGCAGAGGATTATAGACAGAGGGAAGGAAATGTGCAAAGATTATATGGTTGTAATATGCATGGACATTTGAAAATGTAAAGAAATCGGTTGCAGTTGCAGTTTAGTGAATGAGGGGAGAGTGTTAAAATGAGGTTAAAGAAGTAGGGTAGAAGTTAGGTCTGTAGGCCTTAAGTAATATGAAGTTTCTTTTTATTCTGTGTACAATGGTAATTAGAAACCATTGACATGTATTGAGTAGAAGAGTGATATGTGAACTGCATTTTTAAAATATTACTTTTTATTCAATAGAGATTAGAATATTGGGAGCCAAACATGGAAACAGAGAACAGTTAGGATTCAGTTACAGTAGTCCAAGTGAATCATGGTGGTGGTTTGGACTGGATGGTAGACATTCAGACAAATGGTCAGACTCAGTTTATATTAGAGTAGAGTAAGCAAGACTTTGGGTCTGCCAATGCAGGAGACCCAGATTTGATCCCTGGATTGGGAAGGTCCCCTGGAGGAGGGCATGGCAACCCACTCTAGTATTTTTTTTTAATTTTCTTTACTTTATTGTGTTGGTTTTGCCATACAATGACATGAAACCGCCATGGGTTTACATATGCTCCTCCTTCAAAACCCCCCTCCCTCCTCCCTCCCGATTCCCTCCCCCTGGGACATCTCAGTGCACCAGCCCCGAGCATCAACCCTGGGCTGGCGATTGATTTCACATATGATAATTAACATGTTTCAATGCCATTCTCCCATACCACCCTGAACACTCTAGTATTTTTGCCTGAAGAATCCCATGGACAGAGGAGCCTGGCAGGCTACATTCCATGGGATCACAAAGAGTCGGACACACCTGAAATGGCTAACACTTTCACTTTCACAAGCAGGACTTGGTGATGCATTAAATGGTGAGGAGATGAGTGAGGGGAGAGTGAAGTCAATAAAGGATAGACTTTGCTCAAGGTAATACCATTTCACTTTTATGGGGAATACCGAATACTGGGGAAGGGGGGTTGGAAGGGAGGGGAATCGAGTGTTCAGTTTTGGAAATGTTAGATTTTAAGTGTCTATTAGAAAGCTATAGTTGTATTTGAGCACAAATTACTGTCTATGTCTCTCTCACTCCCTTGACTCTTTGAAACAGTTTTAAACTGCTATGTAGGCATTACTTTCAGTAAGTTATCATTCTTGCATACTCAAAATCTTGGATTTTCAAATAAAATAAAGTTCAGTGTCTGGAAATTTCACATGCTTCTTTATAATATGACTGATTTTATTAATATAAGGACAAATTCAGATCTTATAATGGACATGAATTTTTCAAATGAAAAAAAAAGATTTATTAAAGTAAACAGTAATAATGGTATCTATGTAAACTTAATTTTGTTACTGAGGTGCCTATTAACTCTTCGTTGTTTAGAAGCCTCTACTAATAATCATCCACTAGCCACTAAAACTTCCCCCTCTTTATAAAAAAAATCAGTATGTATTTGCAACTAAAAACTGAGTTGATATTGATTTAGCAGAAAAGCTATCTATTGGTTCTTATAAATTACTCAGTTTGTCCAAAAAGAAGGCCCAACAGTCTTGTATCAGATGTAGATAATATTGGCAATAGGTTGTTTCTAAGGCCATACCCTTTATAATCACAAATAGTTTTACCATCTTTGATTACTGGTCTTTCAGTATAAAAACCACTGCTTTTTTCCTTTTTCTTTCTTTGGGACCATTCATAAAGTCTTACATGTTCCAATTATTATCTTCTGTAAGTCCTCCCAAGAAGAATGCTGAAAGCCTTAGATTGTCAAATTATTCAAAACATACTTTCTTTAGTCAAAATAGGATTCCCTGGTGGCTCAGATGGTAAAGAGCCTGCCCACAATGCAGGAGACTTGAGTTCAATCACTGGGTCAGGAAGATCCCCTTGAGCAGAAAATGGCAACCCATTCTAGTATTCTTGCCTGGAAAATCCCATGGACAGAGAAACCTGGTGGTCTACAGTCCATAGGGTCGCAAAGAGTCTGACACAACTGAAAAACTTCCTTTCTTTCACTGAGTCAAAATAGCATACAAGGTGGAGAAAACATTAGGTCTGAGCCTCTGTGGGTGACTGACTAGTTAGAGAAGAATAGGAAATGAATAAGCTAATACCGTGGGTGTCTTAAGCATACTCTTGCATTGGATGCTATATTGTAGGGTTTTCTCTCTGTGTGTGTGCTTTTTTTAAATTAGTTTTAAGCCACATTAGAAGATGTTTTAAAGCCATGCTATATCCCATCTTACTGATAATCTTATGACTAGCATAAGGGAGTGCATCTGGCTCAGTTTTAAAACTGAAATCTCCTTAAATAGTGTAGCTGTCTCAAAATCTATCATGACTCTTCAGAGAAGATCCAGAGAAGTACATGGAGACACTCCACAGCTGCCAAGGCTGAGGCGCCTCACTTGCTAAGCCTTGGGAAGTACAGTAGGCACACCCAGCTTTCAATGAGAAACCTTTCAGGCTATGTGTTCCCTCAGACTAGAGGCAAGGGGAAACTCTCAGAGCTATATTGAGAAAGGTTCAAGAATGGAACTATTAACGAGCAGTTGACACGTGTCTGCAAATAAAAGTTGATCATTTCACATTTGGTTTTGGATTGTGAAGGATATAATTTGGGACTAAAAATAAACATACTGGAACATACATCCTGATCACAAACATTCATATGCACAGCTGGAAACAGGCGCTGCAATTTGAAAGTATAATTAAAACACCATCTCTATTTATAGAGTACAAGCATAGCAAATTCATTGTCTTTAAATATGAAGGTTCAGAAAGTGTTAGTGGGAGAAGAAATATTAACTATGAGTAAAATGGCATACAGCACATCAAGCAGTCCTTTCTGAATTTGGGCGTAAAGAAAGCAACATAGAGGAACCTGAAGTGTGAATGAAAATCACACACACACAGAGGGAAAAACTAATATTCCCATGAAAGCCAAGAAAATACTCCGTAATCTCTAAGACAACGACTGTTTCTTGAGTTAAGTAAACATGTCTGCTGAGATAGAGCATTAATGGGTGGGTATTTCAAACAAAACAGCTGCAGAAATGGAGTGGACAATGTTTTCCTGCAAGTGAATGATTTGCAATGGTAATGAAGACCCTTTTCCCTGACAAACCACATTACTTAATAGTCATTAAGTGAAGAGTTCTTCCAAATACATATGGACAGGCCAATCGGAGTTGCTGATAGGAAAATCCTTACAAATGAACACATTGCTGCTTTACAGGAGAGTTAAAAGAATTTTAATTTCATATTCTTCAGCCCTTTATTGCAATATTAATATTCAGTTAAAGTAAATTTAAATGATTCACTGAATCAATTTACATTTCAAAATGCATTAATTGCATAGCTGAGTTGTGTGGATCAGATTATCATTGGGATCAGATTTTGGAACATGCCCAGAGGGGACAGTGCTGTGATTTTTGTGTGTATGTGTTTTGTGTATGTTTATAATACTTTTTTGTTCTGTTGATAGGCTTTCCTCGTCATGTTCTGTAATCAGTTCGTAAAAACCGATGGAAAAAAATCAATTACGGAGATATTTCATAAGGAGACAGTAGAGCCTTTTCACCTGTTTCTTTTGACAAATGGATATAATGGATTTATTTATAGCCTAGTCCTCTTCCAGGTGGGTTCCTAATCTTTGAATTTTCCTGTAAAGAAGGTCTTTACTTGTGTTTAGGTTTATGGGAAATGCTAAATAGTGTATTGGGTTGGCCAAAAAGTTTGTTTGGGTTTTCATATGATGGTACAGAAAACTGTACTACCCAATATATCTCCTTCCCTCACCTTTGATGGCACAGGGTTTTAGCTCAAACAATGTTCCCTCTCTTATAAATGTGCCCAGTTTTGAGAGTACTACAGAGGTTTAATTTGGACGGAACTGGAGTCTATTATCCAGAGTGAAGTAAGCCAGAAGGAAAAACAACAATACAGTATACTAATGCATATATATGGAATTTAGAAAGATGGTAACTAGAACCCTGCATGTGAGACAGCAAAAGAAACGCAGATGTATAGAACAGACTCGTGGACTCTGTGGAAGGGGGCAAGGGTAGGATGATATGGGAGAATCGCATTGAAACATGTTAATTATCATATGTGAAATCAATCTCCAGCCCAGGGTTGATGCTCGGGGCTGGTGCACCAAGATATCCCAGGGGGAGGGAATTGGGAGAGAGGAGGGAGGGGGGTTCTGGAGGGGGAGCATATGTAAACCCATGGCGGATTCATGTCATTGTATGGCAAAACCAACACAATAAAAAAAAAAAGAAAGTGTCCTTTTCCACACCCACATAAGCATTGTTTCAAGAGTTGTATGAAAAAAGCCATTGATAAAGTCATTTATATTTCAATACATCCTTAGAGCCTTTCATAATTTAAGGTAATTAGCTCAATTGATGTTCCACATTTGCCTCCTGAATACCGTGGCATTATGGGAAATGGAGTGTAGCAAAATTCTATTGCTTGCATTTACTTCTGATGTATTAAGATGATGTGTGTGAGGTATTACAGTGAAGAGTTGATGCTGACAGGCTGCACAGTACTTGACTTTAGGATGCATATAAGTGGGAAGACTGTAGTTGCCCCACAAAGATTCTACTCAATTTCCAAGACTGAGTATATATTTTACGTGTTCCCTTATATAGCAAAATGGACTTTGTCATAGTTATTATCTTTCCGTTGATTTTAAAATAGGGAGATTATCCTGGATTATCTGGGAGTAAATGGAATGGGACAATATAATCACATGAGCCCTTAAAAGCAGAAGAGGAAGTCAGAAATACATGAGTCATAAGCACTTTTCTACACCCAGCACCATTGCTGGCTTTGAAGATGAAAGGAGCCATGGGCCAGGAAATATGCATGAAC
>ML664659.1:1176400-1240029 GCA_007570785.1 Antilocapra americana | reverse complement strand
TGAGGAAATATGAAACTGAGAACAACCCCCAGCTGAGAGCCAGCAAGGAAATCTGAATTCAGTCCTCCAGTTTCATGGAACTGAATTCTGCCAACAATCTGGATGATTCTGGAAGCAGATTTTCCTCTAGAGCCTCTAGGAAAGCTAGAGGCTTTCCTCTAGCTGGAAACACCTTAATTTGGGCCTTGTAAGACCCTATGCCAAATACCCGGCCAAATTTATCTTGCCTTGTGTCCTAGAGAATAGTCAGATAATCAATGGTTGTTGTTTTAAGCCACATTAATGGTACCTTATTATAGCAGTGATTAAAAAACTAATATAAAGCTCTTAGTTGAAGCTAGTAACATACAGACTGCAAATTAATAGTTGTAGAATCTACCCATGTCTTACTATTTTATCTGATAACTGGCAAATCCACCCCATGAGCCCGAAAAAGAGAATTCTTGCTTCTCTTGATACTTGATGATCATTTATATGGAGAGCTATTACCTTGCTACCCCACTTACCCACTACCTCTGCACCACATACTACAGTTATTTACCAGGATGTGCTCCCACCCTCTGTTTGTGTTCATTAGTCTGGACTATAACAAATAAAACTGCTTTCCCATACAACTTAGACTAACATCTAGAATATAATAAAATATTTTAGTTCAATTTTACTTTTCTATTTTTGTTTTGAAATACTTTACTTTTATAGAAGAGTTGAAAGATGATATCACTAAAAAATCTTTTCAAATGGATTTTCATGGCTGATTAAATGTTTGAGGATTGGGATCCATCATGTTCATATCATACAGCTATTGAATAGTGGTATCAGTAAGGTTTAAGTTGGCCTAGAAATGGCTGAATGGAAAAGCTATTTCACTTCCCTAAATCAGTATATGTTACAATAGCAGTAGCAGCCTCACTTGTGCTCTGTCATCTAGTGAGAAGAGCATTCAAGAATGGATCATGGAGGGGGAATAAAATACTTAAATTTCTTAAAATTTAAATTAAAAAGTAAAACATATAAAGAATAAAAATGTACACACTTAATTCTTAAGTTTTTGCAAAGTCACTTTATAGAAGAGATATAAACTCTTTGCTCGTGTTTCTTTAATATTTTTCAAGTTGCCACTTCATAATATATTTGAGTTTGATAATCTTAGTATCCTTAAAAAGTACACTAAATTTCATTTGGTTGCATATGGAGATGCTAATGTGGAGTAAACTAAAACAGAGGTAGCACTTAGGTATTTGCAGACTAAGTTTACCCATTGGATTCTTTTACTAAGAGCAACCTTGTTGCCTCTGGAAACTTCCTTACAGGCAGAAGCAAATAGGTATGGGAACAATAGGAACAGTTCTCCTCATCTTCATGATTCAGGGGCTTCCCTGATAGATCACTTGGTAAAGAATCTGCCTGCAATGCAGGAGACCCCAGTTCGATTCCTGGGTTGGGAAGGTAGGCTGGAGAAGGGATAGGCTATCCACTCCAGTATTCTTGGGCTTCCCTGGTGGCTCAGCTGGTAAAGAATCACCTGCAATGCAGGAGACCTGGCTTCGATCCCTGGGTTGGGAAGATCCCCTGGAGAATGGAAAGGCTACCCACTCCAGTATTCTGGCCTGGAGAATTCCATGGACTATATAGTCCATGGGGTCACAAATAATCAGAGATGACTGAGTGACTTTCACTTCACTCATGATTCAGAGTAGGGATGTAAAGCTGGCAAAAAATGGGTTTGGCTCTGGCCAAAGGAAAGATAAGCAGGAAATTGGGGAGTGGATGTGAAAGGCAGTGGAGGAAATATGGTGGCAAATTTCCAGTTTACACTAGAGAAGAGATTAGTTATGTCCTTGAAAAATTTGACTGCTGATTCAGTCAGAAGGATCTGTTTGTTTTTAATCTGGGGCTTTTCATTGAAAAGCTCTCTTGGCTAAAAGATGAACTTGACCGTTGTCCACAAATGGGGAAAACTATTAGAAAATTTAGAGTCCATTAGGGTCCTGTTTATAGTTCTTTCATGTAGAATAACCATTTCTATAGACTTTACTCATATACTATCTATCTTCCTCAGATCTATTATTCTTTGGAAATATTGATTAAGGTTAGATGTTCCTCAGGAAATGTAACTATGCAATTCACTTGTGTTAGCAAAATACACACTTTTAAAATTGATAGTCATGACTAGTTGTAATAGAGGAAAGGGGCATAAATTCAAATGAAGATATCATTTCCCTTGGTGCAGTTCAGTCGCTCAGCTGTGTCTGAGCTGTGTCTGACTCTTTGCAACCCCATGGACTGAAGAATGCCAGGCTTCCCTGTCCATCACCAACTCCTGGAGCTTGCTCAAACTCATGTCCATCAAGTCAGTATAGTAATGTAAATAGGGCCCCAGTGAGTGCAGTCTATTAGTAGCTTTGTTTTCCTTATTCTTTCTCAAGTCTGACCTATGCATCTAGGTATGCCAGATTGCAAATGCTTAGTCTAATTTACTACTTTCCTCAAGATTTGAAAGCAGTTCCCTCACCTAGTCCCTTTAATCCCCCTATTTGTTAACTCAACTTAATCAAATGGGATCCATGGGTGAGGGAGGAAGGAGAAATTTGAAGATCTAAAAATAAACAGAACTTTCTTCTTTGTCTGAATTGTACTTGAAATAAAAGTGCATTGGAAGCTATTGGGTACTATTAGGGCTGCAAGGGTGATCTAAGAAAGATTTGGCTATATGACACAATCTACAATTGTGCAGACTTGAAATTTGTCTGTCTTGTTTTCTTTTCTCCTGGAGGTGCTATGGAATAGCACATCATTGTTTGTGAATTTTCAGATTCTCAAATGGGTTCAAAGTACCTCCTAAGTACCTTAGTAAATCCACTATTCTGTTTCTAGGGCTCTAGAATTTTCAGAAGTACTTAGGTTTCCTTGATGGTGAATTCCTGAGTTACTTCCTTGCTCTGGCACCTTCTCTGTTGTAGATCTATTTAGTATAGATAACTTTGCAGTTTTCTGTCTGGCTACAACCATGATGTCCCAAATCAGCCTACACATCTAGAATGCAAGAAGGGAGAATTGGACTTTGGATTCCAGTGAACAAAAAGAAATGTGAATGAAACAACTTCCTCAGTGATAACATCACTGATGGAAAGGCAGATGAAATAGTGACAAAACAAATTAGAAGCAGATTGTCTGTAAACTGTGTTTAAATAGTATCCTCAGCCGCTGTGTGATGCTGTTTTCCCTGCTAATACGTACTTGAGAGAGATGTACAATTATCATCAACAGCGCAAACATTGGGAGTCAGGTCAATAGTGGGAAAACAGAAACTACTGTGTAATAAAAAGGTAAAAGGAAGGTCTATATGAATTTTTTTTTGAAAAACAGGGGGTGCAGAGCAAGGAAGAAACTCAACATCACATAGTGCTGTGGAAATTAAAATACTGAGATTAGAATGAGTTTTTATAAGTTGGGAAATCAGTATAAGCTTAGGGCCAAATGCACAGAGAAAACCAGTGGACCTTGAAACAGTAGAAAAAGTGCCAGAGACTATAGAGCCTTTGGGAGGACTGGCCTGAGGCCAAGCCATGTTTGAGCTGTTTTCTTTTGTTCTCCTTCCTTCTTGAACTTTGTCCTCTGTCTCACCCTCCAAGGCGCTCTCTCTGATGACAGCTAGCTAATCTAGTAAACAAATTCGTAATGACAGATTAAAGATGTGATGAAAAGAACTTAGGCTTTGGTGTCAGACAGAACTGGGCTCATCACAATTCTGTCTTTCTCTTAGTTCATTTCTTTATATATGTGGTCTTAGATATCTTTCTTAAAATAGCTTACTTGGTGTGGCTTCTTTTCCTCAGCTTTCTTTAAAAGTGAAGTATAACTGATTTACAATTTTGTGTTTGTTTCTGGTGTACAGCAAAGTGATTGAGTATGGGTGTGTATACATATATAAATATTCAATATATATATATATATATGTATATATATATACACACACACACACACACACACGCTGTGCTGCGCTTAGTCGCTCAGTCATGTCCAACTCTTTGAAACCCCATGGACTGTAGCCCACCAGACTCCTCTGTCCATGGGGATTCTCCAGGCAAGAATACTGGAGTGGGTAGCCTATCCCTTTTCCAGGGCATCTTCCCAACCCAGGAATCGAACCAGGGTCTCCTGAACTGCAGGCAGATTCTTTACCAGCTGAGCTACCAGGGAAGCCATAATAATATATATAATATGGATTCTTTTTCATTATTATTTATTACAAGTTATTGCCCTATGCTATATAGTAGGTAATTGCTGTTTAGTTTTTTATTAAATATATGCAGAATTTTGTATCTGCTAATCTCAAACTCCTAATTTATCCCTCTGCCTCCTCTTTACCCTTTGGCAACCATAACTTTGAGTACATTTGTGCCATTTTTTTAGATTTAATATATGAGATACCATGATATTTGTCTTTCTTTCTGACATACTTAGTATGACAATTTCTAGGTCCATCCATGTTGCTGCAAATGTTATTATTTTAATCTGTTTTATGGCTGAGTAATATTCCATTATATAATTCTACCACATCTTCTTTATCCATTCGTCTGTCAATGGATATTTAGGTTTCTTCCATTTCTTGGCTATTGTAAATAGTGCTTCAGTGAAAATTGGGTGCATGGCTCTTTTCAAATTACAGTGTTCTCTCTCTATATATATATACACATATATATGCCCTGGAGTGGGATTGTTGGATCATATGGTATAACTCTATTCTTATTTTTTTAAGAAACCTCTGTGTTCTTTTCCATAGTAGCTGCACCAATTTACAATCCCATAAACAGTGTAGGAGGGTTTCCTTTTCTCTACACTCCTCTAACATGCTATTTATAGACTTTTAAATGATGACCATTCTGACTAGTGTGAGGTGGTATCTCATTGTAATTTTGATTTGTATTCCTCTAATAATTAGCAATGTTGAGTATCTTTTCATGTGCCTGTTGGCCATCTGTGTGACTTCTTTGGAGAAATGTCTGTTTAGGTTTTCTGCCTATTTTTAATTGACTTGTTTGAGCGTTGTTATTAAGTTATATGAGCTGTTTGTATATTTTAGAAATTAAACTCTTGTCCATCACATTGTTTGCAAATATTTTCTCACAGGCTTGATGATATGTTTTCATTTTGTTTATGGTTTCCTTTGCTGTGCAAATGTTTATAAGTTTGGTTAGGTCCCATTTGTTTATTTTTGGTTTATTTCTATTGCTTTGGGAAACTTACCTAAGAAAACATTGCTGTGATTTATGTCAGAGAATGTTTTCTTCTGGGAATTTTATGGTTTCTTGCCATATATTTAAATCTTTTTGAGCCATTTTGAGTTTATTTTGGTGTGTGGTGAGAGGGTGTGTTCTAACTTCATTGATTTACATGTAGCTGTCCAGGTTTCCCAGCACTACTTAAAGGGACTGTCTTTTCCCCACTGTATAATTTTGTCTCCTTTGTGGAAGATTGATTGACCATAGGTATTTGAGTTTATCTCTGAGCTCTGTATTCTGTTCCATTGATCCACATGTCTGCTTTTGTGCCAATACCATGCTGTATTGATTACTGTCACTATGCAATATTGTCTGAAGTCTGAGAGGGTTATGCCTCCATCTTTGTTCTTTTCCCTTCAGGATGCTTTTGCAATTCTGGGTCTTTTGTGGTCCCATATAAATTTTAGGATAACTTTCTCTAGTTCTATGAAAAATGTCATGGTTAATTTGATACAGTGCGTGAGAGTGTGTGCTCAGTCATGTCTGACTTTTTACAACTCCATGGACTGGAGCCCACCAGGCTCCTCTGTCCATGGAATTTTCTAGGCAAGAATACTTGAGTGGGTTGCCATTTCCTCCTCCAGGGATCTTCCCTACCCAGGGATCAAACCCAAGTCTCTTGCATCTCCTGCATTGGCAGGCAGATTTTTTTTAACCACTGTGCCACTTAAGAGAGTACTAATTTGATAAGGATCGCATTAAATATGTAGATTTCTTTTAGTAGAATAGCCATTTTAACAATATTGATTCTTCATATCCATAAACACAGTATATCTTTTCATTTGGGTCATTTTCCTGCCCCAGCCATGGAAACACCAGTAATGTGCTTGGATATCCCACAGATACTGAATTTACAAAGCTGCCTGCAGTAGAGAAATTCGTGGGTCACACAGTGACTGGGACTTGGCTCAGATTTTAATCCTGTTTCTGAAGTTGTGCAGCCCCTGGGATTGGCACAGATTTCAGCCCCACCTCCAGAGGTGGGCAGGCTTGCAGGCTCGCAGAGTTTTAAACTTTACTTGCTGTGAACAGGTGAAGATCATGAAGCTGCTATGGCGGTCCCTGCCCCTGCCTTCAAATATTAATACACACATTAACAATGAGGCTTCCATGGCTGACCCAGGCTCCTTCCTGCACACACCCCTCTCCCTCTGCCTTGTCGCAGCTTGGTCCACACACCAGCCCCATTCAGGCTGTCTCCGCACTTCCAGCCCCAGTTCTCTTCCAGGCTCTGTCCTGTGAAACCAGAGTCGCAGCACCCAGCCCTGGGGTGTACCAGCAGATGTACATCTTGGTCTGAGGAGCACAGGGCATTGACCCGGACCCTCCATACTGGTCTCTCTCTGATTTTCCTGCCACAGTCCACCTGCTGCACTCTCCTCTGAGCCTCCGAAGCCCCTTTCTGTCCTGGATGATCTCCCAGCTGGTAAAGGGGGTTTCCTGGGTGAGAGAACATTTCCTTCTCCACAGTGCCTTCCCATGGGCACAAGGCCCATCTTGATTCTTTTTTTTTTCTTTCATGCTACCCAGTTACATGATGTCCTTTCTTGCAATTTTGGTTGCATGAGACCTTCTGCCAGTGTTTAATAGGTATCCTTTGTAGATGTATCTTTATTGGAATATAATTGCTTTACAATGTTGTCTTGACTTTTGCTGTACATCAGTGTGAATCAGCTATAGGTATACATATATCTCCTCCCTCAGGTGGCCCAGGGATAAAGAATGTGCCTGCCAAGCTGCAGGAGTCAGGAAGATCCTCTGAAGTAGGAGATGGCAACCCACTCCAGTATTCTTGCCTGGAAAATCTCATGGACAGAGAAGCCTTGCAGACTACAGTCCATGGGGTTGCAAAAGAGTCAGACACAACTGAAGTGACTGAGCATGCAATATATTCCCTCTTGAGGCTCCTCCCTCCTCCACATGCCACTCCTCTAAGTCATCACAAGAACACTGAGCTGGACTCTGTGTGTTAAACAGCAGCTTCCCACTAGCTATCTATTTTACACATGATAGTGTATATATGTCAGTGCTACTCTGTTAATTATTCCCACTGTCCCCTTCACCCTCTGTGTCCACAAGGTCATTCTCTATGTCTGCATCTCTATTCCTGCCCTACAAATAGGTTCGTCAGTACCATTTTCATAGCTTCCAGGATGTGAGTTCTGCGTCTTCCTACTCTGCCATCTTGATCTCAGTTGATGTGTTTTTTAAAATGAGAATAACCATGTTTATTTACCACATGGTGTTGCTCTGAAAGTAAAAGTGGTATCTATAAAGCACCTAGAAGAGTAATGTGGATACAGTAGGTGCTTAATAAATGGAACAGCGCTTTTGTACTCCATATTTTCTTCTCAAAATTATAATTTTGTATGATTCTTTCATTCATTACAACAAAGGAATATCAAGTAAATTTCAAGGGCTAGGGATGAGCCTATTATGTAATTATCATTCCTAACATTTATTTGTACAATGTGTTGGGTTTCTTGTTAAGGGCTGTGATAAACAATTTCATTTACTCACAATAATCCTAGAAACGAAGTACTACTACTATTTCCATTCTATGAAAGAGGAAATGAAGCACAACGAGGTTATAAGTAATTTGGCCAAGGTCACAGAGCTAGAAAATTGAATGGCCAGGGCTCTAATATTCTACTTAAATATAGTGATTGTAAGAGACTCTATGCTACTTATACAGACTCTCTTACAAAAGGTCACCAAGGTACTATGTGTTTACATTTGGGAAATGACTGCTGTACTCCTGCTTAGATGATCCAGTCAACAAATTGAGATGTCAAGGGTTAAAGCCTATAATGATAAAAAAAATATCTACCATCTCTTGAGTACCAATCACATGCCAGGCACCATGCTATGCACTCTATGTACATGATCATATTTAATACAGCAAATATATAGTGTGATTTTTAACTTCATTATCATTTTTCAGATGAAAGCACAGAATTATAAAAAGTCAAATAACTCACTCAGGATATAAGGTTAAAAGCTGTTGTACTAGGATGCAGACCCCACTAGGATTATGTGTCTTTCAAGCATACACCTGTGCAGGCAAGAACAAGGATGCTTCCTCCTCCCCTGAGCACAACTGGCTCAGTTGGGAAGTTCAAAACCAACTTTCAAGGCCGTTTTCCATCAGGGTTAACTTGTGCTAATCAGTGAGGGTATTCACTTAAATGTAGTACTTTGACAGTAATGGCTTTTAATGTTTCTAAAGGTAGAAAGGAATTTCCTGAAGGCCTCTCTCCTTTCGTTTCTTCCCCTTTATTTTTGTATGAGTCACACTGCTGGTTAGTTTCACTGAGAACCAACTACAATGTGTGTGTGCATACATGGTCAGTCATGTCCGACTCATTGTGTCCCTGTGGACTATGGCCCATCAGGCTCTTCTGTCCATGGAATTTTCCAAGCAAGAGTACTGGAGTGGGTTGTCATTTCCTTCTCCAGGGAATCTTCCCAATCTAGGGGTCGAAACTATGTCTCTTGTGACTCCTTCATTGCCAGGCGTGTTCTTGAACAATGGACCACCTGGAAAGCCCTAATTACAATGTGAGTCCATCTCTAATGATAATAAAATATCTAATACAATGATTTACAGGGAAAGATTTGGGTTCTACATTTCTCTTTGATTTTAGAAGTGTGTTTATTGAAGTTTTAAATACAACTTTAAGTAGCTATAATAAACATATATATCACTTCAGATTTCTTCATCTCATGAGTTCATATCATTCATAGGGACTGAGGAAAAACATGATGCTTGAAACTGTGTTAGGCATTAAGAATTCAGTTATGAGGAGAATACATTGTGTCCAGCCCTTACAAAGCTTGCTGGTTGGCAATAAGACCTACTTGATTCTCCTTCTTATTCACTCATTCATCAGGCATTTATTGAACAGGTACTCTGTTCCAGGCATCATGTTAGACACTGTAAATAAAAACAAATAACAATTCATGTGTATTGAGTACTTGCTATGTGCCTGTGTTTATCACAGTTGTGTCTGACTCTTTGCAAATGCATAGACTGTAGCCTGCCAGGCTCTTCTGTTCATGGAATTATCCAAGCAAGAATACTGGAGTGGGAAGCCATTCCTTTCTCAGGCCATTTTTCTGACCCAGGGATCGAACTCTGGTCTCCTGTACAGTAAATGATTCTTTATCATCAGAGTCACCAGGGAATCCCTAACCCTCTTTCAAGTACACTGCATGTATTAACTGTTAATCACACCAGCAACCATTTGAGATAGCCATTTATTCTTATCTTATCTTTTATTCTTATCTTTATAAATCAATTTAGTCATTCAGTCACATCTGATTCTTTGCGACCCCATGGACTGTAGCACACCAGGCTTCCCTGTCCATCAGCAACACCCAGAGCTTCCTCAAACTCATGTCCATCGAGTCAGTGATGCCATCCAATCACCTCATCCTCTGTTGGCCCCTTCTCCTCTGCTTCAGTCTTTCCTAGCATCAGAGTCTTTTCCAATGAGTCAGTTCTTCGCATCAGGTGGCCAAAATATTGGAGTTTGAGCTTCAGCATCAGTCCTTCCAATGAATATTCAGTACTGATTGCCATTAGGATTGACTGGTTGGATCTCCTTGCAGTCCAAGGGACTCTCAAGAGTCTTCTCCAACACCACAGTTCAAAAGCATTGATTCTTTAGCACTCAGCTTTCTTTATAGTCCAACTTTCACATCCATCTATGACTACTGGAAAAACCATAGCTTTGACTAGATGGACTTTTGTTGGCCAAGTAATGTCTCTGCTTTTTAATATGCTGTCTAGTTTGGTCATGGCTTTTCTTCCAAGGAGCAAGCATTTTTAATTTCATGGCTATAGTCACCATCTGCAGTGATTTTGGAGGCCCCCAAAATAGTCTCTCACTGTTTCCACTGTTTCCCCATCTGTTTGCCATGAAGTGATGGGATTGGATGCCATGATCTTAGTTTTCTGAATGTTGAGCTTTAAGCCAACTTTTTCACTCTCCACTTTCATCAAGAGGCTCTTTAGTTCCTCTTTGCTTTTTGCCATAATGGTGGTATCATCTGCATATCTGAGGTTATTGATATTTCTCCCAGCAATCTTGATTCCAGCTTGTGCTTCATCCAGCCCAGCATTTCACATGATATTTTCTGCATATAAGTTAAATAAGCAGGGTGACAGCTTATTATATACAATCTTGACATACTTCTTTTCCTTGGAACCAGTCTGTTGTTCCATGTCTAGTTCTACCTGTTACTTCTTGACCTGCATACAGATTTCTCAGGATGCAGGTGAGGTGGTCTGGTATTCCCATATCTTTAAAAAATTTCCAGTTTGTTGTGATCCACACAGTCAAAGGTTTTGCAATAGTCAATAAAGCAGAAGTAGATGTTTTTCTAGAACCCTCTTGCTTTTTTGATGATCCAATGGATGTTGGCAATTTGATCTCTGGTTCCTCTGCCCTTTTAAATCCAGCTTGAATATCTAGAAGTTCACGATTCACTTACTATTGAAACCTGGCTTGGAGAATTTGGGGCATTATTTTGCTAGCGTGGGAGATGAATGCAGTATGCTGGTAGTTTGAACATTCTTTGGCATTGCCTTTCTTTGGGATTGGAATGAAAACTGACCTTTTCTAGTCCTGTGGCCACTGTTGAGTTTACCAAATTTATTGGCATATTGAGTGTAGCACTTTCACAGCATCATCTTTTAGGATTTGAAATAGCTCAACTGGAATTCCATCACTTCTACTAGCTTTGTTAATAGTGATGCTTCCCAAGGCTTGCTTGACTTCACATTCCAGGATGTCTGCCTTTAGGTGAGTGACCACACTATTGTAGTTATCTGGGTTATGAAGATCTTTTTGTATAGTTCTTCTGTGTATTCTTGCCACCTCTTCTTAATATCTACTGCTTCTGATATGTTCATACAATTTCTGTCCTTTATTGTGCCCATCTTTGCATGAAATATTCCCTTGGTATCTCTATTTTTCTTGAAGAGATCTCTAGCCTTTCCCATTCTCTTGTTTTCCTCTATTTCTTTGAATTGATCATTGAAGAAGGCTCTCTTATTTCTCCTTGCTATCCTTTGGAACACTGCATTCAAATGGATATCTTTCCTTTTCTCCTTTGACTTTCACTTTTCTTCTTTTCTCAGCTATTTGTAAGGCCTACTCAAACAACTATTTTGCCTTTTTGCATTTCATTTTCATGGGGATGTCTTGAACACTGTCACTTGTACAGTGTCATGAACCTCTGTCCATAGTTCTTCAGGCACTCTGTTTTTCAGATCTAATCTCTTGAGTCTGTCACTTCCACTGTAAGGGATTTGATTTAGATCATACCTGAACAGTCTAGTGGTTTTCCCTATTTTCTTCAATTTAAGTCTGAATTTTGTAACAAGGAGTTCATGATCTGAGCCACAATCAGCTCCCAGTCTTGTTTTTGCTGACTGTATAGAATTTCTCCATCATTGGCTACAAAGAATATAATCAATCTGATTTTGGTATTGACCATCTGGTGATGTCCATGTGTAGAGTCTTCTCTTGTGTTGTTGGAAGAGGGTGTTTGCGATGACCAGTGTGTTTTCTTGGCAAAACTCTGTTAGCCTTTGCCATGCTTCATTTTATATTCCAAGGCCAAATTTTCCTGTTATTCCAGGTATTTCTTGATTCCTACTTTTACATTCCAGTGCCCTATAATGAAAAGGACACCTTTTTTTGGGTGTTAGTTCTAGAAGGTCTTGTGGGTCTTCATAGAACTGTTCAGCTTCAGCTTCTTCAGCACTGTTGATTGGGGCATAGACTTGGATTACTGTGATATTGAATGGTTTGCCTTGGAAATGAACAGAGATCATTCTGTCATTTTTGAGATTGCACCCAAGTACTGCATTTTGGACTCTTTTGTTTATTATGAGGGCTACTCTGTTTCATCTAAGGGATTCTTGCCCACAGTGGTAGATATAATGGTCATCTGAGTTATGTTCACCCATTCCAGCCCATTTTAGTTCGCTGATTCTTAAAATTTCGATGTTCACTCTTGCCATCTCCTGTTGACCACTTCCGATTTGCCTTGATTCATGGACCCTACATCCAAGGTTACTATGCAGTGTTGTTCTTTACAGCATCAGACTTTACTTCCATCAACAGTCACAACCACAACCAGGTGTTGTTTTTGTTTTGGCTCCATCTCTTCATTCTTTCTGGAGTTAGTTCTCCACTCTTCTCCAGTAGCATATTGGGTACCTACCGACCTGGGGTGTTCATCTTTCAGTGTGCTATCCTTTTGCCTTTTCATACTTTTCATACTTCAAGGGGTTTTCAAGGCAAGAATACTGAAGTGGTTTGCCATTCTGTTCTCCAGTGGACCACATTTTGTGAGAACTCTCTGACAAAATGGTGGAGAGTTCTCACAAAATGTGGTCCACTTCGTAAATGAGAAAACTGAAATACTGACAGGTCAAATATTCTGCCCATGGTCAAAGTGGTGGCAGTTATTTCAGAGCTGTACTTATAACTACTATGTTAAACTGCTTATAATAGTGAATAAAAAACGTTCTCTGCATTTAAGGAGGTCATAGTTTGGCAAAATAGACTAGAAGTTTAAATCAACCAATTGCAATACATTGTGATATGGGCTTTATATGATATCATAAAAATATATTATAGAGCTACCTGACATTGTTGAGAGAGTTTTGAAATGAACATCTAAGCTGAGACTTGAAGGATGAGTGTTAATTATTAATATCAAGGTAAAGGGAGAAATAAGATGAGTGAATAGGTGAAGAGGACATGGAGGGAGTGGAGGTTTTCTGGGAATAGTGTTTCAAGCAAAGGGTACAATTTATGATGAAGCTGTAATATATTTAGTGTTGTTGGGGAAAGGTATTAGTAGAGGCTGGAAAATCAGCCAGGTTTAAGATCATGGATGGTTTATTTCAATTATATTAAGAAATTTGGATTTATCCAAATCCAAAATGCTATATGAATCCACTGAACAATTTGAGCAATGGTAATTTACTTTTTTTTCATTTTTACATTTTTAAATGATTGCTCAAATAATAGTGTGGAAAATGGAATGAATGGGCAGGAAGGACTATTATAAAGCTGTTTTCACAAATTGAAAAGAATAAAATACTTAGGAGTATTTCTACCTAAAGAAACAAAAGACTTGTATTTAGAAAACTATAAAACACTGATGAAAGAAATCAAAGAGGACACAAATAGATGGAGAAATGTGCCGTGTTTGTGGATTGGAAGAATCAATATAGTGAAAATGAGTATACTACCCAAAGCAATCTATACATTCAATGCAATTCCTATCAAGCTACCAGAGGTCTTTTTCAGAGAATTAGAACAAATAATTTCACAATTTGTATGGAAATACAAAAAACCTCATATAGCCAAAGCAATCTTGAGAAAGAAGAATGGAACTGGAGGAATCAAAGTACCCAACTTTAGGCTACTACAAATCAACAGTCATTAAGACAGTATGGTACTGGCACAAAGACAGAAATATAGATCAATGGAATAAAATAGAAAGCCCAGAGATAAACCCACGTATCTATGGATACCTTATCTTTGACAAAGGAGGCAAGAATATACAATGGAGAAAAGACAATCTCTTTAACAAGTGGTGCTAGGAAAACTGGACAGCCACTTGTAAAAGAATGAAACTAGAACACTTTCTAACACAATACACAAAAATAAACTCAAAATGGATCAAAGATCTAAGCATAAGACCAGAAACTATAAAACTCCTAGAGGATAACATAGGCAAAACACTCTCCGACATAAACCAAAGTGGGATCCTCTATGACCCACCTCCCAGAATATTGGAAATAAAGGCACAAATAAACAAATGGGACATAATTAAAATTAAAAGCTTCTGCACAACAAAGGAAACTATAAGCAAAGTGAAAAGACAGCCTTCAGAATGGGAGAAAATAATAGCCAATGAAGCAATGGACAAACAATTAATCTCAAAAATATACAAGCAACTCCTGCAGCTCCATTCTAGAAAAATAAACAACCCAATAAAAAAGTGGGCCAAAGAACTTAACAGACATTTCTCCAGAGAAGACATAAAAATGGCTAACAAACACATGAAAAGATGCTCAACATCACTCATTATCAGAGAAATGCAAATCAAAACCACAGTGAGGTATCACTTTACACCAGTCAGAATGGCTGCCATCCAAAAGTCTACAAGCAATAAATGCTGGAGAGGATGTGGAGAAAAGGGAACCCTCTTACACTGTTGGTGGGAATGCAAACTAGTACAGCCACTATGGAAAACAGTGTGGAGATTGCTTAAAAAAACTGCAAATAGACCTGCCATATGACCCAGCAATCCCACTGCTGGGCATACACACCGAAGAAACCAGAATTGAAAGAGACACGTGTACCCCCAGTGTTCATCGCTGCATTGTTTACAATAGCCAGGACATGGAAGCAACCTAGAGGCCCATCAACTGACGAATGGATATGAAAGCAATGGTACATATACACAATGGAATATTACTCAGCATTAAAAAAAAATCATTTGAATCAGTTCTACTCAGGTGGATGGAACTGGAGCCTATTATCCAGAGTGAAGTAAGCCAGAAGGAAAAACAACAATACAGTATACTAATGCATATATATGGAATTTAGAAAGATGGTAACAAGAACCCTGCATGCGAGACAGAAAAAGGAACCCAGATGTATAGAACAGACTCGTGGACTCTGTGGAAGAGGGCAAATGTGGGATGATATGGGAGAATGACATTGAAACATGTTAATTATCATATGTGAAATCAATCGCCAGCCCAGGGTTGATGCTCGGGGCTGGTGCACCGAGATGTCCCAGGGGGAGGGAATCGGGAGGGAGGAAGGAGGGGGGTTCTGGAGGGGGAGCATATGTAAACCCATGGCAGTTTCATGTTATTGTATGGCAAAACCAACACAATAAAGTAAAGAAAATTAAAAAAAAGAAAAAAAGACACACCAAGTATTCTCTTATATCTCATTTTTTTCTGTAAAATATAATTCTCTTTTCATTTCTGGCATCTCAATTTTTATTAAAGGCTTCCTTCTATGATTAAAAAAAAAGGTGTTTTCACAAATATATGATGTATACCTGAACAGTTACTCTTTTCTTCATGGAAATGTTCTGTGATAAATTATCCAAAATTTCTGGCTACTGTGGCCCTGACTTCTTCTATCCCTAGATGTGCTGCAACCAGCATGATGGATAAATTTTTGGCTAAAGATCTCATGTTAGTCATTGCTTCAGAAAGGAAGAATAACAAGTGAGTTCATCATTGTGGTTAGTCTCTTTATGTTTTTAATTTAGAAAAATGGTAATTAAATGAAAATAACTTAGGTTTGGTTAAGGATGATACAGTTAAACACATTGTAGGGGGTGGGCATTAGTCTCATTATACAGAAAGTTCCTAAGGGATAACTGAGTATGAGACACCTTATTATGAGACAGAGATAGCACCAAAGTCTTCTTATCTCCTTGTTTTTTTCCCCACTGCCTCTAGATAAGATGTTGTGTGTTGATTTCATTTGTTCACAGGTAGAAATGCTGAATAAGCTAAATTCACTGAGGCAATGCCAATAATGCTCAAACTACCATACAATTGCATTCATCTCACATGCTAGTAAAGTAATGCTCAAAATTTTCCAAGATAGGCTTCAGCAATACGAGAACCATGAACTTCCAGATGTTCAAGGTGGCAGAGGAACCAGAGATCAAATTACCAACATCTGCTGGATCATCAAAAAAGCAAGAGAGTTCCAGAAAAACATCTATTTCTGCTTTATTGACTATGCCAAAGCTTTTGACTATGTGGATCACAATAAACTGTGGAAAATTCTTCAAGAGATTGGGAATACCAGACCATCAGACCTGTCTCTTGAGAAACCTGTATGCAGATCAGGAAGCAACAGTTAGAGCTGGACATGGAACAACAGACTGGTTCCAAAAAGGAAAAGGAGTATGTCAAGGCTGTATATTGTCATCCTGCTTTATTTAACTTATATGCAGAGTACATCATGAGAAATGCTGGGTTGGAGGAAGCACAAGCTGGAATCAAGACTGCCAGGAGAAATATCAGATATGCAGATGACACCTCAGATATGCAGATGACACCACCCTTCTGGCAGAAAGTGAAGAACTAAAGAGCCTCTTCCTGAAAGTAAAAGAGGAGAGTGAAAATGTTGGCTTATTGTTCAACATTCAGAAAACTAACATCATGGCATCCAATCCTATCACTTGATGGCAAATAGATGGGGAAAGAGCGGAAACAGTGGCTGACTTTATTTTGGGGGGCTCCAAAATCACTGCAGATGGTGATTGCAGCCATGAAATTAAAAGACATTTACTCCTTGGAAGGAAAGTTATGACCAATCTAGATAGTATATTAAAAAGCAGAGACATTACTTTGTCAACAAAGGTCCATCTAGTCAAGGCTATGGTTTTTCCAGTAGTCATGTATGGATGTGAGAGTTGGACTATAAAGAAAGCTCAGCCCCGATGAATTGATGCTTTTAAACTGTGGTGTTGGCAAAGACTCTTGAGAGTCCCTTGGACTGCAAGAAGATCCAACCAGTCCATCCTAAAGGAGATCAGCCCTGGGTGTTCAATGGAAGGACTGATGTTGAAGCTGAAACTCCAATCCTTTGGCCACCTAATGCGAAGAGCTGACTCATTTGAAAAGACCCTGATGCTGGGAAAGATTGAGGGCAGGAGAAGAAGGGGATGACAGAGAATAAGATGGTTGGATGGCATCACTGACTCAATGGACATGAGTTTAGGTGCACTCTTGGAGTTGGTGATGGACAGGGAGGCCTTGTGTGCTGTGCTTCATATGGGGTCGGGAAGAGTCAGACATAACTGAATGACTGAACTGAGCTGATTGCTTAGTAAGGCAAAATATAGAATTCATGTAACTATGTAAGATAATGGCTTGATTTCCACATCCTGGGCCAAATATTGTACCTTGAATAAATATATAGTTGAACAATGGCATGTTTCATATTTTCCCAAATGGTATATGGATGTTATTGAAAAAATGAAATTGGGTTGCATTACATTCACTTGGCTGAATAGATGTCAGTAGAGACCTTAACCACTGTTCACAGAACTTCAAGTATTCTTACCAAGTTGTTTAAGGCTCTGTGCTGAAGGAGTGTTTTGCATATGAGTAGAACAACATTCTGGCTGGGAAGAATTTATACCTGAACTCAAGCTATGCCAGAGTTTACTATCATTAGTAAACACATAGAGACACACTTTACAACTTCAACTTGCTGCCTCTTTGTATTAACAGTAAAACATCCAAGGAATAGAAAGAAAAATTGAGTGAGGGGTTATGATATATTTATTTTGACCTACGAATTCAGAGAGCAGAGTCAGCTAGTCTAATGTGTGCTACTTACCCATAAAGACTTACTAAGCTTAAACTTGGCCACTACTTGTGTCTGCCAAGTGGAAGTACTGAAGCTGCATGAGCATAAGAGATCCTTTAAGGACCAATGGACTCACCCATATTGCTTTGAGTCTAAATGAAGCTTTGTGTCATTTATGCCTTCAGCAACTTATCAGCACTATACCAGTTGCCAGAAGAGCAGTGACAAAGGTATAGAAGTAGACTATTCTTTCCAAGAATAATGAATTTAACTGTGGGTCAGCATATTCCCTGTACAGCACTTCTTTCTCCCTCTTTTGCATCCCCCAAAGTTAAGAGGTTAGCACTTCTTTTTTTCTGTTGTATGTCTAGGAAGCAACAGGGTGTAATGGAAAGAACATAGGATCAGGAGTCCTGCCTCTGCTGTGTGTGAGACATTTGGAAGTCACTCAAATTTTCAGAGCCCCAGTGTCCACTTTTCTTATGTATAAAATAGGAATAATAGATATTGCACAATGGAGTTATCAAAACAAATATTTGTGAAAGCACCTTGCAAATGCTAAGTAACTATTGTCACTCAGATTCCTTGGGACTCCATTTTCCCATCTGGAAAAGAAATGTGTTGGAAAAAGGTGACTTCTAAATGTTACAACACTAGCATGTGGTCAAACTAAATATCATAAAATCATTCTGTTTTATAAAAAAGGTTGACTCAGGTTATTTGACACTCAAGTAAGTGATAATATATGCTGATAGCCCATAGCTCTAGGGGAAAGTAGACCACAAGTGGAAAGAAAGTGATAAAATCTCTGTAAGTAAATGCAGACAAGTGACTTACATATTTCAGGGCAATAGAAATAGAGGTGACGAAACTGAGAACAAATAAACAAAACAGAGAGTCTCCTCCTTTGAAGAGTTTGCTGTAAAAACGAATCAAGTGCAAACCAGGGAGGAAGGGGAAAAACCCCCTCTAATGCTAGGGCTGCTGCTGCTGCTGAGTCACTTCAGTCATGTCCGACCCGGTGCGACCCCACAGACGGCAGCCCACCAGGCTCCGCCGTCCCTGGGATTCTCCAGGCAAGAATACTGCAGTGGGTTGCCATTTCCTTCTCCAGTGCATGAAAGTGAAAAGTGAGAGTGACATCGCTCAGTCATGTCCAACTCTTCGCTACCCCATGGACTGCAGCCTATCAGGCTCCTCTGTCCATGGGCATTTCCAGGCAATAGTACTGGAGTGGGGTGCCATTGCCTTCTCCAGTGCATGAAAGTGCAAAGTGAAAGTGAAGTTGCTCAGTCGTGTCTGACTCTTAGCGACCCCATGGACTGCAGCCCACTAGGCTCCTCTGTCCATGGGGTTTTCCAGGCAAGAGGACTGGCGTGGGGTGCCATCACCTTCTCTGTTATCACCACAAGGCTTGCCTTAAAATGCTGTAAGTAGTTCAAATGGAAACTAAAGGACACTAACTAGTAACATTAAAACATGAAAATAAACAACACACAAGTAAAGGCAAGTATATATTCAGATTCAGAATAATCTAATCTGATGGTCTATTTTCCAATTAACTCTTATCAAGGATGAAGGACAGAAATATCAGAAATAGCTATAGCTATAATATGTTAATGGATACACCATATAAAAAATGTAAATTGTGAGATCAAAATCATAGAAGTGGGAGGGGGGAATAAAAGGGTAAGACATTTCTATGCAGTCTAAGTTAAAGTTGTTATTAGGTAAAAATACACTTATATTTCTGAGAAGTTTCAAAATCAGCCTCAGGATAACCACAGAACAAAAATCTATAGTAAATACACCCAAGATAGAGCAGAATCAAAGCCTACCACTATAGGAAATCATCAATTCACAAAGGAAGAGCAGCAAGAGAGGAAGATAGGAGCAAAGGAACAATAAAACAACCAGAAAATAATTAACAAGATTGCAACAGTAAGTCTTTGCCTAGAAATAATTATTTTCAATGTTAGTGGGTATTTTTTGTTCAGAAGCCACAGAGTGCCTTAACTGATTAAAAAAAAAAAGTCACAATAAACCAAGACCTTATCATATGTTGAGTATAGGAGACTGACTTCAGCTTCAAGGACCCATACAGAGCAAACTAAGGAATGGAGGAAATGGGAAAAACAGTTTAAGATTTTACAGAAAATCACAATAATAAGAGCTGATACCTAAGGACAGTGTGAAGAGTCAAGCGAGCCTCAGGGTACTGAATAATGGTGATGGAAGTTGGTGGATGTGGAGCTTTAGCACCAAACTTACAAACTGCTGACTTTTGCTCCAAATTAATAACTAGGCCCAAGTCTCTATAAAGCCTAAAAAGTACATTAGGAGAAAGAATTTAGAATATTTAAAAAAATTCCAAACAAGAATCAAGGTTTAGTTAAGAAATATCAGTGTAGCTTATTAAAAATTAACACTGACAAATCACCTTGTATATATATTTTAAAATTACTTTAATATTGCCCCAGTCATATTTTTCCTTAAGGAATATGAAACCTAGATATCATATTGTTTTATTTTTGAGGGTCATGATTTCTCTTTCATATCTCTCACTTATGCACCACTGAGGAAAGTGAAAGAGTAGCCTGTACTACTCTGTCAGAAATTATCATCACCAATTAGCAGAAGCTACCTAAATTTGAGTCATCAGGATTAAGAGGATAAAATAGTCTCTAGAAAAGACAAATAGCAAATATTTGAAACTTACAGTACCACTTCCCTTTTCCTTCAGCCCTGGACTTGATAAATAAATCATGGGATTCTTTCTGGCTGAGTCTGGAAATAGCCTTAGATTTCTTCTTCGCAGTACCACAGGTGGCCACCACAAAACAATTGAAATTGGCATATGAAAAGAAACTAGGTGCTAGCCCAGCTCTCGCAGGTGTTCTTTGTGAAAACAAACCTTATGAAAAACTTCACAGAAGTTCTTTCTCTTTGAAACTAAAGGGAACAATACATGTCTTCAAAAGGTTCCCATTTCAAAGACATTTGGACATGATGGATAACTAGAAGAAGGTTTTGTAATTACTATGTTTCCTGGTATCATTTCTCTTAGCATCCTCTCCTAACTCATTGGTAAATATATTTCATTTCAGAATAGAAGTCCATATGTATTGAAAGAGTAGAGCTAAAATATTATACAGTAGAAATGCATTATTCAAAATGTTCTAAAGATGTTCCTTTAAATGGATATCAATAAACAGTTCTTGTTTTTTCACTTCACTTACAGCAGTTATTGACCAAATTCTGGTTACTACCATGGAACACTTAAAAATTAAAGATGATAATTGCCTATAATAATTTTTTATCACTTGTAACCCTCAAAGTTTTAGTGCTTTCTTATAAACTTATTATTTACACACATGCATGCGTGCGCACACACACACACACACACACACACACACGTATTTATCTATTTCAGGCATGGAACAAAAAAAACTAGCATAGCATGCAGCCCAGTTTTCAATCAACATTCCTGATGGGCATCACTTGCAGTTCATACCTTCCGTTAGTAGCTTATTAGCTTTCTAGAAAACCAATTCCATCTTCTCTGGAGAACATACTGGAGTACATTGAACAGTTAAGACGTTTTTGCTTCTATTCCTTTTTTTGTGATATTTACAGTGTTTTTTTCCTTTGCAGACTCATTCCATTTTGCATTAGATAGAATTTCTGTTTTTCCATCACAGGTAGCCAAAATCAAAATGAGTCAGTTTTTTAAATATAGTTCTATTTATTTATTTTTGGTTGTGCTGGGTCTTTGTTGTTGTGAAGGCTTTTCTCTAGTTGCAGTGCATGGATTTCTCATTGTGGTGACTTCTCTTGTTGTGGAGCAGAAGCTCTAGGTGTGTGGGCCTCAGTAGTTGCAATTCCTGGGCTCTAGAGCACAGGCTCAGTAGTTGTGATGTGTGGACTTAGTTGCTCTATGGCATGTGGGATTTTCCTAGACCAGGAATTGAATCATGTCTCCTGCATTGGCTGGTGGATTCTTTACCACTGAGCCACCAGGGAAGCCCCTTAAATGGGTGAGTCTTAGTTTAAAGTCCTAAACTCTTTCCTTTCCACCCCTTATGTTTTTCATTCCACTAAGCCCTCATCCCATCACACATTCTTTCCGGTTTCAGATATTGTGTGTTCCCATATTGTTCTCTGGTTACCTAGGCTCTTTGGGGCTCTTTATTCAAAGCAGACTTGTCTCTTCCCCCTTTTCATGTTCTTTTTCCCATTAAAAATGAATCTGTCCAAGGGCCCATTCTTTAAGATAGTGCAGGGATACTGAATCTAACTGATTATATCAATTTATAATATGGAATTACTCTCTTTCGTGCAGTACTCTTCCAATGACTAAACTAAATAAGGATAAGTAAGGTATTAGATCAGACTAGTGGAAGCAAAAACTGGGGGCAAGGAGCTTTGCAGAACTACTTCTATGGCTCTAATTAAGAGGGTGCCTATGTCATGTCTGTTGAGAAGACTTTGGTAGCATATGGTGATTATCAAACTTGAATAGGCCTCGATATAATTAATGCAAAATTTCCACAGAGAAATTACTAGGAATGTTGAGTGATATAGAGGAAAAGTTAGAAGATCTGAGTACTAGTTCAAGTTGTGCCACTTATTTGTCATTGCACCCAGGTGCTTGGTTTCTTCATCTGCATTCCTCAGGCAGCTGTTAAAAGTTTAAGCTAATATAATATAGATAATATCAATTTGAAAATGGTCAAGAGCTGATCAGTACATATGTAATTATCATTATTGTGTGCAGCATTCATTTTATGGCCACTTATGCTTTTAATAAAACTCCAAACATGAATGCACATTTTCTTCCTAGAGTTAATGGGTAACTTGTCTGGATTAGATAATTTCTCACCTGTTTTCTTCCTAAAGAAAATATTATTGTCAACAGGCACACACGGACTGTTATAAGGATTGTGTTCAATGATGTGAAAGCTTGACATGAGGATTTGAAATGTATGACCAAGACTAGGTGCTTTCTGTGGCTGTTTGTGTTCCAACTCCCAGGACATTCAAAAGCTCTCTGCTATGCTGAACTTCAAATAAACACTAAAATCACATGGGACCAGTCTGCTGGGCAGGCCTCTGTGTACTGCACATTTCCAGAACCTGTGCCCTTTTCCATGCCAGCTCATCATTCAGGGTCATTTGTCAAAACTGAATGTGTCCTTCTTGGGATCCCATCTCATACTAGATTGATGATATTCAGTAGGCAGGGAGAGACTCTTTGCTGGATAGTGACATACACACAATGTCAATTATTCCCATAAAACAGGTTGAGAAAGAAGAGACAAAGGGCAAGCAAATCTAGGTTCAGATTGGAGCTAAGAAGGAAGTATTTCATGGCAGTTAAGTTAATGGGTTTGAGAATCAGCTCTACTTGTCTTGTTGAACTCAAGTTCATGTGCTGGATGCACAGTGAGGCCAAACGAATTGAGATGTTGGAGTTTGAACTGAGAAAAATTTATTGCAAGGGACATGCAAGATGAACAAGAAGCTTGGGCTCAAGAGACCCAAATTCCTTGATGGCTTTCAGGGAGGAGTTTTTATAGGCAAAATTTGGGAGGAAGACTGCAGGTTGTATAACCTTTCACAGATTGGTTGGTAGTGAGGTAACATGGTGGGGTTCTAGGAATCTCGATAATCACCCTTCTGGTTTCAACCAGTCTGGGGTCCTTGTGCTTGTGCTCATCCTCCAACTGGGCAGGGGTCTTTGTTCCTGTAGAAGAACTCAGAGATATGTACCAGATTGTTAAGAATAACCCTTGAAGAGGAACTAGGGGTTGCTCTTTCACAGAGCTATTGTTTCTTTATGTGTTCTCTCACTTCCATGGTAATTGTTTGAATCTTCTCTTGGTAATTCAGGGCAGGTCTAGGAGGATGCACACCTTTTTCTTACAAACAAGAAATGGGGACACAGAAAGGCTATCATGCCTGGGAAGGCCCTACAGGGTTCTGCTAAGTTTCAGCTCTCTCCCTTTTTTTGGACATTTCTCAATCTCAAGGGGAGCAGGTGTTAGACAAGAAAGGGAATAACATTTTGGATAGAAAGGCTAATCATAAACTTGGCAGAGAAACTTGGTTTTGAAGCCAAATCTGGCCTGTGTACCCCAATAGCAAATTAAATCTCAGGGACAATTTTTGGGTGAAGTAAAAAAGGATAGATTTTCTGCTTTACCAGGTAAAGAGGGCCACAGTGGGCTAATGCCCTCAAAACTGTTTGTCCTGACCTGGAGGGGGTAGTGGGAAGTTTTGTGGTAATGGTTCAAAGAGAGTGTGATCAGCTTGTGGACATTCTTCTGATTAGCTGGTGGTAAGGTAAGTGGGAGTCAGCATCATACCCTGTGTGGTTCCAACTTGTCTGGACCGCAGACAGTTAACTTCTCCCACCTGGTAGGGGTTTCAGTATCTGCAGAATCTTCATCTTCAGAAGAGCTCAAATATATTGTTGTGCATACTCCTTGATGTTGAACCAGGACTTTTCTCCAAGACTACATTATTGTTTCTTGACTGTTTCTCTCTTGTCTCCACATCCCCTCCCTTCCCTAATAAGCAACATTTTGAACCTGCCCCTTGGAACTCAGGGAAGGTCATGGAGGCTGAATGAAGCCCATTTTCTGTCATCAAGAAATGGGGAACACAGAAAGGCATTTGCACCCAGGAGCCCTACAGAGTCCTGCCTGGTATCAGTTTTAGGGGGACTTGGTTTCATCACTTGGATTTTTATGAATTCTGGGTGTGATAAACACTAGCAACCTAGGGCAAATTACTTAACCTCTTAAGTTTCTCATCCAGAAGTGAGATAACCAATGGTATTTTCCTAGTCATATTTCTGTATATGTAAGAATTAAATGAGACAATGAATACAAAGTACTCAGCACACTGCCTGTCACATAAACACAGGTGGCATTTTCAAGTGCCTATTTAATCATTAATATGTTCAAGTATTTATTGTATGTCTACTATATGATAAACCATGTTTTAAGCATTAATATACATTAGTGAAGAAAAACCAAGCAAATAAAAATAAAACACTGAAGTCTCTGGCCTTATGACACTTGCATTCTATTGGGGAAGGCAGAAAGATGGTAAGAAGAGAAATGGAGACTAACAGCAGAAGAAAGGAGCCCTAAAGACTGAAAGGGTGGGTGCATATTACTATTTTTATAGAGATCAAGAAAGACCATTTTTAAGTGGCATTTGAATAGAAATCCTTCTGAAGTACTCACGTGTCCAGAGAAGAAGCATTCCAGACAAGGGAAACAACAGATGAAAAGATCACGAGGAGCCAACATGTTTGCTGCTGCTGCTGCTGAGTCGCTTCAGTCGTGTCCGACTCTGTGCGACCCCATAGATGGCAGCCCACCAGGCTCCCCCGTCCCTGGGATTCTCCAGGCAAGAACACTGGAGTGGGTTGCTATTTCCTTCTCCAATGCATGAAAGTGAAAAGTGAAAGTGAAGTTGCTCAGTCGTGTCTGACTCGTAGTGACCCCATGGACTGCAGCCCACCAGGCTCCTCTGTCCATGGGATTGCCCAGGCAAGAGTGCTGGAGTGGGGTGCCATTGCCTTCTCTGCATCATGTTTGGCATAGTTCAAAAAACAACATGGAAGCCATGTTGTGGTTGACTGAGATGGAAAGAGGCAGGAGATGAGGCAGAGAGATAACAGGGAAGGAGACTATGTGATAGGCCTTCAATGCCACTGAGATGAGTTAGAGGGATTTTAAGTAGGAACACAAGATAATCTGATGTACATTTTGACAGAATCACTGACTATTTTGAATAATAGATTATAAAGGTAAGAGTGGCAGCAAGGAGATCAATTAGGAGGCTATGGCAGTAACTCTTGTATGAGATGATAGTGGCTATGACCAGGGTGGTAGCAGTGGAAATATTAGGAAGTGGCCAGATTCTATAGAGCAGAGCACATGGTCGGATTTGGTTAAAAGCTTAGCTGTCATGTAAAAGTGAGCATTCTATGTGGTCTAGCTCAATTCATTAGAGTTTTCTGCAGAGTTTGTAGCCAAAGTCCCAGCAAATGTGACTGCCTTCCATTGTCACAGTTCCTTGTTGCAGATAATTATTTTAAAGAGGGCTTTGCAGTGGTCTGGGTTAAAGTTCTGAACATCTCAAGTCACTTTAACTATAACATCATTAAGTAGAACAATGAGTGATGACATAATTTCTCATTGCTAGCACTCTTCTCTGTTGTCCAGGCTCCAAGGTTTTGTTCTCTCTGCCTCATTTTTCTCCTTCCAGTTTTGTCTTACCTATCCCTTTGCTAAAAACATGAAGTGGTGAGTGGGAGTCAAACTGAGTGAGAGGTGGTTCTTAGTAGAAAATTGATATTGGGTAAATCATTCTCCCTCTATGGATTCAAGTTTCTTATCTGTACAAGGAGTGGGTTGAATTTATGAGCATTAAGATCGCTTGCAACTCTCAAATTTTATGATTCATTCAATGATTTACTCATAATCAGACCTTCATCACCATGCTGTGTGTGTATTTGTGTATCTGACATTTTGATATTTATTATCTCATCTTTAAATCATTTCAAAATTTCATAGGTGAAGGAAAACAGTGTATGGAGATTTTAAGGAATTTCCACAACATCACTTAGAGGTAGTGAAAGAGTTGGCTCTAGGTACAAGTTTTGCCATGGCATCCTAAAAGAGGCACTAATCCAGTTATTTTCAAACAAGTAATTACCATTCACTTGCTTGTCTGATACATTTTATTAGAAGATGGAGATCTTTTCCTTAAAATGTGAATAAGTGGCAGCAAGCTATTGCAAGCAATATATAAAATATTCTGTTTATGCCACAGTATTCCATAGCTAATTTAGGTAGAAAATGCCCACCCTCAAATAATTCACCTGTAATTTTCCTAAACACTGGCACACCATTTCCCCAAATCAGGACCACTTTTAGTATATTTGAAACCTGAGCTCTTTTATTCCTTCCTATAGTTGCTAACCCTCTGCAGTTTTTCTAGCTCTTCCAGATGGAAATCAGAATTAAATATTAATGTATGTGGTATCATTGTCAACCTGACTATGGCCCAAAGGCTGTGTCAGTGGCTGAAAGGGGGCTAGCAGAGGTTCTGTTGCTGGTTATGCCCTGCTGCCTAATAATTAGATGTAAAGGTTGAAGACTAAACACATATTTTAAACATCTATGTATGGGAGAGACTATTTTTAAGAAGAGTGGCTGGCTTTCTAGGTAATTAATCCAATGTGTAACTGAGAAAGCAGCTAGTGGGATCAGTGTAATCTGAGGTAAAGTGAAGCTGGCATTATGAGTGGCCTACTCTTTAATATAGCATAGGGGTAATAAATATGTCTGGGTAAGTTCTCTTTTATGAGGTCCTAGTTTCTTGTTATGGGAACTCAAAATAGAGAAAGAAGGTGGTGTAGCCAAAATTCGGCCTTTATATACCAGTATGGAATTTAATCTCGGAAGCAGTTTGGGGTGAAGTAGAAAAGAATAGCTTCATTGCTTTGCCATGCACAGGGAGACACAGAAGGCTAATGTCGTCAAAACTGTGTGTCCCAACCCTGGACGGGGAGTTGTGAGGAGTTTTATTTTAAGGGTTATTGAATAAGAATCACGGTGCCTTCCTGGCCTATATTCCTCCAACCCAAGGAACCTTTGGCTGTGACTAGCTTCTGAACTGTGGTCTTCTCTCTGGGGCTTCCCTGGTGGCTCAGATGCTAAAGAATCTGCCTGCGATGCAGGAGCACAAAGTTCGATCTCTGCATTGGGAAGATTCCTTGGAGGAGGAAATGGCAACCCACTCCAGTATTCTTGCCTAGAAAATCCCTCTGGGAAGAATGCTTCATCAAGTAGTTAACACCTTCCATTGCCTGTGGGTTTTAGTTCTGCAAAAGAGCTGAAAGTTATCATTATGTATATCCCTAAAGGAGGAACCAGAACCCTGCCCCAAGGCTTCACTATTATTTCTTGATTGTTCTTCCTTTCCCTAATTAGTATCTGTTTGAACCTGCCCTTTGGATCTCAGGGAAGGTCCTGGAGGCTGAATGAAGCCTATTTCCTTTAAAAAAAGAAATGGAGGACACACAGAACCTTTTTTGCCCAGAAGCCCCATAGGGTCCTGCTCAGTTTCAGTGACAGGACACAGGGAGTATATACCTATGGGAGGAATGAGTTCTATTCTAAAGACAGGAGCCTGTGCATTCCAAAGTCCAAAGATAAAAGGGATTTCGCATTACTCAATCCTAGTTAGTATTCAGTGTAATTGACTTGAACCTGCCACTGTCCCTAATTCTGTTCATTCCCTTAGCCACTAGCTCTTGGTTAGAAACCGCATATGATAACATGGAGACCCTTTCAGATAACATAATGCTGTGAACCCAATTCTAATGCATCATCCTGTTTAAAATCATTCAGTGACTACAGACAGATGAAGAGAGAGAGAGCAGACTCTTTAACATAGTCCAGAAGGCCTTTTCTAACTTGATTCCTGTTTACATTTCCATCCTCATCTGTCATTATTACATTATGTCATGCCTTTCCTTAGCTGTGGTGAACTACTTTTGTTGTAGCCATGCGTTCTGGAAAAAAAACTCAGAAGGACAATGCAGATAGTGGAGAGCAGTTTATAACACCGACGGGCCCAAGGCAGAGTCTCCTCTTAGCCAAGGACCCCGACCAGTTTTTGTGAAAACCTTATATACCCTGAGTGTACTTGCTCAAACCCACCTCCCCAAATTCCTTGAAACTAGTCTGGACAAGGTAAAAGAAAGATACAATCAAAGTTAAACCATGATTCATGTGTCATAAGACTAGATAAACCATGGACATTTATCAATAGGCCTGTGGTTATGTCCTGATAAACATAACGGAATTTATGACTTTGTTCCGTTACAGAGATAATTAGCATATTCTTTTAGGCAATGGAGAGTCCAAGTACAAGTCCTGAGGCTGTTTTATCTGGGGGATCTGGTTTTCCATTGGTATGCCATTTCTATAGACACTGGGCACAAAGTTCAGAGCCCATTGGGAGGGTGACCATGCATGTAGCCTAATGTTTGCAGCCTGGCCTAAGATGGAGTCCAGCTCTGTCTGTTTCCTCCTTCACTTTTGGCACTTCAATGAACCATGTGTTCTAACACAACTGAGCCTTTACATTTTTCCTTTGTTAAGAATGCCTCTCCCAACTTTCTCCACTCTACCTGCTTATTTACCTACCACTACAATATAACTTAGATGTCACTTCCCCAAAAAGCCTCTGTGAGTATCCTCTGAAGAGTTAAGTGCCTTGACTCTGCATCCTTGTAGGACTTATTTCTCTATTATGATTTTTAATAGTCTTTTTACTTGCTTTTCTTCAGAGTTACTATGTCAGCTCCTTAAGGGGAAGAGCCAAAGTCTGTTCATATCTGAATCTTCACATCCTAGTAATTCCTATCATATGGTTTGTTCTCAATAAACTTCTTATGGATGACTGAATATTGCATCTACGGCTCTGCAAGCATAACAGGATGGAGATTTCAGATATTGTGACAGAATAATGAGAGCAATCTTTCAGTCAGTGTTTGTGTGTGTGTGTGTGTGACAGGATGTCTTTGTATTTGCATGTGATATATAAGCTGCTTATGTATACAGATATGGCTGAGTGGCTGATACATAGGACCTTTTCTAAATAGTGTGTTCCAAGGGCTATAGTATTTTCACTTTCTATAGCTGATTTCCTCGAACATGGACCCTGAAGAAGGTGGTATAATGGGAAGCTGGCAGTAAATGTTTTGCTGAGGCAGGAAGATAGGAGAAAGAGGAAGTGGCAGTGGTGTCACATTTTAGGGATCCATCTTAGTCTCTGCCACCAAGTATCTGTGTACCTGGGAGCAAAGTATTTATCTGCCCTAGGTCTTCATTGCTTCATTGGTAAAAAAAAAAAAGTGTTTTAAGCAATGAAATCCTTTGTAAGCCCAAGGGCCACCTCTTTAGTAAATTTGACTTGACACTCTGGAAGACAGGGATGAAGCAGAGGATCTCTTGAGAACCTTTAAGCTTTTTTAAATCTTCTGATCTATAATTCAAAAAGGTGGTTACATTATTTTTTACATTTAAAAAGTTACACGGTAATATATTTTCATTGACCAAAATTATAAAACATAAATAACCAAGAGAAGATTTTTGTACACTCATGGCGGATTCATGTCAATGTATGGCAAAACAAATACAATATTGTAAACTAAAAAAGTAAATAAATAAATAATGAAAAAATATTTCATAGCATGGAAAAAATAAAAAATCATCAATAATTTCGCCAGCCAGAATAAAATGAGATAGTAAGTATTACCACACTGGCTATCTTAAATGATGCCAAAATGGTTAAAAGCAGAAAAACCCTAAATGTTGCCATTCAACTATTTCCTTTTGAATGCAGTTTTAAATAAATCAAATCATTTGGATGGTTAGTCAGCCTTGCTATTGGATAGCCACATTAGACATTTATAATATCTGGAACTAAATACATAACAATAGTGATAAAATCAGTCACTTCAGACTTGGATTTTTTTTTAATGTTCTTTTGCTCTAAGTGCTGGAGCTGATGCCCTTCTCTCTAATTGTCTTCAGCCATCATTCTCCTCCTTTGACAAGAGTTCTCCAGTGATTTGTGCTCCCTCCAGTCACAGGGGCTATGCCTCCCCTCCTGTCTCCTTACTCTCACTTTCCATGATACAAAATGTCTGTTTAAAGAATAGGGATACATTAAACAAAAATCCATGAATGTTCTCAAAGCCAGATCACTGGTGTCTAATTGATTACACACTCAAATGCTGAACTGATTACCCTGGTTTGGTGAAGTCTTTTTTTTTTTTTTTACTGTTTTTTTTTTAATTGTAACAAATTCAAGAAAGACTTTTTTCTTTATGTTATTGTGTTGGTTTTGCCATACATTGACATGAATCTGTCATGGGTATACATGTGTTCCCCTATCAGAACCCCTCTCCCACCTCCCTCCTGATTCCATCCTTCTGGGTCATCCCAGTGCACCAGCCCTGAGCACCCGGTATCATGCAATGAACCTGGGCTGAAGATTCATTTCACATATGATAATTTACATGTTTCAATGCCATTCTCCCATATCATCCCACCCTTGCCCTCTCCCATAGAGTCCAAAAGACTGTTCTAGACATCTGTGTCTCTTTTGCTGTCTTGCATACAGGGTTCTCGTTACCATCTTTCTAAATTCCATATATATGCGTATTGTTGTTTTTCCTTCTGGCTTACTTAACTCTGTATAATAGGCTCCAGTTTCATCCACCTCATTAGAACTGATTCAAATGTATTATTTTTAATGGCTGAGTATTATTCCATTGTGTATACGTAACACAGCTTCCTTATCCTTTTGTCTGCTGATGGACAAAAGCATCTAGGTTGCTTCCATGTCCTGGCTATTGTAAACAGTGCTGCGATGAACATTGGAGTACACATGTCTCTTTCAATTCTAGGTTCCTCAGTGTGTATGCCCAGCAGCAGGATTGCTGGGTCATGTGGCAGTTCTATTTCCATTTGATGCTGTAAAGAGCAATATTTCCTAGGAACCTGGAATGTTAGGCCCATGAATCAAGGCAAATTGGAAGTGGTCAAACAGGAGATGACAAGAGTGAACATCGACATTCTAGGAATCAGTGAACTAAGATGGACCGGAATGGGTTAATTTAACTAAGATGATCATTATTATTTACTACTGTGGGCAGGAATCCCTTAGAAGAGAGGAGTAGCCATCATAGTCAATAAAAGAGTCTGAAATGCAGTACTTAGATGTAATCTCAAAAATGAAAGAATGATCTCTGTTCCTTTCCAAGGCAAACCATTCAATATCACAGTAATCTAAGTTTATTTCCAGACCAGTAACACTGAAGAAGTTGAAGTTGAAGAGTTCTATGAAGACCAACAAGACCTTCTAGAACTAACACCCCAAAAAGATGTCCTTTTCATTATAGGGGACTGGAATGCAACAGTAGTAGGTAAAGAAAAACCTGGAGTAACAGGCAAATTTGGCCTTGGAGTACAGAATGAAGCAGGGAAAAGGCTCATAGAGTTCTGCCAAAAGAAAACAGTGGTCATAGCAAACACCCTCTTCCAACAACACAAGAGAAGATTCTACATATGGACATCACCAGATGGTCAACACTGAAATCAGATTGATTATATTCTTTGCAGCCAAAGATGGAGAAGCTCTATACAGTCAGCAAAAACAAGACTGGGAGCAGACTGTGGCTCAGATCATGAACTCCTTATTGCTAAATTCATACTGAAATTGAAGAAAGTGGAGAAATCCACTAGACCATTTAGGTATTACCTAAATCAAATCCCTTATGATTATACAGTGAAAGTGAGAAATAGATTTAAGGGACTAGATCTGATAGACAGAGTGCCTGATGAACTATGGATGGAGGTTTGTGACATTGTACAGGAGGCAGGGATCAAGACCATCCCCAAGAAAAATAAATGCAAAAACGGAAAATGGCTGTCTGAGGAGGCCTTACAAATACCTGTGAAAAGAAGGGAAGCAAAAAGCAAAGGAGAAAAGGAAAGATATACCCATTTGAATGCAGAGTTCCAAAGAATAGCAAGGAGAGATAAGAAAGCCTTCTTCAGTGATCAATGAAAAGAAATAGAGAAAAACAATAGAATGGGAAAGACTAGAGATCTCTTAAGGAAATTAGAGATACCAAGGGAACATTTCATGCAAAGATGGGCATAATAAAGGATAAAAATGGCATGGACCTAACAGAAGCAAAAGATATTGAGAAGAGGTGGCAGGAATACACAGAAGAACTGCACAAGAAAAGATCTTCACGACTAAAATAATCATGATGGTGTGATCACTCACCTATTGTCAGACATCCTGGAATGTGAAGTCAAGTGGGCCTTAGGAAATATCACTACAAACAAAGCTAGTGGAGGTGATGGAATACCAGTTGAGCTATTTCAAATCCTGAAAGATGATGCTGTGAAAGTGCTACACTCAGTATGCCAGCAAATTTGGAAAATTCAGCAGTGGCCACAGGACTGGAAAAGGTCAGTTTTCATTCCAATCCCAAAGGAAGGCAATGCCAAAAAAAAGAGAAGGAAGAAAGGCAATGCCAGAGACTGCTCAAAATACCACACAATTGCAATCATCTCACATGTTAGTAAATTAATGCTCAAAATTTTCCAAGCCAGGCTTCAGCAATACGTGAACCATGAACTTCCAGATGTTCAAGCTGGTTTTAGCAAAGACAGAGGAACCAGAGATCAAATTGCCAACATCTGCCGGCAACAGAGTTCCAGAAAAACATCTATTTCTACTTTATTGACTATGCCAAAATTTTGACTGTGTGGATCACAACAAACTCTGGAAATTTCTCAAAGAGATGGGAATACCAGACCATCTGAACTGTCTCTTAAGAAACCTGTATGCAGATCAGGAAGCAACATTTAGAACTGAAAAACAGACTGGTTTCAAATAGGAAAAAGTGTACATCAAGGCTGTATATTGTCACTCTGCTTATTTAACTTATATGCAGAGTACATCATGAGAAATGCTGGGTTGGAGGAAGCACAAGCTGGAATCAAGATTGCCAGGAGAAATATCAATAACCTCAGATATGCAGATGACACCACCCTTCTGGCAGAAAGTGAAGAACTAAAGAGCCTCTTGATGAAAGTGAAAGAGGAGAGTGAAAATGTTGGCTTAAAGCTCAACATTCAGAAAACTAAAATCATGGCATCTGGTCTCATCATTTTATGTGAAATAGATGGGGAAACAGTGGAAACAGTGTCAGACTTAATTTTTCTGGGCTCCAAAATCACTGCAGGTACTGATGCAGCCATGAAATCAAACGACGCTTACTCCTTGGAAGGAAAGTTATGACCAACCTAGATAGCACATTAAAAGGCAGAGATACTGCTTTGCCATCTAAGGTCTGTCTAGTCAAGGCTATGGTTTTTCCAGTGGTCATGTATAGATGTGATAGTTGGACTATAAAGAAAGCTGAGCGCCAAAGAATTGATGCTTTTGAACTGTGGTGTTGGAGAAGACTCTTGAGAGTCCCTTGGACTGCAAGGAGATCCAAAAAGTCCATCCTAAAGGAGATCAGTCCTGGGTGTTCAATGGAAGGACTGATGTTGAAACTGAAACTCCAATACTTTGGCCATGTGATGCGAAGAGCTGACTCATTTGCAAAGACTCTGAGTGGGGAAAAGTTGAGGACAGGAGGAGAAGGGGATGACAGAGAATGAGATGGTTGGATGACATCACTGACTTGATGGACATAGGTTTGGGTGAAGTCCGGGAGTTGGTGATGGACAGGGAGGCCTGGCATGCTGTTGTTCATGGGGTCGCAGAGAGTCAGACACAACTGAGCTACTGAACTGAACTGATATATACATATATATATATATATACATACACACACACATACACAGACCTCACACACACACAAACACACACCTCTCTCTTGATTCTATATACCCATGTATAGTCTTGATTATATATATATATACTTGATTATATATATATGTGTGTGTGTGTGTGTGCGCGTGTGTGTGTGTATGTATACATATGCATACAGTTAGTGCCAATATGGGAATGTTATGTTAAGTTGCTTCAGTCATGTCCAACTCTTAATAACCACCAGGCTCCTCTGTCCATGGCATTCTCCAGGCAGGAATACTGGGGTGAGTTTCCATTTCCTCCTCCATGGAAGTTCCAGTTGGACATGCTGGGGATTGAACCTGAGGCTGGTGCATGCTAAGCATGAGCTTTACCACTGAGGTCCACCCCCAAAGGGGATGCTGTGGCAGCATGGGCTGAGAATGGTCTCCCTCAATCCATCTTCTTTTATTCTGTGGCATTTTAACTAAAAAACTAATATTTTACATTTTTGTTTGCAAAGCTCAAAGTACTATCTGCCAGATGTAGTCCCCTGCAAGGTGCAATTCCACATTGACTAGGACACACATAATCTACTCCATAAGTCCCCAAAGGCAGCTCTGGTCACATCCGAACTGCTTTAGAAGTAGTTTACTAGACTGCTATGCACTATTGTACTAGAAAAATCTCGTTTCCCCACCCCCTCCCACCTTAAGGTCACTCTGCGTACTGTTCAATCTCACCTCAGCAGTGACTGGGGTTCCTCCCAAAGGGCTTTATTCATCTCCCCTGCCTCAGGTATTCAGACCCATTCTGTAGTATCTAAGCTCCTGCTGACCCCAGAGAAATCCAACCGAGTTCCTGCTTCCTCAGGGATCATGTTATATCAGAGGTAGTACTCTAGAGCACAGCAAACTATTTTGTTTATCCTCTCAATATAGCCCATAGTGTGAGCTTTAAATAAACTTTTTATTTTAGAAAAATTTCACCTTATAGAAAACTTGTAAATACAGTACAGAGAGTTCTCATATATCTCATGCCCAGGATCCCTTATTGTTAACATCTTACATTAGTATAGTATGTTTATTATTACTCATAAAACTAACACTGATGCATTATTATTAACTAAAATTTTTTCTTCATTCAAGATTTCTTAGTTTCTATCTAATGTCCCTTTTCTCAAGACAGGCTCCTATCCAGGATCCCACATTGCATTTAGTCATCAGGTCTCCTTAAGGTCTTCTTGGTTGTGACAGTTTCTTAGATTTTCCTTGTTTTTGGTGACCTTCCCAGTTTTGAGGAATATAAGTCAGGTATTTTGTAGAATTTGCATAATTGGCATTTGTCCAATTGTCTTCTTATGATTAGCGTGAAGTCATATGTTTTGGTGATAATACAGAGGAAAATTGCTATTCTCATCATATCATATCAAGGGTACATATTATCAACATGCTTTATAGCTGTCGATGTCAACTTTGATCAGCTGGGTGAAGTAGCATTTCTCAGGATTCTTCATTGCAAGGTTTTTCTTCTTTCTCTGCACCTTTCCATTCTATATTCTGTGGAAGGAAGTCACTATGTGCAACCCACACTTAAAGAGTGGGGAATTATATTCCATCTCCTTGGAAAAGAGTATATGCTGAAATCATTTCAAATTTTGAGTGTACATTTTGTCCATTCTCCTCACTTACTTGTCTATTCAATGATTTATTTCATAATAGACTCATGGATATCTGTTTTATACTTTCAGTTATAATCTAATCTTATTTTTATCAAATATTTTGTTCAAATTCTTTCAACTTTAGCCATTGGACGCTGCTATACTTGGCTGTGTCCCTTTGACACATTGCCATCATTATGGGATTATCATAATCATCTTCATCATCCTCTTCCTTCTTTTCATCCTCTTCAGCATTCCCTTGGTTTCTGGCTCTAGAATATGCTCCAGGCTTGTTTTCTGTATTTCTTGCCCCACTCCTATAATCAGTAATCAGCCCAAGGAGCTTTAGTTATTTTTATTACAAAATGGTATTGAAAATTAATGACTTAGTATATGAAGAGATGGGCTTCCCAAATGGCTCAGCAGGTAAGGAACCCACATACTAATGCAGGAGACACAGGAGACATAGGTTAAATCCCTGGGTCGGGAAGATCCCCTGGAGGAGGAAATGACAACCCACTCCAGTATTCTTGCTTGGAGAATCCCATGGACAGAGTAGCCTGGTGGGCTGCAGTCCATGGGGTTGCAAAGAGTTGGACATGACTGAGTGACTAAGTGTATACCAAGAGATGATACCAGACCATATATAAAAACAGAACTCTGACCTGTCCCAACCAGCCCCCCAAAACAACTCATTATCTATAGTAACCAGCCCAGAAGCCAGCCTATCTACAAGTCAGCCTTGTAGGAAGTCAGACCACTATCTCTAGAAACCAGCTCAAGAAGCCATAATAAAGCCCATCTGTAAAGACGGGCTGAAAAATGGCCAAGGCTCGGTTAATAACTGACATCTTCTGTAATTTTTTCCCATGTTTCCAGCTTAGAAACATCCAGAGAGAACCAACTGTGGTTATGCACACTTAACTAATCACATATACTTCTGGTTAGGCTGCTGGCATGTATCTTCCCCATCACAACAGCCTCCAGTTAGGGCACAGCTGAAGCTTTCCCTTTTTCTACTATAAATCATTCCTACTCCTCTGCCTGCCTTTGAGCCTCTGCCAAAAGGCAAGTGATGAGGTTGACTCCCTAGCAAGCTCTGAATAAATAACCTCTGCCAGTTCTCATTTGGTTGGTCTTTACTTACTTCCACAGAAACCAAAGCCTTGTCGCTAGCTATGCTCGTTGCTACTGGGGTTAATTGCTTATAGGTTCTCTTTGATATCACTGCAAGGAAATAAATATGTGTACACCATGCAGTATATATATACATAATTATAAATATTTCTATGTGTACTTTTCATTAACTGTATTAATCTACATGTGATTTCATATTGATATCTCCAACTCTAAAATCCTTCTCTTGCTTATTGGAAACTCCTACAACAGTGAGGAACCTAGTTCTTGCTACCCACCTTCCTAATCATTCAATCTGCAGTATAACACTATCAGCATTGCTAGTCTTTACTCACGGGGATGAAGCTATACTGAGTAGAGTACAGTGGTCATGTACAGTTCCCTTTGCTTTTTTTTCTTTTCCTTTTATTTTAATTGGATGCTAATTACTTAAAAATATTGTAGTGGTTTTTGCCATAAATTGACATGGATCAGTCATGGGTGTACATGTCTTCCCCATCCTGAACCTCCCCTCCCACCTCCCTGCCCATCCCATCCCTATGGGTCACCCCAGGGCACCAGCCCTGAGCACCCTGTCTCATCATCATCTTCATTGATCCTGGACTGGTGATCTGTTTCACATATGATAATACACATGTTTCAATGCTATTCTCTCAAATCATCCCATCCTCGCCTTCTCCCACAGAGTCCAAAAGACTGCTCTATACATCTGTGTCTCTTTTGCTGTCTTGGATATAGGGTCATCGTTACCATCTTTCAAAATTCCGTATATATGGGTTAGTATACTGTATTGGTGTTTTTCTTTCTGACTTACTTTGCTCTGTATAATAGGCTCCAGTTTCATCCACCTCAGTAGAACTGATTCAAATGTATTCTTTTTAATGGCTGAGTTATATTCCCCTGTGTATATGTACCACTGCTTTCTTATCCATTTGTCTGCTGATGGACATCTAGGTTGCTTCTATGTCCTGGCTATTATACACAGTGCTGCGATAAACATTGGGGTACATGTATCTCTTTCAATTCTGGTTTCCTTGGTGTGTATGCCCAGCAGTGGGATTGCTGGGACATATGGCAGTTCTATTTCCAGTTTTTTTTTTTAAGGAATCTCCACACTGTTTTCCATAGCGGCTGTACTAGTTTGCATTCCCACCAACAGTGTAAGAGGGTTCCCTTTTCTCCACATCCTCTCCAGCATTTATTGCTTGTAGACTTTTGGATAGCAGCCATTCTGACTGGTGTGAAATGGTACCTCATTGTGATTTTGATTTGCATTTCTCTGACAATGAGTGATGTTGAGCATATTTTCATGTCTTTGTTAGTCATCTGTACATCTTCTTTGGAAAAGATTTCTTCTTTGGAGAAATGTTTAGTTCTTTGGCCCACTTTTTGACTAGGTCATTTATTTTTTCTGGAATGAGCTGCAAGAGTTGTGTGTATATTTTTGATATTAATTCTTTGTCAGTTGCTTCGTTTGCTATTATTTTCTCCCATTCTGAAGGCTGTCTTTTCAACTTGCTTATAGTTTCCTTCATTCTGCAAAAGCTTTTAAGTTTAATTAGGTCCCATTTGTTTATTTTTGCTTTTATTTCCATTATTCTGGGATGTGGGTCATAGAGGATCCTGCTGTGATTCTTGTCAGAGAGTGTTTTGCCTATGTTTTCCTCTAGGAGTTTTATAGTTTTTGGTCATACACTTAGATCTTTATTCCATTTTGAGTTTATTTTTTTGTATGGTGTTAGAAAGTGTTCTAGTTTCATTCTTTTACAAATAGTTGACCAGTTTTCCCAGCATCACTTGTTAAAGAGATTGTTTTTTCTCCATTGATTATTCTTGCTTCCTTGTCAAAGATAAGGTATGCATAGGTGTGTGGATTTATCTCTGGGCTTTCTATTTTGTTCCATTAATCTATATTTCTATCTTTGTGCCAGTACCATATTGTCTTGATGACCGTAGATTTGCAGTATAGTCTGAAGACAGGCAGGTGGATTCCTCCCATTCCATTCTTCTTTCTCAAGATTGCTTTGGCTATTTGAAGTTTTTTTCTATTTCCATACAAATCGTGAAATTATTTGTTCTAGTTCTGTGAAAAATACCATTGGTAGCTTGATAGGGATTGCATTGAATATATAGATTACTTTGGGTAGCAGACTGATTTTCACTATATTGATTCTTCCAATCCATGAACACGATATATTTCGCCATCTATTTGTGTCCTCTTGGACTTCCTTCATCAGTATTTTATAGTTTTCCATATATAGGTGTTTTGTTTCTTTAAGTAAATATATTCCTAAGTATTTTATTCTTTTTGTTGCAATGGTGAATGGAATTGTTTCCTTAATTTCTCTTTTTGTTTTCTCATTGTTAGTGTATAGGAATGCAGGGGATTTCCATATGTTGATTTTATATCCTGCAACTTTACTATATTCATTGATTAGCTCCAGTAATTTTCTGGTGGAGTCTTTAGGGTTTTCTATGTAGAGGATCATGTCATCTGCAAACATTGAGAGTTTTACTTCTTCTTTTCCAATCTGGATTCCTTTTATTTATTTATTTTTCTGCTCTGATTGCTGTGGCCAAGACTTCCAAAACTATGTTGAATAGTAGTGCTGAGAGTGGGCACCCTTGTCTTGTTCCTGACTTTAAGTGAAATGCTTTCAATTTTTCACCATTGAGGATAATGTTTGCTGTGCGTGTGTCATATATAACTTTTATTATGTTGAGGTTCCCTCTATTCCTACTTTCTGGAGAATTTTTATCATAAATGAATGCTGAATTTCATCACAGGCTTTTCTGCATCTATTGAGATAATCATATGGTTTTTATCTTTCAGTTTGTTAAAATGGTATATTACATAAATTGATATGTAGATATTGAAGAATCCTTGCATCCCTGGGATAAAGCCCACTTGGTCATGATTTATGATCTTTTTAATATGTTGTTGGATTCTGTTTGCTAGAATTGTGTTAAGGATTTTTGCATCTATGTTTACCAGTGATTTTTTTTGTGTGGCATCTTTGTCTGCTTTTAGCAATACATGAACCATGAACTTCCAGATGTTCAAGCTGGTTTTAGAAAAGGCAGAGGAACCAGAGATCAAATTGTCAACATCTGCTGGATCATCAAAAAAAAAAACAAAAACAAAAGAGGTCCAGAAAAACATCTATTTCTGCTTTATTGACTATTCCAAAGCCTTTGACTGTGTGGATCACAAAAACCTGTGGAAAATTCTGAAAGAGATGGGAATACCAGACCACCTGACCTGTCTCTTGAGAAGGCTGTATGCAGGTCAAGGAGCAACAGTTAGAACTGGACATGGAACAACAGACTGGTTCCAAATAGGAAAAGGAGTATGTCAAGGCTGTATATTGTCACCCTGCTTATTGAACTTATATGCAGAGCACATCATGAGAAACGCTGGGCTGGAAGAAGAACAAGCTGGAATCAAGATTGCCAGGAGAAATATCAATAATCTCAGATCTGCAGATGACACCACCCTTATGGCAAAAAGTGAAGTGGACCTAAATAGCCTCTTGCTGAAAGTGAAGGAGGAGAGTGAAAAAGTTGGCTTAAAGTTCAGCATTCAGAAAACTAAGATCATAACATCTGGTCCCATCACTTCATGGGAAATAGATGGTGAAACTGTGCAAAGTGTCAAACATTATTTTTGGGGGCTCCAGATTCACTGAAGTTGGTGACTGCAGCCATGAAATTAAAAGACACTCTTTGGATGTAAAGTTATGACCAACCTAGAAAAACAGAGACATTATTTTGCCAACAAAGGTCTGTCTAGTCAAGACTATAGTTTTTCCAGTAATCATGTATGGATATGAGAGTTGGATGGTGAAGAAAGCTGAGTGCTGAAGAATTGATGCTTTTGAACTGTGGTGTTGGAGAAGACTCTTGAGAGTCCCTTGGACTGCAAGAAGATCCAACCCATCCATCCTAAAGGAGATGAGTCCTGGGTGTTCATTGGAAGGACTGATGGTGAAGCTGAAACTCCAATACTTTGGCCACCTCATGTGAAGAGTTGACTCATTGGAGTGCACGTGGCTCTTTCAATTCTGGTTTCCTCGGTGTATATGCCCAACAGTGGGATTGCCGGGTCATATGGCAGGTCTATTTGCAGCTTTTTAAGGAACCTCCACACTGTTTTCCATAGTGGCTGTACTAGTTTGCATTCCCACCCACAGTGTAAGAGGGTTCCCTTTTCTCCACATCCTCTCCAGCATTTATTGCTTGTAGAAAGAGCCATGTGCACCCCAATGTTCATCGCTGCATTGTTTACAATAGCCAGGACATGGAAGCAACCTAGATGCCCATCAACTGACGAATGGATAAGAAAGCTGTGATATATATACACAATGGAATATTACTCAGCATTAAAAAAAAATTCATTTGAAGCAATTCTACTCAGATGGACGAAACTGGAGCCCATTATCCAGAGTGAAGTAAGCCAGAAGCAAAAACAACAATACAGTATATTAACACATATATATGGAATTTAGAAAGACAGTAATGAGAACCCAACATGGGAGACAACAAAAGGAACGCAGATGTATAGAATAGACTTGTGGACTTTGTGGATGAGGGTAAGGGTGGGATGAGATGGGAGAAGGGCATTGAAGCATGTTAATTGTCATGTGTCTAATCAATCGCCAGCCCAGGATTGATGCTCGGGACTGGTGCAGCGAGATTTCCCGGGGGGGAGGGAGGAGGGAGGGGGGACCTGGAGGGGAAGCATATGTAAACCCATGGTGATATCATGACAATGTATGGCAAAAACAATAATAAAAAAAAAAAACACATAATGAGATGCTCAACATTGTTGGACATAATAAATTTTAGAAAAAAAAAAAAAGAGTTGACTCATTGGAAAGGACCCTAATGCTGGAAAGGATTGGGAGCAGGAGGAGAAGGGGACAACAGAGGAAGATATGGCTGGATCGCATCATCGCCTCAATGGACATAGGTTTGGGTGAAGTCCGGGCCTTGGTGATGGACAGGGAGGCCTGGCATGCTGTGGTTCATGTGTTGCAAAGAGTGGGACACGACTGAGTGACCCAACTGAACTGAAATGTCTGGTTTTGATATTAGGGTGATGGTGGCCTCATAGAATTAGTTTGGAAGTTTACCTTCTTCTGAAATTTTCTGGAAGAGTTTGTGTAGTATAGGTTTTAATTCTTCTGTAAGTTTTTGGTAGAATTCAGCTGTGAAGCCATCTGATCCTGGACTTTTGTTTGCTGGAAGATTTCTGATAACACATTCAATTTCCATGCTTGTGATGGGGCTGTTAAGGTTTTCTGTTTCTTTGTGACTCAGTTTTAGGACGTTATACTTCTTTAGGAAATTATCCTTTTCTTCCAAGTTGTCCATTTTATTTATTTATTTATTTATTTTTTAGAATCTATATCTGTGCTTTTATTTTATTTTTATTTTTTTAATTTATATTTTATTGTTTTTGCCATACAATGTCATGATATCACCATGGGTTTACATATGCTTCCCCTCCAGAACCCCCCTCCCTCCTCCCTCCCCCCCAGGAAATCTTGGCATATAGTTACTGATAGTTTTCTCTTATGATCCTTAGTATTGCTGTGTTGTCTGTTGTGATTTCTCCATTTTCATTTCCAATTTTGTTGATTTCATTCTTCTCTCTTTCTTTCTTGATGAGTCTGGCTAATGGTTTGTCTATTTTATTTATCTTCTCAAAGAACTAGCTTTTAGCTTTGTTAATTTTTGCTATGGTCTCTTTTGTTTCTTTTGCATTTATTTCTGCCCTAATTTTTATGACTTGTTTCCTTCTACTAACCCTTGGGTTCTTCATTTCTTCCTTTTCTAGTTGCTTTAGGTGTAGAGTTAGGTTGTTTATTTGACTTTTTTCTTGTTTCTTGAGGTAAGCCTGTGTTGCTAATGAACCTTCCCCTTAGCACTGCATTAACGGTGTCCCATAGGTTTTCGGTTGTTGTGTTTTCATTTTCATTCATTTCTATGGGTATTTTGATTTCTTCTGTGATTTTTTGGTTATTCAGAAGCGTCTTGTTTAGCCTCCATATGTTGAAATATGTAATAGTTTTTTTTTCCCCTGTAGTTGACATCTAGTCTTACTGCATTTTGATCAGAATAGACGCTTGGAATGATTTCAATTTTTTTGAATGTACCAAGGCTAGATTTATGGCCCAGGATGTGATCTATCTGGGAGGAGGTTACGTGTGCACTTGAGAAAAGATGAAATTCTCTGTTTGGGGCTGAAATGTCTTATAGATATCAATTAGGTGTAACTGATCCATTGTGTCATTTAAAGTTTGTGTTTCCTAGCTTGTTTTCTGTTTAGTTGATGTATCCATATGTGTGAGTGGGGTATTAAAGTCTCCCATTATTATTGTGTTATTGTTAATTTCCCCTTTCATACTTGTTAGCACTTGCCTTACATATTGCAGTGCTCCTATGTTGGTTGCATATATATTTATAATTGTTATATCTTCTTCTTGGATTGATCCTTTGATCACTATGGAGTGTCCTTCTTTGTCTCTTTTCACAGCCTTTATTTGAAAGTCTATTTTATATGATATGAGTATTACTACTCCTGCTTTCTTTTGATCTCCATGTGCATGAAATATAATTTTCCAGCCCTTCACTTTCAGTCAGTATGCGTCCTTTGTTTTCAGGTGGGTCTCTTGTTTCTGTATCTATTCAGCCAGTCTTTGTGTTTTGGTTGGGACATTCAACCCATTTACATTTAAGGTAATCATTGATAAGTATGATCCCATTTCCATTTACTTTGTTGCTTTGAATTCGAGTTTATACACCTTTTCTGTGTTTCCTGTCTAGAGAAGAACCTTTAGCATTTGTTGAAGAGCTGGTTTGGTGTTGCTTAATTCTTTCAGCTTTTGCTTGTCTGTAAAGCTTTTGATTTCTCCTTCAAATCTGAATGAGATTCTTGCTGGTTACAGTAATCTGAGTTGTAGGTTTTTCTCTTTCATCACTTTAAGTATGTCCTGCCATTCCTTCTGACTTGAAGAGTTTCTTTTGAAAGACCACCTGTAATCCTTATGGGAATCCCCTTGTGTGTTATTTGTTGTTTTTCCTTTGTTGCTTTTAATATTTGTTCTTTGTTTTAGATCTTTGTTAATTTGATTAATATGTGTCTTGGGGTGTTTTGCCTTGGGATTATCCTGTTTGGGACTCTCTGGGTTTCTTGGACTTGGGTGGCTATTTTCTTCCCCATTTTATTGAAGTTTTCAACAATTACCTCCTCAAGTATTTTCTCATGGCCTTTCTTTTTGTCTTCTTCTGGAACTCCCATGATTCGAATGTTGGTACATTTAACATTGTCCCAGAGGTGTCTGAAGTTTTCCTCATTTATTTTAATTCCTTTTTTCCTCTCTGCTTCATTTATTTCCACCATTCTATTTTCTGCCTCACTTATTCTGTCTTCTGCCTCTGTTAGTCTACAGTTTGTTCCCTCCAGAGTGTTTTTTATCTCATTTATTGCATTATTCATTATTCATTGACTCTTTTTTTATTTCTTCTAGGTCCTTGTTAAACTTTTCCTGCATCTTCTCAATCCTTGTCTCCAGGCTATTTATGTGTAACTCCATTTTGTTTTCAAGATTTTAGAACACTTTTACTATCAGTATTCTGTATTCTTTTTCAGGTAGACTCCCCATCTCCTCCTCTTTTGTTTGCTTTGGTGGGCATTTATCATGTTCCTTTACCTGCTGAATATTTCTCTGCCTTTTCCTTCTGTTTATATTGCTGTTTTGGGGGTGGCCTTTCCATATTCTGGCAGTTTGTTGTTCCTCTTTATTGTGAAGCTTCCTCCCTGTGGGTCAGGTTGGATGAGTGGCTTGTCAAGGTTTACTGAGAGGGAAGCTTGTGTTGGTGTTCTGGTGGGTGGAGCTGGATCTCTTCTCTCTATAGTGCAATGAAGTGTCCAGTAGTGAGTTTTGAGCTATCTGTGAGCTTGGTGTGACTTTGGGCAGCCTGTATATTAAAGCTCAGGTCTATGTTCCTGCATTGCTGGAGAATTTGCATGGTATGTCTTGCTCTGGAACTTGATGACTCTTGGATGGTGCTTGGTTTCAGTGTAGGTATGGAGGCGTTTGAATGAGCTCTTATCAATTAATGTTCCCTGGAGTCAGGAGTTCTCTGGTGTTATCAGGTTTTGGACTTAAGCCTCCTGCCTCTGGTTTTCAGTCTTATTCTTACAGTAGCCTCAGGACTTCTCCATCCATACAGCACCAATGATAAAACATCTAGGTTAATGGAGAAAAGATTCTCCACAGTGAGGGATACCTGGAAAGTTTCACTGAGTCACATGAAGTAGAGAAGAGGGAGGAGGGAGATAGAGTTGACCAGGAGAACAGAGTGAGTCAAAAAGGGAGAGAGTAATCTAGCCAGTAATCAAATCACTATGTGCTCTCCACAGCCTGGAACACCCAGAGAGGTTCATGGAGTTGCATAGAGAAGAGAAGAGTGAGGTAGGAGATAGAGGTGACCAGGAGAAGTAGGGAGGTCAAAAGGAGAGAGACAGATCTAGCCAGTAATCAGTTGTCTAAGTGTTCTCCACAGCCTGGAATACCCAAAGAGATTCACAGAATTGGGTAGAGAAGAGGAGGGGAAGGGAGAAGATAGAGGTGACCTAGGGGAGCAAAAGGAGAATCAGAAGGGGGAGAGGGCAGTCAAGCCAGTAATCACACTTGTAAGTAAAAATGTGTACTGAAAATTGGATTCTTAAAGGTACAAAATTGATAACAATTATCCAAAAGCAAAGGTTAAAAATCTAGAGTGGAAGTTAGACTCCTGAAAATACAATATTAAAAAAACAAAACAAAATCACAAAAATTATAAAAAGTATTCATGAAGTTTGCTTTAAAAATAGGGTCTTTTTTTTGCAAGGTAATAGTAGGTTATAAAAATGAAAATTAAAGGAGCTATAGAGGACTTAAAAATAAAACAAAACATTTAAAAAATGATAATAGTAAAAATATATCTAGGAATTTCTCTGGAGCTGTTGTGGGCAGTGTGGGGTCAGTTCTATTTCAGATAGTTCCTTGTTCCAGCTTATATTTCTCAAGATCTATAGGTCCTTCCAGTGTAGTCGGTGCTTACTACAGGGTTTTAATCTGTTACTCCTGTCACTTCACAAGCAGTTCCCTCTGTTTATTTTGGCTTCTTCTGTTTTCAAATCTCTTCAGTGTCTAATTTCCACCCTGACACAAAGGGGTGAAGATGGTCACTTATTTAGGCTCATTTGTTCAGTCGTGCTGTGGGGAGGGAGAAGGAACACTGCAAACAAATATAACTGGCATGTGTGGGGAGTGCTCGCAGTGTCTCAGCCACACTGGGTTTGCCCCCACTCATAGCGTGTGTGCTTTCCCAGTCTACACTGCTCAGGCTCCAGATTGCTCTGCAGGGGAACTATCTAAAGCGGGCCCTGGGTTGTGTCCATTTCCCAGGTCCAAGCAGCTCAGGCTACCAGGCGCTTGGTGAGCGCACACTCCCCAGGTGCTTTTAGTCTTACATACTTTACTCATTTTCAAAGTAACTTAGGTCAGCACTTTGCCCCCCCTTCAGTGAAATTATATCATATTTGTAATGCAGTTAGATTCTCTGATCACAGTGTGAGTCCTTCCTTGTATTCCTACTCTATTAAATCCTTTTTAAGATTTGTCTACATTAAGGTTCACTTTTTGTGTTGTAAAGTTCTATGGGTTTTAAAATTGCATAAGTGTCATATATCTACCGTTAAAGGACTATTTAGAATAGTTTTACCATGTTATTGACTGTCATTCCTGCATTAACCCCTGAGGATCACTGATGTGTTCACTGTCCAGAATGTCACTTAAATGAAGTTAAACAGTATGAGGTCTTTTCAGACAGGCTTCTTTCACTTGGCAATATACATTTAATGTCCTTTCATATTGTGTGTGAATTGGAAGTGCATTCCTACTTATTACTAAGTAGAAGTCCATTGTATGGATATACCACAGTTTGCTTATTATTTACCTTTGGAGCACATCTTGGTTTCTGTCAGAATTTGGTAATTACTAATAAACCTGCTGGAAACATTCGTGTAGAGGTTTTCTCTGGATATAAGTTTTCAAATCAGGTGAGTAAATACCTAGGGATATGATTACTGAATCAAATGGTCAGTTTATGTTTGGTTTTGTAGGAAACCACCAAGTTTTTCCGGTTGCTTGGTTTCCAAAAGCTACCATATTCTATAGCATTCTCATTAGCAATATCTGAGAGTTTCCTGGTGTTGCCCCCTGGCTCATGTAGGATGTACAAATTTGTATGCTTTGAAAATTATATAGCAAAAGGAAGATTATATGAAAGTGTCTAACCTAATACCATGATGTCTCCTTTTATAAACAGATTCTTTTCAAGCTGGTAGCTGAAGAGGAAGCCAGAGTTTCCAAGTACATATTGCTGCTAGTTTTGAAATGGAGAGGAGCATGTCAGAGGATCATCATCCCATGTGAGTCTTCAAGAAAATGGAAACTTTAGTCCACAACCACAAGGGACTGGATTCTGTTAACAATCTAAATGAGACTGGAGGTGAGTTTTTCCCCATGTATCTGAGATAAGAGCCCATTCTGGTCAATACACCTTGATTTCAGTCTTGTGAGACCCACAATAGAGAACCTGGTCAAATCTGCCTGAACCTCTGACCTACAGAACAGGGCTATAAAATGAAAGATGTTTTTAGCCTATAAATTTGTGATAATTTATAGTCAGCAATAGAAAACTAATATAGCAGGTTGTCACTGGAGGCACTGTTCAATAAATAAGAGAATGAATCACGAGCAGAGTGTAAGGATACCCAATTCTGAAGAACAAAGATGAGAGCAGTATTTGCCATGGCTAATTTGACCCCACCCTTTCCTCCTTCTAAGCAGGGAGCAAAATGTGGCTACTTATATTTGCTTGGTTATCGGCATTTGATTATTTTACACTAACTAACTTGCCCTCTTTTTCTTTATGCTAGTCACATATAATCAGTTTAGCACATTGACTTATTCCCTAGAAGAAAAATATAAGTCATGTTTGACTCTTTGCAACCCCATGGACTGTAGCCTGCCAGGCTCCTCTGTTTATGGAATTCTCCAGGCAGGAACACTGGAGTTGGTAGCTGTTCCCTTCTAGGGAATCTTCCCAACCCAGGGACCGAACCTGGGTCTCCTGCGTTGCAGGCAGGTTGTTTACCATCTGAGCCATTAAGGAAGCCCTGTTTACATGTTATATGTAGCCTATCATATGATTTGTTTTATCCCAGAGTGACAAGTTTGGGGAGCGAATCTAAAGTCATCCCTCCTGGTAAAGAGAACACTGCAGAGCAGAAGAAACAAATGAACAACCCCTGAAACACGGCAATATGTGGATAGCCATTCATTCCATTTATTCTAGTCCTGCCGAGTTGGCAAAGTCAAAGAAAACCATTTCCCCTAGCTGGCATCACTAAACCAGTTTGAGCTCCTAAAATCAAATGAGAAGAAAGACACAGAGAGCCAGAATGAGCCATTCAAACAAACTAAGCTGATTTTGACAGGTTCCCTGGTAACAAATCCAACTATGGTTATAAATGGGTCACTATAGCCTCCAGCTGTATTTTTTGTTATGTAAGCTTCCTGGAAAAGAGGATTAAACCATATTTAAGATAAACATTTGCTTTTGTATAGTGAATTTAGCACTGTTGTTTAAAGTGCTTTGGAATTGAATTGTGCAGGTGCTAAAATTCTAATTGCCTGTTTTTCCTGATATTCATCTTAGAATTGCTCAGAGAAAGACATTATCTTTGACTCTTTCACATAAATTATAATGACCACAGTGAAAGGAATGGAATGGATAGGAAATAATCACAAGTAAAATGAAGGCCTTTAGAAGTCATGTACTCAAGCCATCTATTGGTGAGGATGATACATCATTTTTGAAACGAGTTCACTTGAGTTTGCTGATGATTTGGAGAAGAAACTTGTACCTGATTGATAGTAATAGAAATAGAAAGCCAGAACATCTACTTATGTGGGAAGCCAGGAATTCAGTGTTTCAATTGAAGACATAGATTTGGGTCATCTATATAGTTGCAAAACTGGGATTCCCTGGTGGCTCAGATGGTAAAGAATCTGCCTGCAGTGGAGGAGACCCAGGCTCAATCCCTGGGTTGGGAAGATCCCTTGGAGAAGGGAATGGTAACTCACTCCAGTATTCTTGCCTAGAAATTCCCATGGGCAGAGGAACCTAGTGGGCTATAGTCCATGGGGTCGCAAAGAGGTCATACATGATCAAGCAACTAACACTTTCTTTCACTATATATAAAACTTAAATGTTTTTAAGGAAATAAAATTGGTATGAGTCAACCAGGACACTAAATGCTTGATTCTGACTTCATATATTGTTTGACTCTTGAGAGTGTTGTGGTCTGTAGAAGCTGTGTATGTATTTCTTATTTTACTTATTTTTACCTGCATGATTGCTTAATTAGCCTATGGCCTAGTGCCAAGGAAAAGTACAAACAACTACTCAAATGATATCTTCATAATCCTCATGGCTCTGTTATTATTTTATAATAGTAATTTATTATATAGTAGTTTATATATATATATATATATTATAGTAGTTTATTATTATATAGTAGTTTATTCAAAACTTTTAAAGTGACTTGGCATTGTTGCTCTACCATTGTTTGGATCACAAAAATGTCCACTGATATACCCCTTCTTTGATGACATTCTCAAGCTGCTTGGGCTGTTGTATACAAAAATGGCATGAGGTGCAAAAATGACAGATTGACTTTGGAAAATCAGAGGCCTGAGATAATAAAAATACTTTCAGTTATGATGCTCTTATTCATTTAACACCTATTTACATGAAAGAGAGTGGGAAATGGAGCAGAAGACTCTCCCTCTAGAACCTGATGGAAAAGATCATGTTCCCACTAGCAGCCATCTTGAAGGAAAAAACTGAGTTTCAGCATCTGTAGCATCAATAAGACAGAGAAAAGGACTATAAGTCAAATCAACAAGTAGAAATTTTACTCTCCTAACTAGATGCTGTGTTGGGTATAAAAGCCAGACATTGCCCTCAAGATGTCCACAGTCTTTTTGGAGATGTGACATGGATTTAAAAGATAGAAATAAAAACACACCTCTCTGTATAGTTAAATGCCACTGTGTGTGGTCAGTACTTGGGGCTAGTCTAGAAAGACAGAGGACAACATGATCAAGAGTAGGAAAAAAAAGAGTAGGAACACTTTAAGGCCAAGTTGAAGTTTGAGAAATCTGTATGCAGGTCAGGAAGCAACAGTTAGAACTGGACAGGGAACAACAGGCTGATTCCAAATAGGGAAAGGAGTACGTCAAGGATGTATATTGTCACCCTGCTTATTTAGCTTACATGCAGTGAACATCATGCGAAATGCCAGGATGGATGAAGCACAAGCTGGGATCAAGATTGCCAGGAGAAATATCAATAACCTCAGATATGCAGATGACACCACCCTTATGGCAGAAAGTGAAGAAGAACTAAAAAGCCTCTTGATGAAAATGAAAAAGTAGAGTAAAAAAGTTGGCTTAAAGCTCAACATTCAGAAAACTAAGATCATGGTATCTGGTCCCATCACTTCATGGCAATGGGGAAACAATGGAAACAGTGACAGACTTTATTTTGGGGGGATCCAAAATCACTGAAGATGGTGACTATAGCCATGAAATTAAAAGACATTTGCTCCTTGAAAGAAAAGTTATGACCAAAATAGATAGCATATTAAAAAGAAGAGATATTACTTTGCCAACAAAGGTCCGTCTAGTCAAAGCTATGGTTTTTCCAGTAGTCACATATGGATGTGAGAGTTGGACTATAAAGAAAACTGAGTGCTGAAGAATTGATGCTTTTGAACTGTGGTGTTGGAGAAGACTCTTGAGAGTTGGATCAAGGATATCCAACAAGTCCATCCTAAAGGAAATCAGTCCTGAATATTCACTGGAAGGACTGATGCTAAAGCTGAAACTCCAATACTTTAGCCACCTGATGCAAATAACTGACTCATTAGAAAAGACCTTAATGCTGGGAAAGATTGAAGGTGGGAGGAGATGGGGACGACAGAGGATGAGATGGTTGGATGGCATCACCAACTCAATGGACATGAGTTTGAGTAAACTCCGGGAGTTGGTGATGGACAGGGAGGCCTGGCATGCTGCAGTCCATGGGGCTGTAAAGAGTCGCACATGACTGAATGACTGAACTGAACTGAAGTTTGAGATAAGTTAGGAAACAGAACCAGATTTGGAAGTTTATGTGTTCTCCAGTGTAAGAGACTCTGGTTGTTTGATTTTATTTCAGCTATTTAGAAGTGGTTCCAGTGTCTGGATAGATTTCTGTATGATTGAGGATGTTTATGGCACAAGTGGGCTTCCCAGGTGGTGCTGGTGGTAAAGAACCTGCCTGCCAGTGCAGGAGACATAAGAGACGTGAGTTTAATCGCTGGGTCCAGAAGATCTCCCAGAGAAGAGCATGGCAACCCACTCCAGTATTCTTGCCTGGAGAATCCCCAGGGACAGAAGAGTCTGGCAGGCTACAGTCCATGGGGTTACAGAGACCTGCACACAGCTGGAGTGACAGCATACATGCATGGCACAAGTAACAGAAAAACAGATAAACAGTGATTTCAACTATAAGAACATTTAGTGTTCTCTAAAGGGGAAATCCTGAGGAAGTTGATGGTAGGATTAATTCAACAGAACAAATGATGTCAGGGCACTGGGTAGGCATCTCTGGAATTCTTTTTTGTCCTTCCCTTGTGGTCACTAGGTGACTGAAATAGCTCTAAGCAGCATGCCCTTATATGAGAATGTTCAAAGCAGAAAGGAACACATGGAAACAAAAGGCTGGATTTTGCTAAAGATAAAATATGCCCAGTACCAGGAGATGAATCATGATAGATATAAGCTTGCTGAGAGATTCTAGAGGAGGAAAATCTTTTCTTGAAGCTCCCACCAGACTTTCTTTTGTATTCTATTAGCCAGAATTTCATCATATGTCCCCAACTAGTCCATTCACTGGGAAAGGGGAACTGGATTGCCGTAACTGGTTTAGACCTACTGTAATTTATTTCCTGGGCCTAGGAAAATTTTAGCAAATAAAATATATTAGAAATAAGTCAAGTAAATGACTACGGGATAAAAACAACAACAACAACACATTATCTGCCACAGCCCCAAAGCTGAATCTGATATTGAACATGCTTTGCAACAGAATCTAGTAGATGGTATTTTTGTGGTTCCCTCTCCTCCTTCTTCCTTTTCTCTTTTACTTTTGTATCCATTCATACACACACAATGATAAACATGTCACCCTTAAACACATCCAAAACTTATATTTAAATAAGTCTGCTGGGCTCCCTTCCCATATGCCTTTATATGTCAGGTAGTACTCACATTTTATGAAACTGCCCAATTAGAATCTTCTGTCATTCACAAATTTCAACCTCAGAGCCTTGAAAATGAAAGATATTGAGTAGTTATACCAATTTCTAATCAACCATGAATCAAATGAAGACAAAGTTATTCTCCCTATCTGTGGAACCCCAATCTTCATTTCACCCCCATTAAATATTAGGTCAGCAGTTAACAAAACATTATTACTTAATATTTTTACCCCTGAGAAAGCAGTGTGATTTAGGTTTACTGCAGTATCAAACAACAAAAGAAGCCACACTGAATCATATTTTAAGACATCTGATTATAAATCTGGCTATAAATTACTTTTTTTTTCCTAAGGAGCTTTGTTCCCCAAGAGTCTAAATACTCAGACATAAAAAATATAAATAAATAGCCAGAATCAACACAGAGAGGTTTAGACAAAATGCTTTTCTTGTATTGGAAGACTAAAGAAGGCTGAAACACTAGAGTGTGTATTATGACCTCATATTTTATTCATGATGCAGTCTCAGCTCAAACTTCTGAGACAGGTGGAGTTACTCTACATTCTATACCATAGCCTCATTTACTCAAGTTGTGAATGTGGATTCCTATAACATTTCTGGCCTTTTTCACTGTGGGCTTTGTTTTGGTGATAGGATAATGAGATACTTTCCTCTTTAAGATAGGAGCTTTACCATTCACACCGATTTCTGTATTAACTTGCAAGACAAAATTTTCTGTGAGTGCTGGAACTCTAAATTTAGCTTAACACATATATTTAAATCTATGAGCCAGATTTTTTCTTTGGTTTAATTGCAGATCCTTATGCAACTGTCTCTTTTATTTTAGAGTAATAATTTTAATATTTAAATCATAGAATATTAGAATACAGATAACCTAGTTCATTTCCCTCACTTTTCAGATGGGAAAAAATATACTGAGGCTAAAGGAGGTTAAATGACTTGTCTACTATCACACAGTTAATTAGTGGCAGTTAGTGAAGCAGCTTGTCTGACTTCTAAGTCCATAATCTTTATGCCATATGTGATACCTCATGAACAGTAGCTTTTTCTGCTGTATTAAAGTAGTTGTATTAATAAATATACTGGCATCACATAACTATGTTAAGATCTTGCCTTCCCTAGCCCTGATTAGATACAGGAAGTAAATCCATCTAGTCAAGCCCTCAGCCAGCCCAGAGAAAGAGAGACCACACAGCATAATTATGAATATGGAGACTGGAATAAAACCAGAGCAGGTTTTGAATTCTGGCTCTGCAAACTACTTACTGCAAATAAGAGCAAGTTACACCTGTGTCTCTCTTTCATTGTCTATAAAATGGGAATAAAATTCTCTTCATTGGATTGTTGCTTGAAGAAGTAAATATGCATAGAATATTAAGAGTCTGGAAAGTTCCCAATAGATGCTAATTCATGAAGTTTTATCTTATTTGCTGAGCCAAACATAATCAGAACAACAGGTTCTGCTCTGGTTAGAGTTCAATAGCAAGACCAGTAAGTCTGGTCTAGAATCAGTTTTGCTGGCAACGAAGTAATAATGAATGATTAAAACTTGTTTTTCTTTTATTTATTTTGTCTTAAATGTAATATTGCCTCTTTTCTTCTCTTACACTTTTCCTCTTTTTAAAAATTGGAAAGAAAATGAGTTTGCTATTGTTCAGTCGCTAAGCTGTATCTGACTCTCTGTGACTCCATGGACTGCAGCGTGCCAGGCTTCGCTCTCCTTCACCACCTCCCAGAATTTGCTCAAACTTATGTCCATTGAGTCGGAATTGCCATCCAACCATCTCATTCTGTGCCATCCTCTTCTCTTCTTGCCCTCAATCTTTCCAGCATCAGGGTCTTTTCCAATAAGTCTCCTTTTTGCATTAGGTAACCAAAGTATTGCAGCTTCAGCTTCAGCATCAGTCCTTCCAATGAATACTCAGGACTGATTTCCTTTAGGATTGACTGGTTTGATCTCCTTGCAGTTCAAGTGACTCTCAAGAGTCTTCTCCAACATCACAGTTCAAAAGCATCAATTTTTTTGGCGCTCAGCTTCTTTATAGTCTAACTCTCACATCCATACATGACTACTGGAAAAACCATACCTTTGCCCATATGGACCTTTGTCTGAAAAGTGCTGTCTCTGCTTTTTAATATGCTGTCAGGTTTGTCATAGATTTTCTTCCAAGGAGCAAGCATCTTTTAATTTCATGACTGCAGTCACCATCCACAGTAAGATAATGTTTGCAACTTGATTTTCTTATATATTTTTTCTTTTATGTTAAACGTGATATTACCTCTTCTTTATGCTTTTCCTATTTTTAAAAATTGGAAATAAAATGAATATTAGATATTTATTAGGAGAAGGAATCTTATAGAAGACAAAGATTGATAGGTACTGGACAAAGATAATCTGACTATTGGTAGCTCAGCTGGTAAAGAATCCACCTGCAATGCAGGAGACCCACGTTCAATTCCTGGGTCAGGAAGATCCACTGGTGAAGGGATAGGCTACCCACTCCAGTATTCTTGTACTTCCCTGGTGACTTAGCTGATAAAGAATCTGCCCACAATGTAGGAGACCTGGGTGAAAATCCCCTGGAGAAGGGAATGGCTACCCACTCCAGTATTCTGGCCTGGAGAATTCCAAGGACTGTATAGTCCATGGGGTCGCAAAGAGTCAGACATGACTGAGCAACTTTCACTTTCAGCATGCTTTCACTTTCAGGGAGGTTTAAGTCTTTATATGTTTAGAGAATCTGTGAAAAGTGCTGTAGGAAATATAAAAGAAGTATCAAATATAAAGTTCCCTTCCAGATATTTTAGCTCATGCCCCAAACTCCAGAATTGTGTTTACACATAAAATGTCACCACTAGGAACATATAGGCATTTTCTTAAAAAATGAATACTTGACTTAATGACTGACATGCACTATCATGTCAACTCAGAAGAAATTAAGAACAGTGTGCGAATGTGTGCTAGCACTGGCAGAAGAGGCTTAATTAGTGAAGCAGAAGTTGAGCTGGGTGTTGAAAGATGAGTAGAATTTGAAGAGGCAGTGAGGAGGAGGGAGTGTATCTCTGGGGGAGGCAATAGCATAAGTAACATCATGGAGAAAATTTTTAGTGTATGTTGGCAGCAGTGAGGAAAGGGGTGGGAGAGAAATAGAATGAGGATAAATTATTAATGGAGCTGCAAGGTTTCCAGTGCCTTTTCCTGCGGAGAGGTGAAGAGAGTCTAGTCTAGTCCACATTGCTGGGGCAGCAAGACAGTCAAAGATAAAACATTCTGCCTAGTGGAAAGATGATACAATTGTCCAGAATGCTTCCTGGGCTGTGATTCTGGAACTGTAGCATGGACAACAGTGGGTGGTCAGGGTCACAAAAGTCTGCTGTACAGGGCAAGAGATTCACACTTCAATGCTGTTGTTTCCAACATTTACAGTGTTCTTCAATATTTTTGCTTCCTGAGTAAAAAAGGGAGAAAATGTAAGTTCTCAAATTCCCACTGAAAAGTAGATTCTGTTCCAGCCTGAGGGGAAAAGTGGTCCTTGGGGCCTACTATACAGCTCTTTACTTCCAAATTTATTGAAGTATAATTGACATATAACATTGTGTAAATTTAAGGTGTACAATGTGATGATTTGATACATGTGTATTTTGTGAAATCATGACCACAATAAGGTCACTTAACACATCCTTCTTCACAATGCTTTCAAAGATGGAAGTGGGGATCTATGTGCTCTTGAGAATGTAGGGATGCAACCTGGAGGATCCATGGTTGACATTACTCATTTCAGACTGTATAACAGAGCTGTTGTCAACAGAGATGCTACAAAGTGGCATTGACCCCAGTGGTGGGGAAGATTCAATCACTATGGTTCTGCCACTATTGTTTAATTGTAGCTGCCTTCTCTCCTTTTACATACACCCAGGGAAAGCTAATTAGCCACTTAATGTACAGTTTGCTACTTTGGGAATAAAAAAATCAAATCAGGTCAGTAAATGTTTTTTTAATCAGTTAAACACCAGCAGTCCAGAATTTCTTACAAAATATCCTGGGAAGGAAACACTTCCACATAGCTGGAGTAATCATTTACAGCTTGCCCCAGTGGGTCCATGCTGAAAGTACGTAAGAAACTCATGGCAAAGCCAGGCTCTCACCTCTTTATCAGATTCTCCTTTCAGTGCTGGGATTACTAGTGCCTCAGATTTAGTACCTGCTCCCCACCCTGACCTCTGTTGTCAGAACAGCCATGCATGAGTTCTTGGTTCCCATGGTCCTGACACTGGCCTATTTCTTCTCAGAGTTCTGCCACTGTCATTAATAACCTTGTCCTCTCTTAACATTTGTAGAGTGATTACCATGTGTCCGTCATGGTGCTAAGTTCTTTATGAGCATTATAAAATATAATTCTCACAAAACACCGTGGGATGGATACTGATAGTATGCCCCCACATTTTTTTTAATAGATGAGAAAACCAATCCATAGAGAAGGTAAAAACCTTGCCCCTCCAAAAAAATGTTTGACAATGATAAGAGTATACATTTTACTCTAGGCAGTTTGGTTCTCACCATCACACTGATAACAACTAGAGTGAAAGAACTGGCAGCTTAAGGAAGTTCTGATATTGCATCATTTCCAAGCTTCTAGAAGAGAGTAGTACAAGAATTGTGGTGAATTAACCAGAGCCACCAAGAACAGGCCAGATTAGGTTTTAAGCACATTTCTGTGAATTTTGGCAATAACTCATGCTGCATTCATTTTTTAAAAAATGTCCACCAGAGACTTATGGACTATAGTCAGGAGGGTCTGGAGAAGGATGAATTGGATAGAAGATAGAGGGAGCTGTTCCTCACTTTGCCCAGAGGGAAATGGTTGTTCCGGCAACAATGGGCAAATGGAGGTTGTTCAAAACAAGTGCATTCCATATTCTTTTCCCTTAGGACCAATGTAGTATTGACTGGTTGCTTCAAATTCATTATTTGGTGAGTCAATAATATTGATTGATCTGTGGCTGGGTGCAACACATTATGCTAAGTAATGTGAGGCGACACAAAGATATCAAGAATGTAAATGTGCTCTCCTGGGGCTGCTAGTAAAAAGCATGAATTGAAACTCATGGATGGAAGATAATACAGCACATACTAGGGCATAAGCACACAACAGAACGTCATCATAGTGGTGGAGGACAAAGATTCTCAGGGCTGTGCATCAAGATGGCTCAGAATCACCACCAACACCTATCTTGCAGTGAGATGTTTTGAATTTTTATCAGTATTCTCAGGAGAAGTTTGGGGCATGCCCGTTGTATGCTCATCGAGTGATATCCATAAAGCGGAGTTTCTCAAATCCGTGTACCCGATTAACCTGTTGAACTGGTGCATATAATATGCCAGTTTTCTACTCAGATCTACTGACTAGAAAATTTTCAACTACTCAGGGCCTGGAAATCTCTATTCTTAATAAGAATTTTATTTAGAAAAATAATGCTAATATACTGCTTGTCTTAGCCCATTCGGAGTGCTATAACAAAACCACCATAAACTGGCTAGTTTGAACCAAAAACCTTTATTTCTCACAGTTCTGTAGGCTGTGAAGTCCAAGATCAAGGGGCTGGCAGATTCAGTGTCTGGTGAGAGCCTGCTTACTGGTTTATAGATGCTATTTTCTCACTGTGTCCTCACATGGAGGAAAGGACTCCAGAGCTCTGTAGGGTCTCTCTTACAAAGGCACTAATCCCATTGTGAGGGCTCTGCTTTCATGACCCAGTCACTCTCAAAGACCCTACCTCCTAAAATGCCAGCACATTGGGGATAAGAATTTCATCATATGAATTTTGTGATGACACAAACATTGTTTGTGACACTATTGATATCATTAACAATAGGGCAGTGGCATGGGGAATCAAACGAGACATAAAATGTGAAATCAAAAGACTATTGCTATGTTTTTATATAAAGTCTTCTGTGTGCCAAGCATCATGCTAGATGCTTTAATTGTATTATTCAGTTACTTACTCTCTACAGCATTCATGTGAGTTTCATATGCTTCTTAATCCAAGCAATGTAGTTTTGAATATATGCCAACATGTTAACATTGGCTACTTTCAGGTGTTGAGATATGAATAATCTTTTTCCTTATACTTTGTGCATTCCACCCCCCTTTCCTTTTACAAAGATCATGTATTACTTCTTCATCAGAAAAATTTCCAAGTCCATAAAAATTATTACAAAATTTTCATTTAAACCTGGCAGTCCACATTCATAGTACTAGCAAACCTACAAAATGTTCTTTGAGTATTTTGAGATTAAGAAATAGTTGAAGATGATTGGGCTAGATATTAAACACCCCTATCAAAATGTTGCCATGTAGCATTTCTCTGTTTTTATGAAAATATCCTCCATTTTCTTGGGGAATCACAGAGAATGAAATCTGGATAGAAATGTTTGTAAGGGGACAAATTATGAAAATTCAAGAGTGTGGGACATACATAGTTCCAATACTGTACTAAGGAGCCCCATTAATTATGAGCACATTATTAAGTTCTTTGGCATACGGCAAGGTAGGGTAGCTATATGGAAACAAAGATAGGGGACTCTGCAATGATATGTTACTGATTTCACAATTTTGCTCTAGCCTGGCTAGATTTGGTACACCCCAAACCCCAAAGTATTAACATGAGATGGTCATCAGCTGGGTATATACTCTAAATGTGAAAATGCTCTAAATCCCGCCTGAAGTCTATAATGCATCCTCAATCCATCATACTGAAGATCTGACACTTGTCCTACATACACCATTTTACTTCCTTCAGAGCATGGAAATTCAATAATGACATCATTAACATAAGTAGAAGCGGCAGCCAGTAAAGTGCCTTGATTATTATCAACATAATGGATTACATATCCTGAATGATACTTATGTAAGTCTACTTCCCTGCTTTCTGTCCTCACTCCTATTCTTGCTTAAGAGGACATATTTTTTTTTAAATCTGTTTTCTTCTTCCTTTCAGCTGCTATTTTAAATCACCATGGAAATGAATGAATGGTCAAAAACAAATGCAAACTAAGGTGGTTAATGATTCAAAAAGGCATCTGAAAGGAGACTAGCTCAAGCCCTAGTTTATTTTTAAATTGTAGTTTAAGAAAATAATTAAAATCAGGAGGAAGAAAAACATGCTTAAAGATGTATTCCCAAAAGAAGCAAAAGGAGAGGCTAAAATGTGCTTAGGATTTGTTTTATTTGTATTATTCACTTCAGTTTTTCAGATGAAGGCTGTGTGGTACCCCCAAAATACAATGCTTGAGAACTCATAGAAATATAGTACACATTTGTTCTGACCACCCACAGGCCACTCAGTATTCATTTGTTTTTTAATAGCAATTTGTTTTCCATTTGGAAAATTACCTGCCTTTCATTATATGCAGTATGGATCAAGTAGTCAATGAAGGTATTATGCCATCAGAATAAGAATTCTGAGGAATATTGAGGAAAGAACTGTCAAAGAGAACAAAAGGACTGATTGAAATTTGTGGATGAGATTCAGACTTATATTACTTCAAATATCAGAAGAGATATGACCTTATTTTGTGTTCCAGATTGGATGATACAGGGTACAAAAAGAACATCCAGGAGCAAAAAAAAAACTAGGAACAAAAAGAAAATGAAAGGAAATATACCAATTGTCAGTGCTTATCTCCAGTTGGTGAGATTAGTGACATTTAGCATATTCTTCTTTATAAAAGTGATAAATACTTATTATAATATTTAAAATCATATTAAACACTTCAATATATTTGTTTAACAATACCTCAATACATGTGCTATCCTAGTTTGAGAAGTCAGACAAGTCTTGGTCTGGCGAGATGGCATGCTTCATCCCAAAGTCATCACCCCAAGCGGCCTGAAGGCTTCAAGAATAGGTTCTGTTTCTTGTTTCAGGACCATGAGTTAATCATTGTTCTTACCACCTAAGATTAGAAATTTTCAGCATACATAATTCATGTGAATGTACAACCCAGCATAAATACCTCATGAGAAACACTGGTATGTTCTGAGCCAAATCACAAAAAATAAACCTCCTTATAATTCTCAGCTTTCTTAGTACAAGTATACATCTTCTCCTATTGTTATTGCTTCTGTCAATTTGAATCTGAGCCCAGGAATCTTTTTTTCTCTCTCTCTCATTTCTCATGTTTTCTGACCTTGTCTTGGGCCTTTGTTTCTGGCAGCATGGACACCAGATCAATTTATTCTATTGCTTCTGTGATCTTTCTTGCCTGATCAGACTTATAAAAAGTTCTCTTAGATCTTTACAACTCTATCTCCTGTTGTAAGAAGCCCACACAATCCAACTGATGGCTCATTTTCTATGCATTTGCAGCACACGTCTTTTGCACAGACTCAAACCACAGGACTGGTTTGCATGTTAATGACAGCATCATTTTCTCTCTAAAATTTCATGGCCCTCTCTCACAAATCTAGGTATAATTAAGACCACATTTTAATTGTAGCATATTGGACACTGAAGTTATCAAGGGTCACTCCCTAGTTCACAGTCACTTCTGAGAGTCTGGTGGGAAGATGAAAATCTATTTTTGAAATGGTCTTTTTTGCAAATTGGTAAAGTTTAGAATATAAGTACTTGAATTATGACCCCCCCCCCAAATGCAGGAAACATAGATTGGCACTGAATAGAAATGCTATATGGCAAGAATCGAAATCTGGGAGGTTTTTACTTGAGTTATTGATACAGAGTAAATTTTGTCCATATACAAAATAATGATTCTACACATGTATATTTTACTTTTAACTTGTATATTTGTCTGGGGTCTTTGAGATGAAGGCACTTAATCTACCTCCTCTGTAATATCTACCTTTAAGACTCTTGGCTATACTAATCTTAGTCTTTTCTGACATCTTTTATCACTTTCAGTCTATTTCAAATAATCAGTTCCTAAACGAGGACTCTACTGCATTACTCTTAATGTATTCCATCTTTCTCTAAGTAGATTCTAAGCCTCAGAAGGAATAATTGGCCTCAGTCTTTGGATCTAATCTCAACTTTACCACTATTCACAGTGAATACCACAGTGGGCATGACAGATAACATTCCTGCTTTCATGGGCTTTACATCTAGTGGAAAAGAAAGGAAACAAACAGTAAAGAGCTTAATAAATAAGATAATTTCAGTAAGTTATGAGTGCTATGAAGAAAAGAAAAGGGATTATGTTAGAAATTGACTTGTAGAGAGTACAGGGGCCCTTTGGTAGTCTGTACAATAAATATTTATGGAGCATAGTGTGCAGGGGGTAGGTGGGAAATGAAGTTAGGGAGGTAGGAAAGAGCAGATCATGAATGCCTTTCTTTTGTACAGTGTTAAGAATTTGAATTTCATTCCGATTGTGATGGGAAGCCATTACATTGTTTCAAGCAAGGATGTGGCCTGATCTCTTTCAAGAATATAACTTAGACTGCTGTATAAGATAGAATATGAAGGAGAATTGAGGAAATCTGTTATGGATTACTGAGTGCCTGAATCCTAAATGAAAAGTGATGGTGGCTTGGATTAGGATTGTAGAAGTTGAGACAGAGAAGAGTGGTTCAATTTTGGATATATTTTGGAGGGGGACTTTTAAGGATTTTCTGATGGATTTTATTTGGTGGTGATTATGGCCTGAAGAGTTCAAAAGAAGCCATGATTGAAATATGTATTTCTATATTTACACTATAAAATTTTAAATGATGAATTTATTATGACAAGAAAAGCAATTCTTGTTCACATTTCTCTGCATACTCCAGGTAACACTTGTATTTGTAGTCATCATCTACAGAGAACAGTAACAAATTTAAAGAGTCACTTTACACCAGTATTTAGAAGCGGCAGGATGGATTATGTAGTGTTATGAGTTATGGTATAACCAGCACTAAATAAATGGCATTAGGAAACTGCAGAAGCAAGAGGTCTGTATTATTTTATAATAAACTGGTTGTGAAGGGTGATGTTACTGTGACTATTATCAGTATATTTTTTATGGTGAGAAATATAAAGTTATCCAGGAATGGCACAATTAATAATAACATAGACAAAGAGATTGTTTTGGGACCTGAGCAGAGAAAAATAGTTCCTGGGCATGACTAAAACACTTCATCTGCATTGTTGGATTTTTTTTGGATAATAAACACATACAAAAAGTATATCTTCTTTACACATGACTTTAAATATTTTTTTACCCAATATTCTAAATCTTCATCATAAACCTCTATAGGCCCACTGATTTTATAATATGTTTTAAAATTAAGTTGTTTATGAAGTCAGGGGCCTCGCAGAAAATATTTACCCAGGCTCCCTTACCTCACAACCTAGGAATTGCTTTGATTGTGTTTATCCAGGCACCCAAGTTATATCAATATTTCTTTCCTCATACTAATTAACCATATTTCTTCTCTCACACACAGATACACATGGCAATTTTCTTTTAATCTAGCATCATCAATAGAGGTATTCTAAAACTGTTAATTTTAAAAAACCTTACATTTGTCTTTTAAGAACTGAAATGTTTCGAAAGGCAGCAAGAAATGAAATATATTTTATGTAAATTCACATCCAAGGTAATAAAATCAACATAATATAAACAATTTGCTTGATGACTGAAGAAACAGATCAATATGACCATCAAATATCAGGACATGCACATCATGCCCTTGATATTTATTGAGATAGGTCATCCATACTTCAAAGAGCTCCACATTTCAATATTTTAAATTGCTTGGGTATAGTCTTAGAAGTTTTATCCTCTTGTTTGCTACAAGAATGTATGTCAGTTTTCATTGTGATATATCAGCCTGAAATGACAACTTTCTTTGCTTGCTTGTAGCTTCTGATTTGCTGCTTCTAATCTATAGATTGGCGAATGAGATAAGCTTATTTTTTTATTTTTATTTTTATTTTATTTTATTTTTTTATTAGTTTTGCCATACAATGACATGATATCACCATGGGTATACATAAGCTCCCCCTCCAGAACCCTCTCCCTCCCCCCGGGAAATCTCAATGCACCAGCCCCAAGCATCAATCCTGGGCTGGCGATTGATTAGACATATGATAATTAACATGTTTCAATGCCATTCTCCCATATCACCCCACCCTTTCCCTCATCCACAGAGTCCACGAGTCTATTCTATACATCTGCATTCCTTTTGCTGTCTCGCATGCTGGGTTCTCATTACCGTCTTTCTAAATTCCATATATTTGCGTTAATATACTGTATTGTTGTTTTTCCTTCTGGCTTACTTCACTCTGCATAA
>ML664659.1:1121041-1170748 GCA_007570785.1 Antilocapra americana | reverse complement strand
TTCTTTAGGTAGAAATACTCCTAAGTATTTTATTCTTTTTGTTTCGATGGTGAATGGAATTGTTTCCTTAATTTCTCTTTCTGATTTCTCATTGTTTTTTATACAAAGATACATTGATATCTATACATCAATCTGGACATATTCATATATGAATCTGAGCAAAGGATGAAATACTTATTATATGGGCCAAAACACTTGGGCTTTACTTAATTCATGGGATTTATGTGAACTACTTCAAGTTTATTTATTTATTTATTTCTGTTTGTTTGTCTATTTCTAGGTTCCAGGTTGAAGTTGCTGGATGTCTATATGCCAGGTTTGACTTAATATGTTTAACCAAGGAAAATAATTACTAAATTCATCAATTAAGATCATATTTAAACCTCTGATGTTGACATTCTTTCTGTTTGTTTGAACTGATGCTCCCCTTAATTCATTAGTCTTTAGTGTTTGTCGATTAAAGAAGAACAGTACTTGAATTTTGCCAATGTATATGAACTACATAGCCTAGCAGGGTCCCAACCTAAGCCAATAGTTTAATTGAATGAAAGGTTCTCTGGAAGGCTCATGGTTTTATGTAAAAGCAATAGAATTCTAAGCATATCTATTTAGTGTGTTTACTAATAGCACTTAATTATTTTACAATGAAGCTCAGTTGGTCTTTTGGATGTGTACTTGATACCTTGGGTCTCCCTCCTTATTAAACTCTCAGAGTCTTGAAGAATGCCTATTATTTTGGCTTTCTTAATCTACTGGTACTATACAACAGTACCCGCAACAATCCTCTAACCTCCTTTACATAATTATTAAAGTTCTCTTTTTCCTTCGAAATTTTGAATTCAGGATGGCCTCACTCACTGGATTCTCCCCTGTGTCCCTTGTCCTATGAGTTATTCACTGTGACAGATATAATTGAACTAAAAATCTTTGGGAAATCACAGGAGTCTTATCATTCTTTAATTCCCTTTCCTTTATAAAAATGACCTTAGTAACCTTTCTAGCCTATAGGAGAATACCTATCAATAGAGGTCTTAGGAGTCTCTTAAGCTTTCAGATCAGCAGTATGCTTTATTTATTTATTCTTATTTGGCTGTGCTGGATCTTAGTTGCAGCATGTGGGATCTAATTCCCCAACCAGGGATCGAACATGTGCCCCCTGCATTGGGAGCACAGAGTCCTAACCACTGGACCACACAGAAGTCTCAGCAGTATACTTTTGAAGAAAGGAACTCTGCTAGGACTCAGGTGACCTGGATTATTCTTTAGATTTTTTGCCAGCTCAGTTGTTGACCTTGACTAAGACACTGAAGGCCTCTGGGGGTATATCTCCTGATTAATGTATGCTCTCCCATTTTATTTCCCTAGTAATGTTGAAATGTACTCATTGGAAGAATTTCTCCATTGGTTCATGTCCTATTTATTATACAGTGGAGTTGGAATGATGAAAGTAAGACAACTTTCCTAGAGGTAAAGAAGGAAGGAAACATAGCTTGAATACTATGTGCTATAGACTGAATGGTTATCTTCCACCAAAATTCATATTGAATTCATATTGAAACTTAATCCCCAGTGTGATGATATTAGGAGATGGGACGTTTTGGAGGTGATTAAACCATGAGAATGGGATTAGTACCTTATAAGAGACCCAGAGAGCTCCCTCACACCTCCTGCCACATGAGGATATAACAAGAAGATGCTGTCTGAAGCAGGAAGCGGGTTCTCACCATACAGAAAATCTGCCAGTGCCATGATCTTGGGCTTCCCAGCCTACAGAGCTGTGAGAAATAAATTTCTGTTGTTTATAGGTAGCCCTCCCTTACCCCTAAGCCTTTGTTACCAGACAGGGCATGCAGTGGCTGCTCTGGGTATACGTACAAAATGTAAGTCCCCAGCTTGTTGAACATGATTGCTACGCTGCTTAGAGCTAGCTCATTCGCTTGCTCTCTCGCACTCTTCCCTTCCTTTCTCTCTCTCTCTCTCTCAGTCTCAGTCTCTCTCTGCCTAGGCAGGATAAATTACCCTTGAGTTCAGAGAAGGTTGTGAAAGATGGAACATGTGTGGATTCTACATGTAAGAGACAATGGTTCCCTTCTGGCCTTTCACCAAGAGTGTCACCAGCTAAGTCTCTGTTACAGACTGAGTGTTTGTATGCCCTGATTCATATGTTGAAGCCATAACCAGCAATATGATGATATTAGGAATGGGACCTTTGGGAGGTAATTAGGCTTAGATGAGTTCTTGAGAGTGGGACCCCATAATGAAATCAGTGTCCTTATAAGAAGAGGAAGAGACATCAGAAATCCTTTTATCCACACACGTGTACCAAGGAAAGACCGTGTGAGCACACAGTGAGAAGGTAGCTGTCTGCAAGTCATTAAGAGGGCTCTTACCAGAGCCTGACTGTGCTGGTACCCTGATCTTAGACTTCCAGCCTCCCAAGCTGTGAGAAAATAAATGCTTGTCATTTAAACTACCTAGTAGCTCAGATGGTAAAGAATCTGCCTGCAATGTGGGAGACCTTGGTTCAATCCCTGTGTCAGGAATATCCCCTGGGGAAGGGAATGGCAACCCACTCCAGTATTCTTGACTGGAGAATCCCATGAGCAGAAGAGCCTGGTGGGCTACAGTCCATGAGGCCGCAAAGAGTTGGACACAACTGACACACACACACACACACACACACACACACACACACACACACACACACACACAACTGCATTTTGTTATAGAAACCTAAGCTAAGACAAAAATCCATGAAAATGGGCAAAATTGGCTTGCAGTTATTAATACATTGTTTCACCTGTCACTGAAAATGTCTAAGTCTCACTATTTGATTTTTTTAAATTAAAAAAATCCAATTTAGCCAGTCACATGCACATATGATCTGAAAGCCTGAGCACTGCTGAGGAACATATATGACCTATTTGGTAAAAGTGGCAAGACCATGGAAATGTACAATTTTGAGGGGAAGTGAAAGCCTCCATGCTACTCTATGTATGTGCTATGAGCTTTTCATTGAAATTCCCTTTTTTGCCTACTATTTAACGCAAATAACTAACTCCCTTCTTTCAAATGTCCCCTCCTCCTACAGTCCCATGCTGCCTCACTCCCAATGCCCCCTGTAATTTATAGAGATGGTGTCATCTGCTTTAGAATATCTGAATAACTTGCCCTGTTGCTGAATAAATTTGTTCACCATTTAGATCCCACGGCTCTCTACAACCTTAGTCATAGTGCTTACTTTGTTAGTAATCTTTATTAATGTTTCATCAGTCATTTTCTTTCCAAAGGGATGAGGTTTGCACTTTTCCTGCCATGCTGGGAGGGAATGATAAAGGCAGGAAAGCTGACTGATTAACATAAAGATTGCAAACTATTATTCTCCTAGTAATTTTAAAGTGCACACACTGCATAGCTGCATACCACTTTCTAATGCAATCACATCTCTGCCTGTTGAGCCTGACATGCATGAAATCCATAATTTGAGTTGGTTTTCTAAAGAGGGAAATCACTTCTTACAGGAGAGGTAAGGAGTACTACCTTTTAAGACTGCCTTTCAAGGAGAGTCAATGGAGTCATCCTTTAAAGAATTCTATTCAGATATCCATTCCACTAAAATAAGCATAGACTCAGGTCAGGTGTACTTCCTCCAGCTCCCTCTCAAATCCACCTCACTTCTACCTTTCCACTGTTAATTAGATTTCTTAAAGCTTCTACGACGTCTCCTTTACCTTGATGTCTAGGCCTATTAAAAATTTATCATCTACTCAAACTTCAAATCTTACTTTCTTAATGATTATAGTTCTTCTCAAAACATTTTTTTTCCAACTCACATTGTTTTGGGTTTGGTCTCATGAACCTTTTTATACCAAAAATTCTTGACATGTCAACTCCATCAAGCTGCAAGCCATATTTTAAAAATCAAGAATGACCATACATCTCGGTTTTCCCAGGACAGCTCTTGTTTGTGTGTAGTGTGTTAGTCGCTCAGTCGTGTCTGACTGTTTGCAACCCCGTGGACTGTAGCCCTCAAGGCTCCTCTGTCCATGGGATGCTCCATGCAAGAACACTGGAATTGGTTTCCATTCCTTTCTCCTGGGTATCTTCCTGACTCAGGGATCAAACTCCGGTCTCTTGCATTGGAGGCAGATTCTTTACTGTCTGAGCCACCAGAGAGCACTTGCTATTTCATTATAATTTAACTGAGACCCTCTTTTCCCTCAAAAGTATTCTGGTTTCAACCGTAAATTATATGGTCACTTTATCAACATTGCATTGATTCCCATATCTTAAAATCTACGCTAGGCAGGAAGCTAAGTGCTCAATATGTATTTGTTAAAGGTAATCAACCTCCTTTCCTTGTAACTATATTAATATTATTTATCACCAATGTTATCTCTGAAGCTGCCTTTATACATATTACTACTTCACTTCCACCATCTCTGGTGAGGAGTATTATCAACGTATGTCAAATGTTCAAGCAGAAACTGACTACATCCCTTATAGCCATCATATTTAATCTGATGCTCTTATTTTCCTTTCGCTGAGCTCACACATACTGTTCCATTCAATAATCATTGTACATGGCAATATCAAGTAAAAGTGGTGGGATCAAGAGAAGGAAGCAAACTAGATTTCTTCTCAACACAGAGCTTAGGTATACTCTAATTAGTTCCTGAGCTCCCTCGAAATTTAAGGCTGTACTTGGATAGAACCTGCAGCCCATCAAAAGTACTTGGAAGCCTATGAAACAATGTTTGCCCAACCACCCCTCCTGTTAGGCATATAGTGAAGCCATTTCTGAGAGGTGAGGCATCCTATTATCACTAGATGTCCAACCCCTGTGAAGCCCCTCAGTCCCAAACAGTTTTCAGTCTGTTTAGTGATGCACTCTAGGACCCTCCTCCCTCAGAGTCAGCTCTCAATTAATATTTCTAGTCATATCTCTCAGTATATTCCTTTCAGCCATGCAGCATGATCACTAAATATGCTTTCAACTCCCTAACAGTTATGTGTATGTGCACACACACACAAGTGTGCTATTCTCCCTCTTCTATTAATAGAATATCTTCCTCTCTTGTTCTCCAATCTCTATCCGAATTCTAAATATTTTTTTAGGTTTAACTCAAATATCATTTCCTGCATAGACTTCTTTTCTATAAGCAGTATTTCCCTCCTCTGAACTCCCCAAATGCTTTAACATCCCCCTCTTTATGGTTTTTTATCATCTTGTACCTTGTGTTATTTATTTGTACATACATTTTTAAAAATTAATTAATTAATTTTTTTCTTTACATTATCGTGTTGGTTTTGCCATACATTGACATGAATCCGCCATGGGTATACATGTGTTCCCCCTCCAGAACCCCCCTCCCACCTCCCTCCCGATTCCATCCCTCTGAGTCATCCCGGTGCACCAGCCCTGAGCACCCTGTATCATGCATCAAACCTGGGCTGGTGATTCATTTCACATATGATAATTTGCATGTTTCAATGCCATTCTCCCATATCATCCCACCCTTGCCCTCTCCCATACTGAAGTATAGTTGATTTAAAATATCTTAGTTTCAGATACATAATAGAATGATTTGATATTTTAGATTATGCACAGTACAAACCTATTACACTATTATTGACTATTCCCCATGTTGTACACTACATCTCTGTGCCTTATTTATTTTATAACTAGTAGTTTGTACGTCTTACTCTCCTTCACTTATTTTGTATATTCCCCCACTCTCACCCAGTGTGGCAGCCACTAGTTTGTTCACTGTATCTGTGAGTCCTTTTCTGTCTTATGTGATCATTTATTTTGTCTTTTAGATTCCATTAGTCATTTTCATTTAAAGCTGTTATAAAATAATGGCACTAATCCCCTGTGCTGCATAATATATCCTTGTTGCTTATCTGTTTGGTGTGTATTAGTTTGTCTCTCTTAATCCTCCATCCCTATTTTGTCCCTTCCCTCTTCCTTGTACCCTCTGGTGACCACTAGTTTGTTTTTTCTATCTATGAATTTATCTGTTTTGCTGTATACATTTATTGATATTACTTTTTAGTTTCCACATATAAGTGACATCATGCAGTATTTGTCTTTCTCTAGAAGGATAACACCTTCTAGGTCCATCCATGTTGCTGCAAATGTCAAGATTTCATTCTTTTTTTTTAATTTGAAATCCATATAATTAAAAATATTAGCATTAGAATACTCCATATATATATATATATTTTAAATTAACCAGAGTGATTTTTTTTATTGTTTTTGCCATACAATGTCATGATATCACCATGGGTTTACATATGCTCCCCCTCCAGAACCCCCCTCCCTCCTCCCTCCTCCCCGGGAAATCTCACTGCACCAGCCCCAAGCATCAATCCTGGGCTGGCGATTGAGTAGACATATGATAATTAACTTGTTTCAATGCCCTTCTCCCATATCATCCCACCCTTACCCTCATCCACAAAGTCCACGTTGGTGGGAATGCAAACTAGTACAGCCACTATGGAAAACAGTGTGGAGGTTCCTTAAAAAGCTGCAAATAGACCTGCAAGATTTCATTCTTTTTTATGTTCAAATAATATTCCATTATATATATACATATATGTCCACACACACATGTATATGTGCATATGTATATCACATAGTTTTTTCCCCACATATTTATATATTCATCTGTCACTGGACACTTAGGTTGGTTTCATTTCTTGGTTGTAAATAATGCTCCAATGAACATTGAGGTGTGTATATCTTTTCAGATTAGGGTTTTCAATTTATTCAGATAAATACTCAGAAATAGTATTGCTGTGTTGTGTGGTAGTTCTATTTTTAATTTCTTGGGGACCCTCCATACTCTTTTTCATTGTGGCTCTACCAACTTGTATTCCCAGCAACAGTGGACAAACATTTCTTTTTCTCCATGTCCTTACAGTGTTGATGAAGATGTAAAGTACTTAATTGCAGGGATAACACCTTCATATCATCTTTAAGGTCTAAATAGAAAATATTAGGAACTTGGTTAATGGTTAATGAATGGATTACAGTCTTTAACTCAGCCTAGTCAAGATATCAGAGTTTTCCCAATGCCTGACATAGCTACATCCATTCATCTTATGATTGCCCAGGTATCTGTTGGTATCCAGTAATGTTCTTAGATAGTTCAAGTGAAGTGACTCAAAATGAACCTGTCATCTGGTCTACACATTGACAAATCAGACATGGTTCTGATCTGGGCACAGAGGTTTTATGCCAAATTGATAAACAACTCAAGTTCTCATTGCTAGACCCCTTGTTTTGCTTTATATTCTCTAATGTTTCATTAGATTGCTTCTCGTAAAGTATAATTATACATGTTTTATCATAATAAAAAGGTTTGAATGACATTTCATTCTTAAATCATAATGATATTTTCCCTCTATGAATTGAGAGCTATGATGGCCTTTGATACCAGGGTGATGCTATTGCAATTTGAATTTTGTCTACAATTCATATTTTATGTTATATATAGAACATTATTAATATCATGTTATCAGTATCGTAATAAATATCTCTTATACTAATTGAAATATCATTATCTGAATGACTCTCTAGAGCTTTTCATTATAAAATTTTAAAACATTTTTAACTTAATTTTTTCTGTTTTGGAAACTCTTTCATATTATCAGTACACACATATTTTATCATACTACATTACACTTCTTAGCCTAAAAAGCAAATTTAAATTCTATATAAATAAGTCAAATTTGACTTTATCATGTTCTGAATGCTAGTAAATGGTATTGAAAAGTATGTTTTCCTAAGTGAAGGTAATCAGGTAATCTTAAAGTCAGAGAAACTCAAGGTTGAAATTAAAAATTTGGATTATCCAATCTACCTTGCCACTTAAAGCAAGAATCTAAGTGATCCTGACAGGTGACTATATAGTTTCTGTCTCAAGTTGAGACAGAAGTTTGTTTCTCATACTTTAGGGAAATTTGTAGTGAAATTTGTTTCTCTAACTTCAATTTCAGTACTGTCTTATTTTTGTTTTGGGGTGACAGAAATTGCCTCTTGTCTAAGACAGTCTTCAAATATTTGAAAATGAACTTCCCTCTTAATTTTGTCCTGATTGGCATCATTAGCTCTTTTAACCATTTTATGTACCCCCCCCAAAAAATAGATTGACTCCTAACTACTCTGGTAAACATTTTATGAGTGCTTTCTAGTTTGTCAATACTCTTTAAAATACAGAATCCAGAACCAAATGCAGTTTAATCTTTCTTGACCAGCCATTACAGCAGTGTGTCAGACTATTGCTAGCATGAATAAGACCCTATGTTTCTGTTAATGTAGTTACCTGGATAGCTAGTTCACATTTTCGCATAAGTCCCTATCCAGTTTGATTTGCTTTGGAATGTTATTAGAAAATTGCTTTTTCTAAATACCTAAAAACAGTGTGAGTAATGGATGCTATTCAATGTAGCTTGTAAATGCAGAACATATACAGAGGAAATCATGTAATCTAAATATATTTAACTTCAGTTTACTTTATATTAGAGTATAGTTGATTTACAATGTTGTCTTAGTTTCAGGTGTATAGCAAAGTGATTCAGTTATACATACATACATTCTTTTTCAAATTCTTTCCCCATGTAGGTTATTACAGAATGAATAGAGTTCCCCGTGCTATACAGTAGATCATTGTTGGTTGCCTATTTTATATATCGTTGTTGTTTGGTAACTCCATGGCCTGCAGCACAGCAGGCCTCCCTGTCCCTATCTCCTGGAGTTTGACCCAGTTCATGTCCATTGAATCAGTGATGCCATCCAACCATCTTATCCTCTGCCACCATCTTCTTTTGCCTTCAGTCTTTCCCAACATCAGGGTCTTTGCCAATGAGTTGGCTCTTCACATCAGGTGGCCAAGTATTATCGCTTCAGCTTCAGCATTAGTCCTTCCAATGAGTATTCAGGGTTGATTTCCTTTAGGAAATAAATATTTATATATAGTAGTGTGTATATGTCAATCCTTGTCTCCCAGTGTATCCCTCCCCCATATTCCCTTTTGGTAACCCAAGTTTGTTTTCTAAGTCTGTGTGTCTGTTTATGTTGTATAAATAAGTTCATTTGTAATATTGCTTTAGATTCCACATGTAAGTGATATCATAGGTTATTTGTCTTTCTCTTACTTAATTCACTTATTATGATAATTTCTAGGTCCATCCGTGTTGCTTCAAATGGCATAATGTCATTCTATTTTATGGTTGAGTAACATTCCACTGTGTATATATATATGCTATCTCTTCTTTATCCATTACCCTGTTGATGGACATTTACTCTGCTTTCACATCCTGAAAATTGTAGATAGTGCTGCAGTGAACATTGGGGAGCATGTATCTTTTCAAATTATGGTTTTCTCCTGATATGTGTCCAGGAGTAGTGTTGCTGAATCATATGGTAGTTTTATTTTTAGTTTTTGAACTCCATACTATTCTCCATAGTGGTAGTACCAATTTACATTCCCACCAGTTGTGTAGGAGAGTTCCCTTTTCTCCGCATTATCTCCAGCATTTATTGTTTATAGACTTTTTGATGATGGCCATTCTGATTGGTGTGTGGTGATACCTCACTGTCATTTTGATTTACTTTTCTCTAATAACTAATGATGTTGAACATCTATGCATGTGCTTTTTGGCCATCTGTATGTCTTTGGAGAAATGGCTATTTAGATCTTCTCCCCATTTTCTGACGGGGTTGTTGTTGTTTTCTGAGCTACATGTGCTGTTTGTATAATGTATTTTGGAGATTAATCTCTTGTGTGTCACTTCATTTGTAGGTAATCTCTCCCATTCTGTGGGTTGTATTTTCCTTTTGTTTATAGTTTCCTTTGCTGTGCAAAAGCTTTCAAGTTTAATTAGGCCCCATTTGTTTATTTTTGTTTTATTTTCATTACTCTGGAGGTGGATCAAAAAAGATCTTTGTCAGAGTGTTTTTCTTAAGTTTTCCTCCAAGAGTTATATGGTCTGTGGCCTTACATTTAGTTCCTTGTTCCGTTTAGAGTTTATTTTTGTGTATGGTAGTAGGTAGTGTTCTAATTTCACTCTTTTACACAAAGCTGTGCAGTTTTACCAGCACCACTTATTGAAGAGACTGTCCTTTCTCCATTGTATATTCTTTCCTCTATCTTTATCTCCTTTATTTATCTTTACCAAAGATAAGGTGACCATCAGTGCATGGATATATAATATTATTTTATATACATTATAATTGTTGATTTTTTGGTGTACTTCCTTCTACTTTTGATATTTAATTCTTAATTCTTTTTAAAATTAATTTATTTTTAAATTGAAGGATAATTGCTTTACAGAATATTTTTGTTTTCTATCAAACCTCAACATGAATCAGCCATAGGTATACATGTATCTCCTCCCTGCCATCTACGTCCTGGTACTTAATGTGATTGTATTAGGAGATGGGGCCTTTGGGAGGTCCTCAGGTCATGAGAGTAGAGACTTCATGAATGGTATTAACGTTCTTATGTAAGAGACTCCAGAGAGACCCCTCACTCTTTTCCTCAGGTGAGGATACAATAAGAAGTCTGCATCCTGGAAATAGGCCTTCTGACCATGCTGGCACCCTGATTTTGGACTTCCAACCTCTAGAACTATAAACAATAAAGGTATATTGGTTATAAGCTACTCAGTCTGTGTATTTTGTCATAGCAGCCTGAATGGACTAAGACATGTATGAATATTTCTATGTTCTGACTTTTTACTTAGCATTATGTAAAGAATGTTTCACGCCCTTAAAATAATTCAAAAGTGGTAACCATATGTCTTTTATTTGAAGTAATATGTTAGGGTCACTGAAAAAACTTTAAAAAATAAGTTTTAATGATTGTTAGCATCTCCACATTACATTAAATAGACAATCAATGTTAGGTGAGAAAAATAGAATATAAGACTTTATGTATGTATAATTACAGTTTTGTTAAAAAATATATATATATAAAGCTATGAGTTAAAAGTCAGTATATCAGCATGTGAATATTGGCTGTTTCTACATGGAATGTTTGTCCATGATATTTAATTGTTCCTCTGTACCTTTGAACATTCTTTAAAAATTAGAATAACAATTATTTATTTGCATATTTTTAAAGCAATGTAATTAAACATCATTATACATCCATTTTTTCCTAATTATTATTATTTTCAGAAGAGACTCCTAAATGTAGATTGGAGTATGATGTAATAAATACAAGTAGCATCTGTCAAACTGTACTGTTTGAGTTCTGGCTGAACATTTTATAATGTTTGGGGATTTTTGGATCTCATATGTAATTCACTGTATGATAAAATTCTATGTTTGGATCATCTGCAAATTTGATCTGCATAATAAACAAAAACCTCATTTAATCACTGTTTAAAAGGAGAAGTTTGATCAAGACAGTTTAAATGCTGGAGTTTCAATCTCTGAGCCCAGTGGGCAGGCTATCAGGGGCTATGAAATTTTTCTGTCAATAAAAATTGAAGGATTTACTCTTGCCATAAGAGAAAACATCATGGATAAGATTGATTAGTTTTGATCATCTAGCACCCCCATATTAAATGTCCTACTATATGATCCCTCTGGTGGTGTACACAGAAGACCTCATTATAGCATTTTAGGAACTTATCTGGCTGCAGAGTATGACCCACGTTCAGGAATCATTTATGGAACTTTGTCCTAAATCTGGATGATCATCCAAATCATATAGATAAATATTTAAAAATACAGATTTCAGGTTTCACTGCCTAATGATCATTGGTTAATGTGCTTGAGGTAGAATAAAGACATCTATGTTTCTTAAACGTTTTTTTTTTTTGTGACCATGATTACCAGTCATGCTTGGCAATTAGTAGACTAGACATATTAAGTAATTGAGTAAACCAGTAGAGACTTGCCCGTGAGTGTCCAGGAGCCTCTGGCAGAAGCTTGGGTCAGTGGTGACCTGCTGTAGGGCTGGAATCACTGAGTGTAGCAGTGCCTGCATGGGAACTTTTGAGGAAGGTGAACCTTCACCATACTTTGGCCTCAGATTAAATAATATGGAGGGAACATAGCCCCACCCTTCCACAGAAAATTGGGTTAAAGATTTACTGAGTATGCTCCTGCCCATCAGAACAAGACCCAGGTTCCCCCTCAGTCAGTCTTTCCCATCAGGAAGCATCCATAAGCCTCTTACTCTTCTCCATCAGAGGGCAGACAGACTGAAAACCACAATCACAGAAAACTAACCAATCTGATCACATGGACCACAGCCTCGTCTAACTCAATGAAACTGTGAGCCATGCTGTGAACGGCCACCCAAGACAGACAGGGCATGGTGGAGAGTTCAGATAAAACGTGGTCCACTAGAGAAGGGAATGGCAAACCACTTCAGTATTCTTGCCTTGAGAACCCCATGAACAGTATGAATAGGCAAAAAGATAGGACACTGAAAGATGAACTTCCCAGGTCTGTAGGTACCCAATATGCTACTGGAGATTAGTGTAGAACTAACTCCAGAAAGAATGCAGAGATGGAGCCAGAGCAACACCACCACCCAGCTGTGGACGTGACTGGTGATGGAAGTAAAGTCCGATGCTGTGAAGAGTAATATTGCATAGGAACCTGCAATGTTAGGTCCATGAATCAAGGCAAATTGGAAGTGGTCAAACAGGAGATGGGAAGATTGAACATTGACAGTTTAGGAATCAGTGAAATAAAACGGACTGGAATGGGTGAACTTAGATGAACATTGTATCTACTACTGTGGGCAAGACTCCCTTAGAAGAAATGGAGTAGTCATCATAGTCAACAAAAGAGTCCGAAATGCAGTAATTGGTTACAATCTGAAAAACTACAGAATGATCTCTGTTCGTTTCCAAGGCAAACCATTCAATATCACAGTAATCCAAGTCTATGCCCCAACCAGTAATGCTGAAGAAGCTGAAGTCGATCAGTTCTATGCAGACCTACAAGACCTTTTAGAACTAACACCCCCAAAAGATGTCCTTTTCATTACAGGGGACTGGAATGGAAGAGTACAAAGTCAAGAAATACCTGAAGTAAAGGGCAAATTTGGTCTTGGAGTACAGAAAGAAGCAGGGCAAAGGCTAACAGAGTTTTGCCAGAGAACGTACTGGTCATAGCAAGCACCTGCTTTCAACAGCACCAAAGAAGACTCTACACATGGACATCACCAGATGGTCAATATTGAAATCAGATTGATTATATTCTTTTCAGCCGAAGATGGAGAAGTTCTATACAGTCAGCAAAAACAAGACCAGGAGATGACTGTGGCACAGATCATGAACTCCTTATTGCCAAATTCAGACTGAAATTGAAGAAAGTAGGGAAAACCATTAGACCATTCAGGTATGACCTAAATCAAATCCCTTACCACTATATAGTGGAAGTGACAAACAGATTTAAGGGATTAGATCTGATAGACAGAGTGCCTGAAGAACTATGGACAGAGTTTCATGACATTGAACAGGAGGCTGGGATCAAGATCATCTCCAAGAGAAAGAAATGCAAAGAGGCAAAATGGTTGTCTGAGGAATCCTTACAAACAGCTATGAAAAGAAGAGACGTGAAATGTAAAGGAGAAAAGGAAAGACATACCTATCTGAATGCAAAGTTCTAGAAAATATCATGGAGAGATAAGAAAGCCTTCCTTAGTGATCAAAGCAAAGAAATAGAAGAAAACAAAGATGGGAAAGACTAGAGGTCTCTTCAAGAAAATTTGAGACCAAGGGAATATTTCATGCAAAGATGGGCACAATAATGGACAGATATGGCATAGACCTAACAGAAGCAGAAGATGTTAAGAAGTGGTGTCAAGAATACATAGAAAAACTGTTCAAAAAAGATCTTCATGACCCAGATAATCATGATGGTGTGCTCACTGACCTAGAGCCAGGCATCCTGGAATGTAAGTCAGGTGGGCAGTAGGAAGCGTCACTATGAACAAAGCTAGTGGAGATGATGGAACTCCAGTTGACCTATATCAAGTCCTAAAAGATGATGCTGTGAAAGTGCTACACTCAATATGCCAGCAAATTTGGAAAGCTCAGCAGTGGCCACAGGACTGGAAAAGGTCAGTTTTTATTCCAATCCCAAAGAAAGGCAATGCCAAAGAATGCTCAAACTACCACACAATGTCACTCATCTCACACACAAAGAAAGTAATGCTCAAAATTCTCCAAGCCAGTCTTGAACAGTACATGAACTCTGAACTTTCAGATGTTCAAGCTGGACTTAGAAAAGGCAGAAGAACCAGAGATCAATAGCAAATATCTGTTGGATCATCAAAAAAGAAAGAGTTTCATAAAAACTTCTATTTCTGCTTTATTGACTATGCCAAAGCCTTGACTGTATGTATGACAACAAACTATGGAAAATTCTTCAAGAAATGGGAATACCAGACCACCTGACCTACCTCCTGAGAAATCTGAATGCACGGCAAGAAGCAACAGTTCAAACTGTATACGGAACAGACTGGTTCCAAATCGGGAAAGGAGTATGTCAAGACTGTATATTGTCACCCTGCTTATGTAACGTATATGCAGAGTACATCATGACAAATGCTGGGCTGGAGGAAGCACAAGCTGGAACCAAGATTGCCAGGAGAAATATCAGTAACCTCAGATATGCAGATGTCACCACCCTTATGGCAGAAAGTGAAGAGGAACTAAAAAGCCTCTTGATGAAAGTGAAAGGGGAGAGTGAAAAAGTTGGCTTAAAACTCAACATTCAGAAAACTAAAACCATGGCTTCTCATCCCATCACTTCATGGCAAATAGATGGGGAAACAATGGAAACAGTGACAGACTTTATTTTTGTGGGTTCCAAAATCTCTGAAGATGGTGACTGCAGCCTCGAATTTAAAAAACACTTGCTCCTTGGGAGAAAAGTTAAGATCAACCTTGCTGCTTCTGCTGCTGAGTCGCTTCAGTCGCGTCCAACTCTGTGTGACCCCATAGACGACAGCCCACCAGGCTCCCCCATTTCTGGATTCTCCAGGCAAGAACACTGACCAACCTAGACAGCTTATTAAAAAGCAGTGACAGTACTTTGCCTACAAAGGTCCATCTAGTCGAAGCTATGGTTTTTCCAGTAGTCATGTATGGATGTGAGAGTTGGAATATAAAGAAGGCTGAACTCCAAAGAATTGATGCTTTTGAATTTTGGTGTTGGAAAAGCCTCCTGAGAGTCTCTTGGACAGCAAGGAGATCCAGCCAGTCCATCCTAAAGGAGATCAGACCTTAATATTCATTGGGTGGACTGAGGCTGAAGCAGAAACTCCAATTCTTTGGTCACCTGATGTGAAGAACTGACTCATTTGAAAAACCCTTGATGCTGGGAAAGATTGAAGGCAAGAGGAGAAGGTGAAAACAGAGCTTGAGATGGTCAGATGAATTGAAATACAAAGGATCATAAGAGACTAGTACAAGAAACTATATGCCAATAAAATGGACAACCTGGAAGAAATGGCAGATTCTTAGATAACCTTCCAAAAGTAAACCAGGAAGAAATAGAAAATCTTAACCGACTCATCACAAGCATGGAAATTGAAACGGTAATCAGAAAACTTCCAGCAAACAAAAGCCCAGGAACAAACGGCTTCACAGCTGAATTCTACCAAAAATTTAGAGGAGTGCTAACACCTATCCTATGCAAACGCTTCCAGAAAATTTCAGAGGAAGATAAACTTCCAAACTCTTTTTATGAGACCACCATCACCCTAATACCAAAATCAGACAAAGATGCCACAAAAAAAGAAAACTGCAGGCCAAAGTTATTGGTGAACAACGATGCAAAAATCCTTAACAAAATTCTAGCAAACAGAATCTAACAGCATATTAAAAAGATCATATACCATGACCAAGTGGGTTTTATCCCAGGGATGCAAGGATTCTTCAATATTTGCAAATCAATCAATGTGATACACCACATTAAAACATTGAAAGATAAATCCATATGATTATCTCAATAGATGCAGAGAAAGCCTTTGACAAAATTCAACATCCATTTATGATTAAAATCCTTCAAAAAGCAGGAATAGAAGGAACATACCTCAACATAATAAAAGCTATATATGACAAACCCACAGCAAACATTATCCTCAATGTTGAAAAATTGAAAGCATTTCCCTTAAAGTCACAAACAAGACAAGGGCGCCCACTCTATTCAACATATTCAACATAGTTGACAAGGGTGCCCACTATTATTCAACATAGTTTTGGAAGTTTTGGCCACAGCAATCAGAGCAGAAAAAGAAATAAAAGGAATCCAGATTGGAAAAGAAGTAAAACTCTCACTGTTTGCAGATGACATGATCCTCTACATAGAAAACTCTAAAGACTCCACCAGAAAATTACTAGAGCTAATCAATGAATATAGTAATATTTCAGGAAATAAAATTAACACACAGAAATCCCTTGCATTACTATACACTAGCAATGAGAAAACAGAAGGAGAAATAAAGGAAACAATTCCATTCACCACTGCAATGAAAAGAATAAAATACTTAGGAATAAATCTACCTAAAGAAACAAAAGACCTATATATAGAAAACTATAAAACACTGATAGAAGAAATCAAAGAGGACACAAATAGTTGGAGAAATGTACCGTGTTCATGGATCAGAAGAATCAATATAGTGAAAATGAGTATACTTCCCAAAGCAATCTATAGATTCAATGCAATCCATATCAAGCTACCAATGATATTTTTCAAGAACTAGAACAAATAATTTTAGAATTTGTATGGAAATACAAAAAAAACCCTTGAATAGCCAAAGCACTCTTGAAAAAAAAGAATGGAACAAGAGGAATTCACCTGCCTGACTTCAGACTATACTACAAAGCCACGTCATCAAGACAGTATGGTACTGGCACAAAGACAGAAATATAGATCAATGGAATAAAACAGAAAGTCCAGAGATTGATAGGTCCACACACCTACAGACACCTTATCTTTGACAAAGGAGGCAAGAATATACAAAGGAGAAAAGACAACATCTTTTACAACTTGTGCTGGGAAAACTGGTCAACCACTTGTAAAAGAATGAAACTAGAACACTTTCTAACACCATACACAAAAATACATGCAAAGTGGATTAAGGATCTAAATGTATGACCAGAAACTATAAAACTCCTAGAGGAAAACATAGGCAAAACCCTCTCTGACAAGAATCACAGCAGGATCGTCTATGATCCACCTCCCAGATTAATGGAAATAAAAGCAAAAATAAACAAATGAGACCTAATTAAACTTAAAAGCTTTTGGACAATGAAGGTAACTATAAGCAAGGTTAAAAGACAGCTTCAAAAGGATAGAAAATAATAGCAAACGAAGCAACTGACAAAGAATTAATCTCAAAAATATACAAGAAGCTCTTGTAGCTCAATTCCAGAAAAATAAACGACCCAATCAAGAAATGGGCCAAAGAACTAAACAGATATTTCTCCAAAGAAGACATACAGATGGCTAACAAACACATGAAAAGATGCTCAACATCATTCATTGTCAGAGAAATGCAAATCAAAACCGCAATGTGGTACTATCTCACACTGGTCAGAATAGCTGGTATCAAAAGTCTACAAACAATAAATGCTGGAGCAGGTGTGGAGAAAAAGGAACCCCCTTACACTGTTGGTGGGAATGCAAACTAGTACATCCACTATGGAGAACAGTGTGGAGATTCCTTAAAACTTTGGAAATAGAACTGCCATAGGAGTCAGCAATCCCACTGCTGGGCATACACCCCGAGAAAACCAGAACTGAAAAATACCTCAATGTTCATCACAGCACTGTTTACAATAGCTAGGACATGGAAGCAACCTAGATGTCCATTGACAGATGAATGGATAAGAAAGCAGTGGTACATATACACAATGGAATATTACTCAGCATTAAAAAGAATTCATTTGAATCAGTTCTAATGAGATGGATGAAACTGGAGCCTATCATAGAGTAAAATAAGTCAGAAAGAAAAACACCAATACAGTGTATTAATACATAAATATGGAATTTAGAAAGATGGTAACGATGACCCTATATGCGAGACAGCAAAAGAGACACAGATGTAAAGAACAGACTTTTGGACTCTATGGGAGAAGGCAAGGGTGGGTTGATTTGAGAGAATAGCATTGAAACATGTATATTATCATATGTGAAATAGATTGCCTGTCCAGGTTTGATGCATGAAACAGGGTGCTCAGGGCTGGTGCACTGGGATGACCCCGAGCGTTAGGATGGAGAGCGAGGTGGGAGGGGGTTCAGGATGGGGAACACATGTATATCCATGGCTGATTCATGTCAGTGTGTGGCAAAAATGACTATAATATTATAAAGTATTTAGCCTCCAGTTAAAATAAATGAATTAATTTTAAGAAATGATCCAGTTGGATGGCATCGCTGACTCAATGGACATGGGTTTGAATAAACTCCGGGAGTTAGTGATGGACAGGGAGGCCTGGTGCACTGCAGTCAGTGGGGTCGCGAAGAGTTGGACATGACTGAGCGACTGAACTGAGTTGAAACTTGTAATGGACTGATGAAGAGGTACAAGCGAAAGCATAATCAGGGTGTGGTGGAAACAGTTAAGGAAGGCTTATTGCAAGAAATGAATCAGGAAGAAAATTTGAAAAAGTGATTTATTTACCGTTTTCCCTGTGTATTAGACCTAGGGTCTTTTTCAAAAGGCATTTGAATTTCCATAGAACTATAACTGTAAATAAGTGTGTGTGTGTGTATGTGTGTGTATATAACCAACTTCCATAGGTTACATTGTTTATTAACTTAAGACAAAAAAATTGCAATAAAAATTCCAGGCCATAAAAAGGAGGAAGAAGCATTTTCTCACAACTAATACAGCTATTGATTTTCCTTTTTTGTACTATTCATTCATTTAATAAATATCTCAGCCTACTAGACCCCAAACTCCCACTGTTTCATGTGCTTGCACCAAACCAGCAGACAAATTGGGCAAAGATCTTCACCCTCATGATGTTCTTTCTAGAGGAGATAAACAAAAGTAAACACCTTCAGTAAGTTAATTCATATGTTCTTGATGTTTATTGGCTAAGTTGTGTCCAATTCTTTTGAGACACCCATGGACTGTAGCCTGCCTGGCTCCTCTGTCCATGGGATTTCCCAGGCAAGAATACTGGAATAGGTTGCCATTTCCTTCTTCAGGGGATCTTCTTAACCCAGGGATTGAACCCATGCCTCCTGCATTGAAGACAGATTCTTTAATACTGAGCCACCTGAGAAGCCCATACTTAATGTTAGAAGATGATAGGTATCTGGAGTGTATGGAAAGGAGTCAATATTAAACAGGGTAGTCATGGTACCTCTCCTTTTGAAGGTGAAATTTGAGTGTTGATTTGTGGAAGTTAACCAACAGATATCTTGGGGGGAAATGTTCTAGGTGGAGGATATAACCAATACAAAAGCCTTAAAATGGCATTGTACTTAGTATGTTTGAGGAATATAGCGAAGAGGCCAGTGTGGCTGAAATAAAGTAAGTGATGACAGAAGAGTAGAAGATGAGGTCAGAGAGGTAATGGAGATGTCAGATTGCATAAGTCCTTACAGGCCACTGTAAGAACACTGGCTTTTATTTTAAATGAAATCTGGAGCTCAGCTCCCAGTCTGTGGCAAAGACTAATCTGATTTCTGACTCAATAATTTCACCTTTTCCAGAATAGAACTGCATGTGTGTATGTATATATAAAGCAATATGTATGTGAATATGTATAAAACTATGTAGTTATATATATATATATATAATTTTGTGTCTAACTTCTCATAATTATTGATGTAAAATAATGCTTTTTAGATTATTCTGTGCTACTGTGTGTTTTAGTAGTTCATTCCTCTTTATTGCTAAATAATTCTTACAGTTTTTCTTTAGCTGATTATCAGTTGTTGAGGATTTGTGTTGTTTCCAGTTTTTGGTTATTATGAAGCTATTATGAAGCTGCTATAAACATTTGTGTAGAGGTCTTTGTGTTGGACATGTTTATATTTCTGTTGGGTAAATTGCTAGGATTGAAGCAGCAGGGTCATATGATATGTTTAATTTTGGAATAAAGTGCCAAAATCCTATCTAAAATTCATGTATAATTTCCATCCTTACTAGCAATGTATAAGAGCTCAATTTGTTCTTCATCCTTGTCAGCTCTTGGTGTTTACAGTTTTTAAATATTAGATAAGCTGTTAAGTGTGTAATGCTGATAATTTACTTCTCTTTTACTGTGATATTCACCATCTTTTTGTATGTTTACATGCCATCTGTATCTCTTCTTTCATGAATTATCTTTTCAAATTTTGCTCATTTTAAATTGTTATTTGCCTCATTATTGTTGAGTTGTAGGTGTTCTTTTTATATTCTGGATACAACTCCTTAATCTGATATGTGTTTGAAAATATTTTCTCCTTGTCTGAGGCTTGCCTTTTCAATTCTACAAAGTTGCCTTTTGAAGAGCAGCATTTTAAAATTTTGATTATTGCTAACATATTTTTTATAGTTTGATTTCTCATGCATTATCTATGAAACATGTAGTCAAAATTAGAAATATTTTTCTAAGATTTCTTTCAAATTTATAGTTTTACATTTTATATTTAGTTTATAATATACTTGTATTTAAATTTTATATATGCTGTGATCAAGGCTATATTATTTATTGATTTATACATAAAATTTCCAATGCTATCTTTTAAAGAGACTATTCTTTCTCCATTGAATTATCTTGATATATTTGTCAAAAAATCAATTGAACATATGTGTGTGTGTGTGTCTATTTCTAGATTGTCTATCCTGTTCTATAGATCCATATATCTCTACTTCTATCATTGTCACATGGACTTACTAATGATAGACTTATAAGTCTTGAAGTTGTAAGAGTTCTTGAATTAGTTCTTTTTCAAAGTTGTTTGGGCTATAATAGATTCTTTGATTTTCTGTATAAAGTTTGTGGTTAGTGTCATAATTTTTTAATGGAAAAAAGTCTATTGGAATTTTGATTGGTTTTACTTGCATTCTAGAGATCCATTTAAGAAGAATTGACATCTTAACATATTTTTTTCTAATCTATGACTTCAGTGTTTATCTCCACTAACATAGGACTTTATATTTTTTCACAGAAATGTTTTGGACATTTTAACACGCAAGCATTGCACTTATCTAGTTAGAGTATTTATTAGTATTTATTTATTTATAAATATTTCATAGTTTGCTGGTATTATAAATGTATACTGTTTTCTTCATTTTAATTTACAGCTTTCATTACTGGTATAGGGAACTTAAATTGATTTTGGTATATTGACCTTGCATCCTACAGGTTCAAAATCTTTCCTCTCAGATATGATAGCTTTTGTTGGAAGACTTTGTCATTTTCTAAATAAATAATCATGTCATCTGAGAATAAAGACAGTTTAATTTCTTATTTTCAAATATAGATGCCTTTTATATCACTTTTTTCCTACCTGATTGCATGGGCTAGGATCTACAGAATCATGTCAAGTACAAGTGGTGAGTATTGTTTCTGATCTGAAGGACAAAATATTCAGTCTTTTTCCATGAAGTTCATTATAACTTATTGATATTTTATACATGCCTTTTTAAAGGCTGAGGATATTTCTATACCTTCCTAGTTTTCTGAGAATTTTTGAGTAGATGTTCGGTTTTGTCCGTTTTTTCTACATCTACTGAAATTCTCATATATACTTTTTATTTTTGCTTGTTGATAGTCTGAATCATATAGAAAGATTTTCTTTCTTTTTTCTTTTTGGTCCAACTTCTTACTTTGTATTGGGGTATAACCAATTAACAAACAATATAGTAGTATTTTCAGGTGAACAGTGAAGCGACTCAGCCATACATATACACGTATCCATTCTCCCCCAAAGGCCCCTCCCATCCAGGCCTCCACTCATCATTGAGCAGTGTTCCCTGTGCTGTACAGTAGGTCCTAGTTGGTGTGTACATATCCATCCCTAATTCCCTATCTCTTCCTCCCATCCTTCCCTGCTGTTAACCGTAAGTTCGTTTTCTAAGCCTGTGAGTCTGTTTCTATCTTCCAAGTAATTTCACTTGTTGATTTTCCACTGTTGAAGCAAACTGGTATTCATGTAATATATCCTAACTGGTCATTTTTATATACATATATACCTTGGATATATTTCAAGCTTGTTTCCAGACAACTGCAATAAAGCTAATATAACAATAAAGCAACTGACAAGTTTTTTGGTTTGCTAGTGCACATAAAAGTTCTGTTTTTACTGTACTAAAACTTAGTAAGTGTGTAATAATAGTATATCTTAAAAACTATGTACAAATCTTAATTTAAAATATTTTATTGCTAAAAATTCTAACCTTCAGTATATCATAATCTTTTTGCTGATGGAGGATCTTGCCTTGGTGTACATGGCTGCTGACTGATCAGGGTGATGGCTGCTGAAGTTTGGGGTGGCTGTAGAATTTTCTTAAAGTAAGACAACAATGAAGTTTGCCATATCTCCTGACCTTTCTTTTCACAAATGTTTCATCTGTCACATGCAATACTGTTTGATAGCATTTTACACATAGTAGATTGATAGCATTTTACTTCTTTTAATTTTAGAATCAGTCCTCTCAGATATTGTTGCTGCTTTATTACCTAAGTTTATGTACTACTCTAAATCCTTTGTTTTCATTCTCACAGTCTTCACTAAGAGTATATTCCATCTCAAAAACCCCTTCCTTTGCTTATTCATAGAGGCTACTTCCTATCCATTCAAGTTGTGTCATGAGACTGCAGCAATTCAGTTACATCTTCAGACTCCACTTCTAATTCTAGTTCTCTTGCTATTTCTATCACATCTGAAATGACTTACTCCATTGAAGTTTTGAACCCCTCAACGCCATCCATAAGGGTTGGAAACAATTTCTTCCAAACTCCTGTGAATGTTGGTATTTTGAGCTCTTCCCATAAATCATGAATCTTCTTAATGACATCTAGAATGATGAAGCCTTTCCAGAAGATATTCAATTTACTTTCCCCAGAGGAATCACTATCTAAGGCAGCTATAGTCTCATGAAAAATATTTCTTAAATAATATGTGTTGGAAGTTGACTTGATCCATGGGCTGTAAAATGGATGTTGTGTTAGCAGGTATGAACACAGTATTAGTTATATTGTAGATCTCCATCAGAGCTCTAGGGTGACATGTGCATTGTCAGTGAGCAGTAATATTTTGAAAGGAATGTTTTTTTTTTATGAGCAGCAAGTCTCAATGATGGGCTTACACTATCCAGTAAACCATTTTGTAAACAGATGCACTGTAATCTGGGCTTTGTTATTCTATTTATAGAGCACAAGCAAAGTCAATTTAGAATAATTATGAAGGGCACTGGGATTTTCAGAATGGTAGATGAACACTGGCTTCATCTTCAAACCATCAGCTGCATTAGCACCTTACAAGAGAGTCAGCCTGCCCTTTGAAGCGTTAAAGCCAGCATGGACTTCTTCTCTATAGTTATGTGGCTATGGAAGTCCTGGCTGGCATTTTCTTCTAATACAAGACCACTTAAACTACAATGAAAGTCTTTTGTTTAGTGTACTCACCTTCATTATTTTAGCTAGATGGTCTAGATAACTTGCTGCTTCACCTTGCACTGTGATGGAGGTAGCTTCTTTCCTTAAACCTCATGAACCAACCTCTGCTAGCTTCAAACTTTCTTCTGCAGCTTCCTCATCTTTCTCAGCCTTCACAGGGTTGAAGATAGTTAGGGCCTTGTTCTGGATTGAACTTTGGTTGTTGTGGCTGAAGTAACTTAGCACGCACACTTGTATATTGCTGAATTTGATTTGCTAATATTTTGTTAAGTAGTTTTTTGAATAAAAGTTCATAAGGGATGTTGATGTCTAGCTACCTTTTCTTGAAACGTCTTTGTCACATTTGATATCAGAGTAATTTGGGCTTCATAAAATGATTTGGAAATGCTACTCTTTCTCTATTTTGTATAAGAACTATTTTCATATCAAAGGTAGTTTTTCCTCAAATGTTGTCTAATAGAATTTGCCAATGAAGTCATTTAGGCCTGGACTTCTCTCTGTGCAAAAGATTTTAACTACAATTTTTTATTCGTTTACTAAATATGTTTGTTCAGGTAATCAACTTCTCCTTCACTGACTTTTGATAATTTGTGACTTAACAGGATTATTTCCTTCTATTTTTAATTATTAAATTAACTGGCATAGAGTTTTTCTTAATGTTTACTTACTATGCTTTTAATTTCTAGAACATGTGTAGTGATGTCTGCTTTTTGTTTTCTGGTAATAGTAGTTTCTCTTTGTTCTTCTCTCTTTTGCCTACATCACTTTTGATTAGAATTGTACCTTTTAAAATAATCAACATTTAATTTCATTGATTTTCTCTACTTTAAATTTTATTGATTTCTGCTCTTACCTTCCTTATTTTCTTCATTCAACATGTCTTATGTTGAATTATTTTTCTTTTCATAATTTCTTAAGGGAGAATATTAGCTTATTCATTTTAAGCCTTTACTAACACAAGCATTTAATTCTATAAGTTTATTTTCAGTAATGATTTATCTGTGTTCCACAAATTTTAATATGTAGTGATTTATTTCCATTTAATTCTAAAAACATTCTAGCATTTCTTGTGTTTCCACTTTGACCATGAGTTATTTTATTTTTGTCTTTCTTGCTAGAGGTTTGTCCATTTTATTGATCTTTTCAAAGAACCAGCTCTTTGTCTTTGACTTTCTATATCGCTTTCCTCATTTTAATTTTGTTTATTCTACTCTTATCTTTATAATTCCCTTCATTCTGATTGCTTTGATATTATTTTGCTCTTGCTTTTCTAGATTCTTTGGGTGGGGTTATATTACTACACTGTTATTTGAGATTTTTTCCCCTTTTTTCCAATGTATGAATTTAGTGCTATAAATTTTCCTCTCAGGCTAGCTTCAGCTCTTCCACACAAAATTTATTTTCATGTAGTTCAATGTAGTTTCTCTTTACTTTTCTGGAGACTTCCTTTTTGACTCTTGTGTTACTTACAAGTATGTAGTTTAGTTTCCAAGTGTTGGGCAATATTCTTGCTATGCTCCCCACAAAAAAAATCTGTACCCATTAAGCAGTAACTGTCCATTTCCTTCCCCCTTCCCTCTTAGCTCATGGTAAGCTCAAATTTACTTTTTTCTCTGAATTTGCTGATCCTAGACATATCATGAAACTGGAATCATATGGTATTTTTCCTTTTGTGTCTGAGTAATTTCATTTATCATAATATTTTCAAGGTTCAACCAAGTTAATAGCTTGTATCAGAGCTTCACTCCTTTTTATGGCTGAATAATAGTCAAGTGTATGTAAATAGTACATTTTTGGTTATCCATTCATCTGCAGATTTGAATTCTTTCTACCTTTTGGCTAGTGTGAATAATGCTGCAATGTACATTGGCATACAAATATCACTTTGGTTCCTGTTTGAATTATTTTGGGTATTCACTTGGGAATGGAAATGCTGACTCATATGATGATTTTGCTTAAGTTTTTCAGGAACCACCAAACCACTTCTCAGTTTTGTTTGTTTGTTGTTTTTTTAACATTCACTCTTCTAATATATAAGGGTTCCAATTTCTTCACTTCCTCAGCAGCCCTTATTATTTTCTGCTTTCCTTGTACTAAAGTGATCCTATTAGGTATGTTGTGGTATCTCATTGGGTTTTTTATTTGCATTTACCTAATGACTAATGATGTTGTGCTGCTTTTCAAGTGTTTTCAGTACATTTGGATATTTTTTTCAGAGAAATGTCTATTTAAGTCCTTTGACCATTTTCTAAACTGGGTTGTTTGTTATTTTGTTATTGAGTTGTGAGAGTCCTTTATATAGTATCAATATCAAATGTAGGAGTTTCAAATAGTTTCTTCCACTTTATAGGTTGTATTTTCACTTTCTTGATAATGTCCTTTGATGCACAAAAGTTTTAATTTTTGTTGGCTGCTACACATGTGGGATCCTAGTTCCCTGGCAAGAGATCAAACACATGCCCTCTGCATTGGAAGAGTAGAGTCTTAACCACTGGATCACCAGGGAAGTCCAAAAGTTTAAAATTTTGTTGAAGTCTATTTTATCTATTTTATTACTCATGCTTTTAGTGTCAGAGCTAAGAATCCAAGGTCATGAAGATTGACTCCAAAATTTTCTCTAAGAGTTGTACGCTTTAGGTCTTATGTTTATGAATATGGCCCGTCTTGAATTAATTTTATATATTTTGTCAGGTAGGGGTCCAACTTTATTTTTTGTTTGTGGAAATCCAGTTATCCTAGCTCTATGTGTTGAAAAGACTATTCTTTCTCTGCTGTATGGACTTGGAACCCTTATCAAAAATCAACTGGCCACAGGTATATTGGGTTTATTTATTGACTCAATTCTGTTCTAATGGTTTGTATTCTTATGCTAGCTTAGAACCATTTTGATTGCTACAGTTTTTTAATAAACTTTAAAATCAGGAAGTTTGAGTCCTCCATTTTTCATTTCGCAAATTGTTCTAGTTATTAGGACCCCTTGTAATCCTGCATGAATTTTAGGATCACCTTTTCTGGAAAAGAAAAAAAAATCTGCTAGAATTTTGAGAGGGCTAGTGTTCAACCTGTAGATTATTTGGGATAGTACTGGAATGTTAACAATATTTTCCAATCCATGAACACAGGATATCTTCCACTGAGTTAGGTCTTCTTTAATTTCTTTAAGCTGTGTTTTGTAGTTTCAGCATATATGTCTTTCACTGCTTTTGTTAAATTTGTTCCTAGGTATTTTATGCTTTTAGATGCTATAATGAAGGAAATTGCCTTCTTAACTACATATTAAGGTTATTTGTTGATAGTATGTTGAAACAAACCTGATTTGGGGGTGTTGATTTTGGAACTTGCAAATTTGTGCACTTAGTTCATTAACTCTAGTGTTAATTATCTAGAGTTTTCTATATTAGAGTCTGTTTCACCTGGACATATAGTTTTAATTCTTTTCTACCTTTTTTTTAAATTGCTCTAAATCTTCCAGCACAATGACTAATCGTAGTGGTAAAATTAGGCATCCGTATCTTGTTTCTGATGTTTAGGAGAAGGCTTTCAATCATTTATCACTGAGTATGTTATTACTTGTGTTTTTTCCATAAATGCTATTTATCATACTGAAGAAGTATCTTTCTATTAGTGATTTTCTAAGAGATCCTATTACTGAACAATGTTGAATTTTGTCAAATGCCTTTGATACATAAATTGATGATACAATGTCCTTTTTATTTGCTTCAATCTGTTATTTGGTGTATGAATTGATTTCCTTATAGCAAATCACACTTGCATTCCTGGAATCAATTCCACTTGTTAATAATTTGGTTTGCTAGTATTTTGTTGAGGATTTTGCATCTATATTAATGAGGGATATTTGTATGTAATTATCTTTTCTGTGATATATTTGTCTATTTTGATAACATGTTAATAATGACTTCATAGAATGAATTAGGAAGTTTTCCTCCTCTTCTACCTTTTTAAAGAATTTGAGACGGATTATTGATAGTTTTTACTTAAAAATTGGGTAGAATGTGTCAGTAAAACCATCTGGTTCAGGTCTGTTCTTTGTTGAGAAAAATTTTTATTATAGATTCAATCTCTTTAATTACTATGGGTCTATTCATATTTTATATTTCTTCTTGATAGTTGAGGCACATGGGTTCAATGGTTGTGGCTCCTGGGCTCTAGACCAGAGGCTCACTAGTTGTGGTGCACAGGCTTAGTTGCTCCGTGGCATGTAACATCCTCCCAGAACAGGGATCAAACCCCTGTCTCCTGCATTGACAGGCAGGGTCTTAATCACTGAGTCACCAGGGAAGCTGCACTTCTTTTTTAATGTAAGTATTTAGAGTTCTAAAGTTTCCTCTGAATGCTGTTTTTGCTAAATCCTTATATACTATGTTTTATATTTAATCATGCTATGTTTTATTATTTATTTTTATTCACTCAAAATATTTTCTAATTTTATTTGTAATTTTTCCTTGACCTATTGTTTAAGAGTGTGGTGTTTAATTTCCATATATTTTGAATATCCAGTATTCCTTCTGTTGTTGATTTTTCATTTCATTTCATTGTAGTCAAAGTAGACACTTCATATGATTTCAATATTTCAAAATTTATTAAGACTTGTTTTGTAACCTAACAGTCTCTGCTGGAGAATGTCCCATACACACTTGATAAACTGTGTATTCTATTGATATTGAGTAGAGTGTGCTATATATGTCTGGTCTAACTGGTTTGTAATATTGTTGAAATTCTTTATTTTCTAACTGAGCTTCTGTGTGGTTGTCCTGTTCATTACTGAGAATGTGGTACTGAATTCTCAACTATTATTCTAGAACTATATAGCTCCTTACAATTCTGTTAGTTTTGTCACTTTTAAGTACTTGTTCTTTGGTGCATCTGTTTATGATTGCCATGATTTTTTGGTAAATTAAATCTTTTATAAATATGTAATAAAGTTTTTTGTCTCTCATAACAGTTTTGACTTAGAATCAATTTTGTCTAATATTAGTAAAGCCTGTTAAGCTTTCTTTTGATAACTGCTTGGATGACAATTATTTTTCCCTTCCTTTCATTTCAGTCCACTTGTGTCTTTGGGTTTAAAGTGAATTTCTCGTACACAGAATATCATTTAATAATGTTTCTTATCCATTCTGTCAATCTCTGCCTTTACGTGGTCTGTTTTATCTTTTTGCATTTAAAATAATTATTGACAAGAAAAGACACACTTCCATAATTTTTCTATGAAACATTTACATATTTTGTTCAATTCCTCTATTACTGACTTATTTTGTGATTTTTTTCCTAGTGTCCTATTTTGATCTGGTATAATTTCTTTTTCTATATTGTTTCTTTTTCTTTCTTCCCTTAGTGGTTACCCTATGCATTACTATTAACATTTTAGATTTTTTAAATTCAGTTTTTATTTTATATTGGAATATAGTTGATTTACACTGTTTTGTTAGTTTCATGTGTACAGCAAATTGATTCAATTAAACATATACACATATCAATTCTTTTCCAGAATCTTTTCCCATAAAGGTTCTTACAGAATATTGAACAGAATTATTTGTACTATAAGGTAGGCACTTTTTGACTATGTATTTTATATGCAGTAATATATATGTGATAATTTCAACCTAATTTATCCCTCCTCCCACATTTCTCCTTCGGTAACCATGCTTTTTTTTATTTATTTTAATTTTCTTTACATTATTGTGTTGGTTTTGCCATACATTGACATGAATCTGCCATGGGTATACATGTGTTCCCCTTCCAGAAGCCCCCTCCCACCTCCCTCCCGATTCCCTCTCTCTGGGTCATTCCGGTGCACCAGCCCTGAGCATCAAACCTGGGCTGGGTGTTGATTTCACATATGATGATTAACATGTTTCAATGCCATTCTCCCATATCATCCCACCCTTGCCCTCTCCCATAGAGTCCAAAAGACTGTTCTATACATCTGTGTTTCTTTTGCTGACTCACATACAGGGTTCTCATTACCATCTTTCTAAATTCCATATATATGGATTAGTATAATGTATTGTTGTTTTTCCTTCTGGCTTACTTCACTCTGGATAATAGGCTCCAGTTTTGTCCATCTCAGTAGAACTGATTCAAATGAATTCTTTTTAATGGCTGAGTAATATTCCATTGTGTATATGTACCACTGCTTTCTTATACATTCGTCAGTTGATGGGCATCTAGGTTGCTTCCATGTCCTGGCTATTGTAAACAATGCAGTGATGAACATTGGGATACACGTGTCTCTTTCAATTCTGGTTTCCTCGATGTGTATGCCCAGCAGTGGGATTGCTGGGTCATATGGCAGGTCTATTTCCAGTTTTTTAAGGAATCTCCACACTGTTCTCCATAGTGGCTGTACTAGTTTGCATTCCCACCAACAGTGTCAGAGGGTTCCCTCTTCTCCACATCCTCTCCAGCATTTATTGCTTGTAGACTTTTGGATGGCAGCCATTCTGACTGGTGTAAAGTGGTACCTCATTGTGGTTTTGATTTGCATTTCTCTGATAATGAGTGATGTTGAGCATCTTTCAATGTGTTTGTTAGCCATTTTTATGTCTTCTTTGGAGAAATGTCTGTTTAGTTCTTTGGCCCACTTTTTGATTGGGTCATTTATTTTTCTGGAATTGAGATGCAGGAGTTGGTTGTATATTTTTGAGATTAATTGTTTGTCCATTGCTTCATTTGCTATTATTTTCTCCCATTCTGAAGGCTGTCTTTTCACCTTGCTTATAGTCTCCTTTGTTGTGCAGAAGCTTTTAATTTTAATTAGGTATCATTTGTTTATACGTGCTTTTATTTCCAATATTCTGGGAGGTGGGTCATAGAGGATCCTGCTTTGGTTTATGTTGAAGAGTGTTTTGCCTATGTTTTTTTTCCTCTAGGAATTTTGTAGTTTCTGGTCTTATGTTTAGATCTTTGATCCATTTTGAGTTTATTTTTGTGTATGGTGTTAAAAGTGTTCTAGTTTCACTCTTTTACAAGTGGCTGTCCAGTTTTCCCAGCACCACTTGTTAAAGAGGTTGTCTTTTCTCCATTGTATATTCTTGCCTCCTTTGTCAAAGATAAGGTGTCCATAGGTGTGTGGATTAATCTCCGGGCTTTATATTTTGTTCCCTTGATCTATATTTCTGTCTTCGTGCCAGTAGCATACTGTCTTGACGACTGTGGCTTTGTAGTATAGCCTAAAGTCAGGCAGGTTTTAGTATAGCCTAAAGTCAGGCAGTTCCATTCTTCTTTCTCAAGATTGCTTTGGCTATACGAGGTTTTTTGTATTTCCATACAAATTGTGAAATTATTTGTTCTAATTCTCTGAAAAAGACCTCTGGTTACTTGATAGGAATTGCATTGAATCTATAGATTGCTCTGGGTAGTATACTCATTTTCACTATATTGATTCTTCCAATCCATGAACACAGTATATTTCTCCATCTATTTGTGTCCTCTTTGATTTCTTTCATCAGTGTTTTATAGTTTTCTACCTATAAGTCTTTTGTTTCTTTAGGTAGAAATACTCCTAAGTATTTTATTCTTTATGTTTTGATGGTGAATGGAATTGTTTCCTTAATTTCTCTTTCTGTTTTCTCATTGTTAGTGTATAGGAATGCAAGGGATTCCTGTGTGTTGATTTTATATCCTGCAACTTTACTATGGTCACTGATTAGCTCTAGTAATTTTCTGGTAGAGTCTTTAGGTTTTTCTATGTAGAGGATCATGTCATCTGCAAACAGTGAGAGTTTTACTTCTTCTTTTCCAATCTGGATTCCTTTTATTTATTTATCTGCTCTGATTGGGTGGGTTTGGATGGGTGGTTTGTCAAAGTTTCCTGGTTGGGAAAGCTTTTGTTGGTGTTCTGGTGGGTGGATCTGGATTTCCTCACTCTGACGAGCAATGGAGTGTCCAGTAAAGAGTTTTGAGATGTCATTGGGCTTGGTGCGACTTTGGGCAGCCTGTGTATTGAAGCTCCAGGCTATGTTCCTGTGTTGCTGGAGAATTTGCTTGGTATATCTTACTCTGGAGCCTGTTGACCCTTAGGAGGTGCTTGGTTTCAGTTTAGGTATGGAGGTGTTTGATGAGCTCCTATTGATTAATTAACTCCTGGATCCAAGAGTTCTCTGGTATTCTCAGGATTTGGGCTTAGCCTCTTGTCTCTGGTTTTCAGCCTTATTCTTCCAAAAGCCTCAGGGCTCCTCCAACTATGTAGCAATGATGGTAGAACGTCTAGTTTAATGTGAAAAGTTTCTCCACAGTGAGGGACACCCAGAGATGTACACAGAGTTACATGGCATGGAGAAGAGGGAGGAGAGAGATAGAGGTGATCAGAAGGAGAAGAGAGGAATCAAATGGTGAGAGAATGAGGTAGCCAGTGATCACTTCCCTGTGTACTCTCCACAGTCTGGATCCCTCAGAGATGTTCACAGAGTTATACTGAAAAGAGACGAGGGAGGAAGGAGACAGAAGTGGCCAGAGGTAGAAAAGAGGGAATCAGGCTCTCAGTCGCTCTGCAGGGAGCAGCCTGAGGCGGCCGCTGGGCCTGCCTGCACTTCCCAGGTCCGAGCCACCTGTTGCGGTTGGGGGCTTCGACTTCTCCCTTCCCCCATCCCAGCTGCTTGCTTTTCTCCGTGTGCAGCTGGGCACGCCTTCTCAGGTGTGGAGAGCTGATCTCTGGCGGCGTCCATCCAGAATCCCAAAAAGTCTTGGTTAACAACTAATTCTGCCCACGGTTTGGTAGCAGATGCCTCGCTGGGGTCACAGTTGTGCCTGCTGCTCTCCGGCAGGGGCTGGGCTGGTCTGCAGCCCGCAGCCGCCCAGCCCCGCGTGGCCGCCCAGCCCCACGCAGACCTTTGTTCTGTGTGCGGGCCTGGTGGTGGCTCTTCTGCGGGAAAGCTATTCTGCACTCTAGGTTGCTATCTCCGGTTAGTTCCCTTAGGCTGCTGTGGGGCATTCAGTCCCAGTCCTCTCCGGAAGCAACACAGCCCGCCCCTCCCTGAGCAGTCCCTGCTTGCTAGTGGGGGATGGGGCGCCTGGGCCGCAGATCCACAGGGAGTTGCAGTTAAGGACGTAATCTATAGGCTTTAATTATTTATCTGTTTTTACTCCCGGTTATTTTGCCCTCTGAGACTCACCACAGATCTGCTGGGGAGAATGTTTCCTTGTGTTCAGAAACCTCTCTCTTTTTTAAGATTCCCTTCCTGGGACGGATCTCCATCCCTACCTCTTTCACCTCTCTTTTTTAAAATTTATTTTGTTCTACCTTCTCTCGACGGCAATGGGCTGCCTTTCTTGGTGCCTGATGTCCTCTGCCAGCATTCAGAAGTTGTTTTGTGGAGTTTGCTCGGCTTTTAAATGTTCTTTTGGTGTATTTGTTGGGGAGAAAGTGGTCTCCCCATCCTATTCCTCTACCATCTTAGTTCTACTGGTAACCATACTTTTGAAGTCTAATCAGTTTATGTTTTGTAAATAATTACTTTTGTATCATTTTTCTAGATTCCACATATAAGTGATATCATATGAAATTAGTCTTTCTCTGTTTGACTTATTTTACTCAGTATGATAATCTCTAGGTCCATCCATGCTGTTGCAAATGGCATTATCCCATTCTTACTCAAGGCTGAGTAAGATTCCATTGTATGTATGTACTACATCTTTATCCATTTCTCTGAGGATGGAAATTTACATTGCTTCCATGTTTTGGCTATTGGAAATAGTGCTGCAATGAAAACTGAAGCGCATGTATCTTTATGGTTTTCTCCGATAATATGCCCAGGAGTGGAATTGCTAGACTGATGGTGACTGCAGCCATCAACTTAAAAGACACTTACTCCTTGGAAGGAAAGTTATGACCAACCTAAACAGCATATTAAAAAGCAGAGACATTACTTTGCCAACAAAGGTCCAACTAGTCAAGGCTATGGTTTTTCCAGTAGTCATGGATGGATGTGAGAGTTGGACTGTGAAGAAAGCTGAGCACCGAAGAATTGATGCTTTTGAACTGTGGTGTTGGAGAAGACTATTGAGAGTCCCTTGGACAGCAAGGAGATCCAACCAGTCCATCCTAATGGAGATCAATCCTGAGTGTTGATTGGAAGGACTGATTATGAGCTGAAACTAGAATACTTTGGCCACCTGATACAAAGAGCTGACTCATTTGAAAAGACCCTGATGCTGGGAAAGATTGAGGGCAGGAGGAGAAGGGGATGACAGAGGATGAGATGGTTGGATGGCATCACCAACTCAATGGACATGAGTTTGGATGAACTCTGGGAGTTGGTGATGGACAGGGAGGCCTGGCGTGTTGCAGTCCATGGGGTTACAAAGAGTTGGACATGACTGAGCAATTGAACTGAACTGAACTGAATGGTAGCTTTATTTTTATTTTTTAAGGAACCTCCACACTGTTCTCCCTAGTGGTTGTACCAATTTGCATTTTCACCAACAGTATAGGAAAGGTCCCTTTTCTCTATACCCTCTCTAGTATTTAATTTTTATAGATTTTCATGATGGCCATTCTGACTGGTGTGTGATGATACCTCATTGTAGTTTTGATTTGCATTTCTCTAATAATTAGCAGTGTTGAGCATGTTTTCATGAGTTTGCTGATCATCTGTGTTTTCTTCCGGGAAGTATCTATGTCTTCTGCCCATCTTTTGATTGGATTATTTTGTTTGTTTTTTGATATTGAGCTGTATGAACTGTTTGTATACTTTGGAGATTAATCCTTGGTGTTTGCTTTCTTTACAAGTATTTTCTCCCATTATGTAAGTTGTTTTTTTGTTTTGTTTTGTTTATAATTTCCTTTGATGTGCAAATGATTTTAAGCTTAATTATGTCCCCTGCATTTTATTTTGCATTATTCTAGGGGGTGATCAACAAAGATATCTCTGTGATTTATGTCAAAGACTGTTCTACTGAAGTTTTCCTCTAAGAGTTTTATAGTATCTGGTCTTACATTTAGATCTTTAATCCATTTTGAGTTTATTTTTTTGTATGGTGTTAGAGAATGTCCCAGTTTCATTCTTCTAGCTGTCCAATTTTCCAAACACCAATTATTGAAGAGACTATCTTGTCCATTGTATATTCTTGCCTCCATTGTTTCAGATTAATTGACCAAAGTTGCATGGGTTTATTTCTGGGCTTTCTATCCTGTTCCATTGATCCATATTTCTGTTTTTATGCCACTGATATACTGTTTTGACTACTGTAATTTTGTAGTATAGTCTGAAGTCATTGAGCCTAATTACTCTAGTTCCATTTTTGTTTCTCAGGATTGCTTTGGTTATTATGGTTGTTTTGTGTTTCTATACAAGTTTAAATTTTATTTCTTCTAGTTTTGAGAAAAATGCTCCTGGTAATTTGATATATATTTCGTTGAATCTGTAGATTGTCTTATATCTGTAGATAGTCATTTTGATGATATTGATTCTTCCAATCCAAGGACATAGAATATCTTTCTGTTTATGTCATCTTCAGTTTCTTTCATCAATATCTTATAGCTTTGAGAGTACAGGTATTTTGTCTCCTTAGGTACTTTTTACTCCTAAATGTTTTATTATTTTTGATGTGATGGTAAATGGTTAGTGTAGATGATCCAAGATCTCAGAGAAAGAATGCAGGAGGTATACATTGAGAAAGTACAAGAAGTGTATATCAAAGAGTAAGAAGATTTACAGAACAAAGAGAGTTGAACAATATGATAACTGACATGAAAGATATACTGGAAGAAATCAATAGCAGAATAAACAAGGATAAAGAATAAATAAGTGAGCTGGAAGACAGTTTGGTGTAAATCACTGCTATGAAACAGAATAAAGGGAAAAGAATGAAAAGAAATGAGGAGACTCTAGCAGACCTCTGGGATAACATTAAATGCACCTAACGTTCTCATTTATAGGGAGTCCCAGAAGATGAAGAGGAAGAGAGAAAGGGTCTGAGAAGATATTTGAAGAGATAATAGCTGAGAATTTCCATAAGATGTAAAAGAAAACAATCACCCAGGTCCAGGAAGTACAGAGTCCCATACAGGATAAACCTAGGGAGGATCATGCCAAGACACAAGTTAATCAAACTGACAAAATTTAAAGACAAGGATAAAATAGCAATAGCAACAAATAACATATGAGGGAATCTCCATAAAGTATCAGCTGATTCTTTTTAGCAGAAACTGTATAGGCCAGAAGAGAGTGGCATGATGTATTTAAAGTGATGAAAGGGAAAAACCTACAACTAAGAGTACTCTACCCAGCAAGCCTCTCATTCAGATTCAGAGGAGGAATCACAAGCTTTACAGACAAGCAAAGGTAAGAGAATTCAGCACCACCAAAGCAGCTTTACAACAAATGCCAAAGAAATGTCTCCAGATGGAAAAGGAAAGGCCACAACTAGAAACAAGACAATTACAAATGGTAAGGCTAACAGGTAAGGCAAACATAGAGTAAAGGTAGAAATCATTTATAGACAAAGAAGATATCAAAACCAGCAATCGTAAAAAGAGGAAGGAACATCTTAGCTTTATAACAATCAAATTTGAATTAATACCAGCTTTGATTCAATAACATATATCTACTCTTTTATACCTCCTTACTTCCCTTTATGTTGTTATTATAGATTACATTTTAATCCCTTACATGTTTATTAGCATAGATTTATAATTATTGTTTTGTGCATTTTACTTTGAAATCATATAAGAAAATGTAAAGAGGACCAACCAAATATGCAGTATTACTTTTATATTTGACTGTGCACCTATGTTTACTATTATATTATTATATTTTTCATATGTCTTTGTATTTATGTCTAATGTCCTTTCATGTAAGCCTTTGACATTTTTAAAGCAAGTCTAATAATGACAAACTCCTCCACTTAAGTTTATCTGATAATCTCTTAATTTCTATTTTATTTATGAATGATAGATTTTTAAAAATAACTTTTCTGGTAGTTCCAACTTGGGTGTTATCTTTGAATCACATTCTATTATTTGCATTATTTCTTGACAATAGGTTGAATTTTTTTCTATTTATGGGCATTGTTTTTAGGAATGGTAAACAATTAAATATCTTTTATTCTCAGAAATGGACATTTCATTTCTTACCTTAAGCTGTTTTGATGGGATGTATAGGAAATGGGATTCCCAGGTGGCACAGTGGCAAATAATTCACCTGCCAATGCAGGAGACACATGAGATGTTTTGAGCCCTGGGTCACGCATGCATATAGGGGAACAGCTCTGTGCTAGTGCGCTGATGATCTTGCACTTATTTACATAGGCCTCATAGCCAGGATTTAACTACAGAACTGCTCTAGTTCTTTTCAAGATGCTCTGTGAGTCTTTTGAAACATGAGAGCAAGAAAAACTTTGTGAGTAGCTGCTACTAGGCGATTTCCTACTTGCCTCCCTATCTTCTTAGGAGGTTCTTATGAGACTGTTTCTCATCAACTCCCAGGTTGTGATGAGGTATTAAGCTTTCAGTCTTGCCCTCTTCAGGAAGAGCTACTATATAAAATATGATATATAAAACAAATTATGTTTGCCATGGCACAGGCTATATCTCACCATTTGTTTTGCAGTCATCTGAACTTTTTGTATTATGACTGTACTGTAACAAGGAAGACAGGGAGCTGGCAACTTTGACTGCTCTGAAGTTGCTGCATGTAAGTAATAAATTATCTGAATCGAACAAGGGTCATATCTCTTCACTAGAAAAATAAACTTTTCTTGACAAGATGTTGGGTCAATATAGTCAGGAATTGAACTACATTTGGCTTACTTGTTTCTGTCTTAACCTTCAGCAAACCATAGGCATCAAATAGCAGTGTACTTCTTGTACATTGCTTTCAAAGTGAAGACTCGTCTTCTGGAGGATTTTCCTTAATGTTTGTGCTCTACTCTCTGTTCCAAAGAAAAGAACTCTCTCTAAGTACTTTTCCTTCCACCTGTAAAAGGAAACTACAAGTCTTTTGTTGCTCATTAGTCAATTCTAGTCTTGTCATAGGACAGGGGTTTCTCTGAATTCTCCAGGTCTAGCCCAAGTCCTTAGCATGACCTAAGCATCTGGACTTTGGGAGTCCAAGTTCCTCAGCACTGCTTCCTCACCTGCTTGTGTCACTAAACTCTGCATTGTATCTATGGAAGATTTTGAGTAGGAAAGAATTTCTTCCCCTCTGTCTTGTATTGGTATGAGATTCTGGATCCAGGAGTGTTCTGTCTCCCGCTCGGGGCATAAAGCTTTTGTTCATTTCATTTCCCAGAAATAGCATATCTTTTCCTGTGTTCTTGAAGTAGGAATGTTTCCTGCCCTTCCTCACAGAAAGAGTGTTTAATGGCTATGTTTCTCTTAAAGGAATTGATCTTTGCTTAAACCCTTAAAACAGGAGTGTATCTCTGCCCCTCCCAAGTGGCTTTGGGATTTTGGTTTTTATGGGAAAAAGTCCAAGGAAGGAGATGCTGTTTCATATAGTTCCCAAATGGAACTCAGCTATCTCTTGCATGCCTGTACCACAGAGAGAATGTTCTCTCAGGTCTCCTGCCTTAAGACTGCAGCTTTTTGACAGGCTCAAAAACCATTATTATGTTGTAATTGTTCAGCATTTCCTCAGTATTATTCTCTTGAGTTTTTTGTTGTTTTATTTTTTGCATACTAAACACAAGTGAAGCCCCCATTGGAGAGCTTTGAACAGAGGGGTGACATGATTTGAATTATATTTTAAATAGATAACTCAGGCTGCTACACTGAGTATAAGATAAAGTAGATCAAAGTTGGAAGCTGAGAACACTGTTAAGATGCTACAACATTACTCTTATTTGTCTCAGATCTTCTTATGAGTCAGTAACTAAGAAGAATCTGATGAGTGACATAGTTCACATTATGAGACAAGAGACTATATAACAATCTTTCAAAAATATGGATCATCATGCTGTTAAGTTTTATTTTTTATTTTTTCCCTCCCTTTTATTGTTTTTGTCATACAATGCCATGATATCACCATGGGTTTACATATGCTCCCCCTCCAGAAACCCCTCCAGAAACCCCTCCCTCCTCCCTCCCCCCTGGGAAATCTCGATGCACCAGCCCCAATAATCAATCCTGGGCTGGTGATTGATTAGACATATGATAATTAACATGTTTCAATGCCATTCTCCCATACCATCCCACCCTTTCCCTCATTCACAGAGTCCACGAGTCTATTCTATACATCCGCGTTCCTTTTGCTGTCTCGCATGATGGGTTCTCGTTACTGTCTTTCTAAATTCCATATATATGTGTTAATATACTGTATTGTTGTTTTTGCTTCTGGCTTACTTCACTCTGGATAATGGGCTCCAGTTCGGTCCATCTGAGTAGAATTGATTCAAATGAATTTTTTTTTTAATGCTGAGTAATATTCCATTGTGTATATGTACCACAGCTTTCTTATCCATTCATCAGTTGATGGGCATCTAGGTTGCTTCCATGTCCTGGCTATTGTAAACAATGCGGCGATGAACATTGGGGTACAGGTGGCTCTTTCAATTCTGGTTTCCTCGGTGTATATGCCCAGCAGTGGGATTGCTGGGTCATATGGCAGGACTATTTGCAGTTTTTTAAGGAACCTCCACACTGTTTTCCATAGTGGCTGTACTAGTTTACATTCCCACCAACAGTGTAGGAGAGTTCCCTTTTCTCCACATCCTCTCCAGCATTTATTGCTTGTAGATTTTTGGATTACAGCCATTTTGACTGGTGTAAAGTGATACCTCATTGTGGTTTTGATTTGCATTTCTCTGATAATGAGTGATGTTGAGCATCTTTTCATGTGTTTGTTAGCCATTTTTATGTCTTCTTTGGAGAAATGTCTGTTAAGTTCTTTGGCCCACTTTTTGAATTGGGGCATTTATTTTTCTAGAATGGAGCTGCAGAAGTTGTTTGTATATTTTTGAGATTAATTGTTTGTCCATTGCTTCATTGGCTATTATTTTCTCCCATTCTCAAGGCTGCCTTTTCACCTTGCTTATAGTTTCCTTTGTTGTGCAGAAGCTTTTAATTTTAATTAGGTCCCATTTGTTTATTCGTGTTTTTATTTCCAGTATTCTGGGAGGTGGGTTATGGAGTATCCCGCTTTGGGTTATGGCAGAGAGTGTTTTGCCTATGTTATCCTCTAGGAGTTTTATAGTTTCTGGTCTTATGCTTAGATCTTTGATCCATTTTGAGTTTATCTTTGTGTATGGTGTTAGAAAGTGTTCTAGTTTCATTCTTTTACAAGTGGCTGTCCAGTTTTCCCAGCACCACTTGTTAAAGAGGTTGTCTTTTCTCCATTGTATATTCTTGCCTACTTTGTCAAAGATAAGGTGTCCATAGATGTGTGGATTTATCTCTGGGCTTTCTATTCTGTTCCATTGATCTATGTTTCTGTCTTTGTGCCAGTACCATACTGTCTTAATGACTGTGGATTTGTAGTGTAGCCTAAAGTCAGGTAGGCTGATTCCTCCAGTTCCATTCTTCTTTCTCAAGATTGCTTTGGCTATACGAGGTTTTTTGTATTTCCATACAAATTGAGAAATTATTTGTTCTAATTCTTTAAAGAAGACCTCTGGTAGCTTGATAGGAATTGCATTGAATCTATAGATTGCTTTGGGTAGTATACTCATTTTCACTATATTGATTCTTCCAATCCACGAACACGGTACATTTCTCCATCTCATGTGGGGCCCAATATAAAGATGAATGAATAATGTAATAAGCTATGTCTTTGGGGGATAATTTTATAGAGAATGTAGAAGGATCTTCCTATTATTATATTTTAAAAATAAAAATCCTTGATAAAGGTTGTGTTCATAAAATTAAAATTAATCTCAGTAAAGGTGATTGCATATGACCAATGCTTGTATAGTTACCATGTTTCTGTTTCAAATTTTTTTCCATTATTCACCTTAGAGTACTGTTTCAGTTGTTTTGTTTTCAGTTAGAAGTAAAAACAACCACAAGAATAGCATAGGTCTCGCTGGTTTAAAAATAAATACATATTATCTATACGTATCTTAAATTCTTGAGATAGGTTATACTTCAGGCAAGGATTGATCTTCCAGGTCAACAGCAAAGGGCTATCCCTTTTACTTCTGACTCTTTACTTTTCATTCCATGATGTCACCTTCATTCCAAAACTGACTTGTTCTATATCTAAAGATGACTGCCTGTAGCTCCTTGGTTTATAAGCTTCTTAATTCATATTTAGGGTGTGAGAGAGAACTTGTATATATGTATTTCCCATTAAAGTAAGAGGAAATTTTCTTTTGCAGAAACCCTCAGCAAGTGTTTTTTCAAATATAAATACTTCAGTGTTTTTATATGTTCATCACTGGGCCAAAAATATTATCTCTCAAGGGAGAGGATATACTAATTGGCTTAAGTCAATTCAGGTCCTCTTAAAGATGTATCTAGAAGTAGAGTCAGCCCAACTCAAATCTTTTGACTGAAAAATCCCTGTTAGGATGGGAGAATGAAAGCAATGAAGCAAATAACAAATGACCAGTACAAGTCTGTAGAGGAAAGGAAGGACTAAATAATACCTCTCTATAACTTTCCTGAAAATTACTTCTCTCAACTGGATGGTACATAATTTGGAGGTCATATCTTAAAAAGAATGAGAACTGACAGGCTATTATTCTGTATTTCTGATTGGAAATAGATTCATTTACTTTAGAGACTATAGGAGAATGGAAGAGCATTGACTTTCTTATGACATATAAAAGCCTATGTGAAAATTCCCCTTCCAGATAGAGATGCATCAGATTTCCTTCTAGAGAAATAATTCCCAAAAGGTATACCATATACAGATTATCTGTAATATTTAGCAAAAATATTCAAGATATATGACTGCTTGCAAGACATGGGTCAAGATTAGAAGCAGCAGTAATGTACATATGAGGAAGCAGGAAGGGTTAAGAGTACAGTGAAAAAGAAAATAATTGCTGGCATATCAGGGAAACCTGGGGAATAAATGATGATATGAAAGCAGGTTCACCTCTGTGAATTTTCTTTTCTTGTATTAATATTTCATTCCATATTGTCATAGGCATTTTGAATGGCAGAACTTCAAAATACATAGAAATCATTAACTATGCTCAATTCAAACAACTGAAAAGATGAAATATCCTTAGTACCCACAATAAGATTAATGTGCTTGTGTCTTAGATCAGAGAAGGATTCAGAATTATATACATAATACAAATATGAATGAATTTGTTTTCTTAGAAAATACAGCTATGTTCTTTCTTTTTCTTATTATTTCTCTTCTTGTTTTCCTTCTTATTTTCCTAGAAGGGGGATGAAGTTAAAAAACTTCTAGAATCTATATCCTAGAGCCATTTGTTAGCTTCTAGGAATCAAAACAGAAAATTAAATAGGAGAAAAAGCAAAAGCATCTGGGATTCCTCCATTTAATAAATTCTGTGGAAAAGAAATCAGGGAGAAATATTGTATGTAGTGGAAAATCAATCAAAAGCTTAGTCCCATCATATACCCCAGTCCACACTCTATAATTCAGCTTGGCAAATAGAATTTATCATGGACTTGTCATTTTCAGAAACTATTTGGCCTGCAACAAAGCTGCTATCATATATAGGCAGAATAAGAATTGAATATGAAGAGTGGCAGGAAATCTTTCTAGTAACCCTCCCAAGTTCCCTAGTCCACACACCCAATATATGAAATACTATCTTTAGAGATTTATAAATGCACAATTTATGGCACAAATTCAGGTATGATAGAGTTATTTCATATTAGTGAAAGATACCAGGTTCAGATATTTCCTTGAAGCTAGAACTGATGGGTCTCATTTTTAGGAAATTCCAAATACCAGCATTCAAGCTCACCAAAGAAAGAATTTGAGGACACAGATTTATTTTTGTATAATTCTTGAATCTGAAACCTCAGATTTCTTCTTATTAGAAACCTCTTTGCTGCATTTAAGTTTACAAAACATTAACTGCTTGAAGTCGTGGCACAGAATAGCATGGTGAGCCTTCAGAAATTATGATACAAATTTTAGAATAAGTTAAAAGGAGTAGATAATTGTGTACCCAGCATCTCAAGGTAATTCATATCAGGGCTCTCATCAATAGGGGTTTCAATGGAATCTGAATCCAAAATAACTTGGGAAGGAAGAAAGAGGAGTCCTCTCCTTTTTTTAGCTGGATACTTTTTCCAATCAGATTGCTTTCTCAGTTACAGTCATTAGTACCCATGAATCCCTTCACCACTGTCCTAATCTCAAGGGCCCCAAACTAAGATTTTTGTAGATGAGACTTGTGTCTATGGCCTCCTTGATATTTTATGTTTTTTGAAAGATATATCTGTTAAATAGACATTAATGTGTGGCCAGGGCACTGAAGTTAAGCAGTTGGCTGGTTCCTGTAATTATGAGCTAGAGAGAATTTGATGTCTGTTTCAAACTCTTGGGAAAAGAGCTGCCTTGGGAATTCTTTCAAGGGCTCAGGCAAATGATTAGCATGTATCTGAAGTCCCTTCTCCAGCAGAGCTACAAGTTTTCATCCGAATATAGCAGGTCAATTTCTTACTAATAAATGTACACCTACAAGCAGTACTTTTGATAATCTTCCTTCCTGCCTAGACTCAAATAATGTCATTTTATATTTTGGTCAATTTTCTATAGACCAGAAGAAAATTGAAATGCTTTGCCTCTTATTTTCAGAGCACTTCCATTTCATATTACAGTTTAAATCTTCTCTTTCTTTTCTCCCTCTCTGACAACCTTTTTTTTGTTAAGGAGCTCTCTTTCTCTGAGTTCTCCCTTCACCCCATTTCCCTCCTCATTCTTCAATAGAAAGCTAAATGAAGATATTTCAAAGTGCTCTCTAAAGAGGCAGGGAGTGGATTACCCTGGAATAAGGGAATTAATACAGAGAGTTGAGCACTCTCGCATTCAAAATCCATGTTGTATTCTACAGGAGGCAGTATTATTTAAATCAAATTGTTATCTAAAATAACACAAAGAAAATATAATGCCAAAAAAAAATTATACCATGAAAACATTTGAAATTGCCTTTCCCAAGACATAAGAGCATTTTATTTTCTGAAACATAACACTGGCTGCCATAGCAGCTCTGGAAGCTAAGTAATTAGAACACTCTGGGCTAAAGTTCTTGGGTCTGGGTAACTGAAATAGAGGAGAAAGCAATGTAGAGTTATCTTTTAAAACAGCTTAAACATCTGATTCCCTAAATGTCAAAAGATTATTGAGTTAATAAAAACTTGTCAAGACTTAACGTTAATATTTAGGCATTCTACAAGCAAATAATTGAATGTGTATTGTTACTGCTAGAGCTATTCCTTCAAAATATGTTTAAAAACTGTATATAAATTTTTAAAAGTATGCATTAAACATATTGATGTTTTAGAGTGTCAATATGAACCTGAATGCTGTCATTTCAATTTATGGCAAACCCTCAAACCTGTATATTGAGTGACTTTCTCATTTGGAGCACAAGAAAGCACTAGAGAGTAAGGCACTTCAAACCAGCTGATTCTTTTTAGCTCTTAAGGAAGCCTGGCCCCCAGAACTCCCATCTTCATTTATAGATAGCCTCTGCTTTTGTCTCCTTTTAGAAAGAGCACAATAGAAAATAATACACATGTGGCCCCACACACCATTCTCTCTAGTAGGAATACATACTCAGGACATAGCCTCAATGGAACAGAAGTAAGAGATCTGGCAATTATACAGACCGACAACCTTGTAGGGTTAGGGATATGGTGGGGCAGAAGTAAGTGGTAGGTTTTTTCCTTCCACCTCCCACTCTCCTTACAGAAAGTAAAACACTAAGTCAACAGATGTAGGCATCTCCTTAAGCATAGAATTAGCAATAGAATCTATGATCCTTTCAGGAGAAACATGGGGACCATCATTTCTAGCCTTGTAATTTTCCAGGTGGGAAAACTGAGATTTAGAGAGATAAAGGGACCTGTCCAAGGTTTCCCAATTAGCATCAGAAACAGGGCTAGGATTTAAGTCTCTGCACATCCCCTCCAAGGCTTACAACCTGATCTGTAGCCTTTAGGATTCTATAAATAGGACTCAAGCATGCCTAGGTAAAGGAAAATGTCCAATGAGTCCAAAACAGACATTGTCACTCTTCAGCTATGGTTCACATTCTTAGCAGTTTTGCATTGAGTCACCAAAGCCATCTCTTGATTCTCAAAGGCCAAACCATTAATGTACATCTGTTTTTTGTAGACAGACCCCCTTCAGTGTCAAGAACATGGGAATGGCTGTGGGGATGATGCTGACCTAGACAACATATTTCTAATCGAGCGTTAAGTGGAAAAACCAGGTTAACGGCTTGTGGATGAATCCATTTGCCTATTTAGATAGCAAAATGGGCATTCTTCCATATGGAGGACGTGGGATAAAGTGGTAAGTGGAAAAGTTTTTCCCAAGTTGCTGTCACAGGCACTGCACACTCAAAATGAGTGCTTTAAATACAGCAACAATATGGCACTATTGTACGGTAAAAATCATCTTAGTAGGAGATGCAAGCCCTATTTTAAAATACACCCTAAATAGTCCATTTACTCCAACAAATGGCAGCTGATTGGGCTGTGCTGTAATTGGGTACAGCATTGAAGAGCTGCTTTGCCTATTATTTAAATTTCCAGTGAAGAAATAGCTAGTTCCTTCATCTCTACCCGACTCATTTTTCTTTCAGGACCACAGATGTGTCTTGGCCATAGCACAGTTCCAGAGAAGGAAATAAGTGAGGGAGTTTAGGAAAGGCAGTGTTGCTACAGCACCATTTGCAGTCATGACAACCAAACCGCCTCTGCAAATGGTTTAGGCCCACCTTCTCTCCAGGCATCTGCTTAGCAGCTCAAGGAACTTAGCTGACAGTGGGAATAATTTGCAAACTACAGCCCTGTGCTGTCAGGCTAGATAAACACCCTCTTCCTTCCTATTCTCCTTGCCCAGGTGGCCATTGCGGGTGGCCTAAGGTAAGATGTATGCAAATTAATGAAGTCAACTATCTCTGAGTGCCTGTTCAGTGACTGGCTTTGTGTTAGACTTTGTGGGAAGCTATAATCCCATAATTCCATGGAGGAAAGTTAGAAAGGCAAAGTTATAATATAATTCAAATAGCAAGTACTATTTTCTCTGTTATAGTTCATAGATATGAGAGATTAGATACATCAAAAATGATCTTCCTTCCCAAACCTACTCCTCTTCCTCTTGTCCTCACGTATGGAGAAATGAACCTGCCATCGAGCTATTTTCCCAAATGAGAAACCTAGATATGTTGTCTTGTCCCCTTTTCTCATTTCCCCATCCAACTTCCTTACTATGGAGTTTCACTTGATTCCTAAATATCAAATATATCCCCTCCCTTCCATTCCTACTAACACAATTTTAGGTATTACTAATTTTTCAGCAATAATAGGAGAATGGCCTCCAATTACTTTTCTTACTGCTTCTTATTTTTCAAAGGAAAAATATAAGCTTTGAGTACAGTATAAATCACACTGGGACCTGACTTCTGCCTATATCATTCAAATATCCATCATGTGTCATGTATCATTTATTATAAATAATTCTTACCTATCAAAAAGATCTCTAATCAATTAATGTAGACTCTAAAAGTAACAATATGTATATTTGAAAATATTCTATATTTGGGGTGTTTAATGATACAGATAGGTCTTCCTTTCTGAATTCCTTTCTGTTGTTGTTTAGCTTCTATGTTGTGTCTAACTCTTTGCACCCCATGGTTGCATGTAGGCCAGAATATGACCTGCATTGGTTAATGATTCATGTGCACTAGAAAAGAACTATATGCCATTGCTGCTTTGTCAGTTTTTCTCTAAAAAACAACTTGGTTGAGAATTCAGTTCAGTTCATTTCAGTCACTCAGTCATGTCCGACTCTTTGTGACCCCATGGATTGCAGCATCCCAGGCTTCCCTGTCCATCACCAACTCCCAGAGCTTACTCAAACTCATGTCCATTAGGTCAGTGATGCCATCCAACTGTCTCATCCTCTGTCGCCCCCTTCTCCTCCTGCTTTTAGACTTTCCCAGCATCAGGGTCTTTTCCAATGAGTCAGATCTTTGCATCAGGTGGCCAAAGTATTGGAGCTTCAGCTTCAGCATCAGTCCTTCCAATGAACACCCAGGATTTCCTTTAGGATGGACTGGTTTCATCTCCTTGCATTCCAAGGGACCCTTAAGTTTTCTCCAACACCACAATTCAAAAGGCTGTTGAATTACCTAGAAATAACAGAATCTGGTGGGTCTGAAAGATTAGCACCCTAGCAAGTTGATAAGATGTGCCCTCTTAGAGGAGAGAATTCTAGAAGTTCAGCTAGATGACTTCACAGAGGTGACTTGTCTGGACCTTCTATTCTCCATCTCCCTTGCCCCTTGGGTTTACCATGGTACATTTTCCACGTGGTAAACTGAACATATAGGCAGTGTATTTACTTCAAAGTATATTAACTGAAGATCTACTCTATTCTAGGCTTTGAACTAAACCTGAGGATATAATGAGAAGTCAGAGTCATGGCAATTATATTCTGGTGTGTATGGATAGGAGTTGGAGGGGACAGATGTTAATCAAATTTTCAGAAAAGTGAATGTAAAGTTTTAATAGTGACCAGTGACATGTGCTTCAAAATAAATTATGAATAGCAGTGAATGCTACTCAGAGTAGTCAGGGAAATCTCTGAGAAGACATCAGATTAAACTGAGGCCAGTTAGATTTAAAAATCCAGTAATGCAAAGAGTTGAGACATGAACATGTCAGTGAAATAAAGAGAGACTTTGCAAGTCCCTGAAGTACATTGGATGCTTGTTGTTCTAAGAACAGAGGAGTTTTTAATGTGGCTGGAACTTGACAAGTAGGAGGGTGAGAGGCTGAGTAAGTGTAGTAAGTGGGAGAGGTGAAATTAATTTAGGTAGGTAAATAAGGGCCAGAACATGCAGGAACCTAAAGATGAAGAGGAGAAATTTAGGTTTCTTTGTAATAGAAATAACTAGCCTTCAAATGATTGCAATCATGAGAGCACAATAAGGTAAGTCCAAAAACTATCAGTGACTACAGAGCAAATGGAGCAGTGAGACCAGTTCAGAAACTATCATAGTAGTAGTTAAGATGAAAAATGATAGTGTCCTAGATCAGAATGATAGTGCTAGAGGAGAACCATGGCTCAATTCTGGATATATTCTGGAGTAAAAACCTTGATGCTGGGAAAGATTGAGGGCAGGAGGAGAAGGGGGCGACAGAGGATGAGATGGTTTGAGCAAACTCCGGAAGATGGTGAAGGATAGGGAAGCCTGGCATGCTGCAATCCATGGGGTCACTAAGAGTCAGATACACCTTAGCAACTGAACAACAAAAACAAAAATCCCCTTGACTTACTAATGGACTAGACATTGGGTAATAATCTATGACACTCAGATTTCTGGTATTAGCAATTGCATAGTAGTGGCATTTTCTGAAATGGAGAAGACTGAGATAGGGACAGGTTGTAGGGAGGTAAAAATCAAGAGTGTTACTTTGAACTTATTTCTGTTAGATAATCCAGGAAGTTGTTCTATTTGTGGCTAATGATGTGGGAATGTCACCCAGCCCTTTCCAGATTCTTGGACAGGAATATCATGGAAATGAATATTGCTTCCCCAAGACTCTTAGGCAAGCAAAGCTTTCTATTAGAAGAGTTTGTGCACAATGGAGAAGGCAGAAAAAAAAGTGCCAGCTCTCTAGTAGAAGGGGCAAGTTGCTTTTCCAACAAAAGGGAGAGTTTGTCTCATGATCACTGATAATTTCCAGAAATCAGCAAACTTCTTTGATCAACAGCAGATGGCTCCATGATGGCTGTCAGGAAGTGCTTCTGTGACAGAAAAAGAATGTATGACAATTTTGTGCAAGAAAACACAGGAACAGATGAGGTTAAAATTTATAGTTGAGCTGCTTGGCTTGTAGCAACTAAGTATACTCATTAGTGTAACAAAGCATGCCTGCATGCTCAGTCACTTCAGTCGTGTCTGACTTTGTGACCCCATAGACTGTAACCTGCCAGGCTTTTCTCTCCATGGGATTTGCCAAGCAATAATACTGGAGTGGGTTGCCATTTCCTACTCCAGGGATCTTCCCAACCCAGGAATCTAACCTGGATCTCCTGTGTCTCCTGCATTGCAGGTGGATTCATTACCACTTGAGCCACCTGGAGTTAAAGTTTATATATATATATATATATATTTTTATATATATATATAATTTTTTAATTTGTGCAAACCTGGTTTTTGTCTCTGGAACTCAGGTCCCTGGGGCCTTTGATTTTTTAATTTTCAAGGCCTGTTTTGCCCAAGGCCATTCCCTGGCCCTTTTCAAACATGACTGTGCTCTTATTTTCCTGTCTCAAGAAGAATAGACTGTAGGGTACCAAGAGAAATAATAGTTCTAGTGGGCTTAAGGGAGAGGGAATATTTGGCTTGGGTTAGTATAACTCAGTAATAGATTTCAAAATACCTTTAATTTGACAGTAAAGTTTGAAAGTCACCTTAAGTTGTCTTTTATTGTAGGTACCATCCTCTGCGGCCATCAGGTATTTGATTTGAGGCCTGTGAGTTCCCCCCACCCTGACTCCCCACCTTTGTGCATGGACAGGAAGCCTTAAAAATTTGACTTGGTAATTGGGTGCTATCAGGGATCATTGGTATGTATCTCCAGTAGTATCTCATTGTTGAAAAGTCACTGAACATGTATCTAGCCAAACTTTCCAGCAGATACCATTCTTTATGAACCCATGGATTCCTAGCTTAAACCAAAATAAGGTGTATCTCCAGAAAAACATACTTTACAAGATGAATCAATGCAGGAGACATAAGAGATCCAGATTTGATCCTTGGGTCAGGAAGATCCTCTGGAGGAGATCATGGCAACCCACTCCAGTATTCTTGCCAGAAAAATCCCATGAACAGAGGAGCTCTGGCAGGCTACAGTCCCTGGGGTCTCAAGAGTCAGAAATGACTTGGCAACTAAACCACCAACCCTAAGAAAAGTGAAGCTGGACTATTTTTTCCCTGAATCTTTATACAAACTACCAGTTT
>ML664659.1:1090501-1120941 GCA_007570785.1 Antilocapra americana | reverse complement strand
TAAAATAAAAGCAATATGGGGAAAAACAAGGGTGAAAGGAGAGTAAGCTTGAAATATAGTACTAACACATGTTAACAATTGATACCTGCTAATAAAAATGTGGCCCAGTGGTTTTCTAAGACATACTAGACTGTGTGGAGAGGTGAGCATATATGAGAATTTCCCAAGCTCAACTTCTTAATGTCATAGCAGGTTTCTTTATCTCATTATATTAGATGTTATTCTGTGTGATGATTCTGTAGTTGAACTATGTGTATTTTTGTTTGTATTTGTGGGAGTTACAAAAAGCATCTTGTCTGATATTTTTACAAGGTCACTTTCTAGACTACACATTGGCTCTTTTGTCACCAGCTGGACTGTCCTTTGCTTGATAGTAAGGATCTTGAAAAGGCAAGTGAGTGCATGTCAAGTTTAGAATGTTGCTTTTCCACAGTTTTCTTATTAGTTCCAATGCCAATTGTGAATTATCTCATCAAGCCTTTGGACTTTAACAGCCCAATTTTAGTACTTGTTCACACTTCAGTATCCAAGGTTCACCAGTGACATTATTACAGTGCACATTTATTAAACTATGTTTTACATTACATTGAGTAATTCTCTTATGGAAACTTCCTCTGAATATTTTTAAATTTTGATTTGAGCTTCAGAATTTTGATCAGTAGATAAGCAATAATTTCTCTTTTCTGTTTATGAGAATTTAAATATCAGAAATTACAGGATGCATTAGCAAGCAAGAGCCCCTATTCAGTAGTGACTATTCTATCCATTATCTCCACAAAAGTTTTATTTCATTTTGCCTATTATTTCATTATAAATACATCATGTGTGTTTCATTAAATATCACATATATGTTACCTTATTTCTGAAGGAAAGTTGTCAGCTGTATTACTCATTTAGATAAACATTAGAAAATATTCAGTTAGATAGCCAGATCTTTTGCCTACCTGTCATCTAACATCTGAAGAAGTGAAGTGAAGTCACTCAGTCCTGTTCGACTCTTTGCGACCCCATGGACTGTAGCCTACCAGGCTCCTCTCTCCATGGGATTCTCTAGGCAAGAATACTGCAGTGGGTTGCCATTGCCTTCTCCAGGGGATCTACCTGACCTCAGGATTGAACCCACATCTCCTGCCTTTCAGGTGGATTTTTTACCACTGAGCCATCTGAGAAACCCATACAAAGGATACTACTGGTCAATTGAATATTCTGGTGATTTTACAGTTAGAAATAAGAACAGAAGTGTGTTTTACCTGTTTTTAGTGAATATTTTTCTAAAGTATCAAAGTCTGTTGTATTCCTTTAGTAAGTAAAGTCTCGTAACCACTAAAATCTTTGTCAGTTAAGGATCTTGCGGGACAAGAGGCTCATCTTCTAGAAACTCTGGCTTAAACAAGGCATGCAACGGGATCTTTAATTTTACAATGTGCCTCTTTTCTTCTAAAAGAAGAGACATTTACCCAAGCGGCTCAGTTAGTAGAGTTCTTATTAATTGAAATATTACTGTAATGTACTGTTCAACTATAGGGGTTAAAAATATGGATTCTTAACTAAGTCAATTCCTTGACCTGCTGCACCCTAGTAATGTGATGTCATATATCTATTTTAACCCTTGGGCCCTTCATTTTCTTTTTTCTCTTCTGTCAAATGAGAATGATAACAGTACCTAATGCTCAAAGGTATTGTGGAAATCAAATAGGTCATTACACATGTAGTGCTTAGGTCAGTATGGATAGATAGTAAATGGTCAAGTAATTTTAGTTGTAATAATTACCCCAGCTCTTTGCCATGGTATGGATGTAAACATAGTTCTAGGGTTAGGGGTGTTGCCGAAGGATCCTCTTATCTACTCATTTTTTGGTAATTTTTTTTAAAGTCCCTTAAGACATTTCATACTACTCCATATGGTATCTCCTGAACTTGCTAGTGAACAGAAAAATCTGTCTTCCTTCCTTCCTCCCTCTCTCCTATCCTTCCTTCCTCCTTCCTGATAAAGTGAAAGATAAACTCAAGGACAGAACATCTATATGTGTCAGGAAACTCAACATTAGGCTCAGGAAAAGTCATTTATTTGCAGCAGAAATAGTACAGCAAATATATTTCTATGCAAGTGTAACAATGTTCAAGTCTGGGCTCTACCTGGTGGCTCAGACGGTAGAGTTGCCCTACAGTGTGGGAGACCTGGGTTCTATTACTGGGTTGGGAAGATGCCTTGGGGAAGGAAATGGTAACCCACTCCAGTACTCTTGCCTAGAAAATTCCACGGACAGAGGAGCCTGGTGGGCTAGAGTCCATGGGGTCACAAAGAGTCAGACATGACTGAATGACTTCACTTTCTTTTCCTTTCTGGGCTGTACTAATAGGAGAAAAAAGAGGTGTTTCAGGGCAAGGAGTTATAGGGAAGAAGAAGGACTTTAATACCAAAGCCAGCTTTGAGCATAGATAGAATGAACATATCTAAATAGAGTAAGTCTAAAGTAGAAAAAAAATGCTCTCATCTATATTCTCCCCTGCCTAACCTCATCTATTACAAAAATCTGCTATAATGTTTTATTTTCCCACTCTAAACAAGTATTTGATTCTCTGGGAAAAGTTATTTAAATATTAGATACTTGTTTATTAATCTATGGCACTCAGAGTCCAGAAGAAATGAAGCACTAGATGGGGAAATTTCCCTGGGTGGGATCAAGGGGTGGGCGGGGATTAGCATGTGTTGACTGTTCACTATGGCTCATGACTTTGTCTCAACTCATGAACTTCACATACAACTCCCCAAATCATTATATTATAATGAAGAAATTAAGGCTCAGAGAAATCAAGTACATTGCCCAAGAACACATTGCCATTAAGTATCAGAGGAGAGAGTTGAACCTAAGATAACCTGAGATTTTTTCCATGTCTGAATTGGGACAAAGTATCTAAGAGCATTGCAGATGGGTAAATGAAGCAAATAATGGAGTGGAGACAAACCCATGGAGAAAAATAAATCCTCTAGTTTTACATCCATAGCTCCAATACCATTAAAATTAGTTCATGGATGTCATTCAGTGTTACATATATAAGAAAGAGGAGACAGTATCAGAGGATCTAGTCTGTTCAGGTAACATTCATTGAGCTGTTACCAGGCAATGTGCTTAAAGCTAAGAATAAAAAGATAAATAGGTCAATCTCCATGCCACAATTACATAATCTTGATTACTGTAGGTTTATAAAATTTCTGGATTTGATTTGCATTTCTCTGATAATGAGTGATGTTGAACATCTTTTCATGTGTTTGTTAGCCATTTTTATGTCTTCTGTGGAGAAATGTCTGTTAAGTTCTTTGGCCCACTTTTTGATTGGGTTGTTTATTTTTCTAGAATGGAGCTGCAGGAGTTGCTTGTATATTTTTGAGATTAATTGTTTGTCCGTTGCTTCATTGGCTAACAAACACATGAAAAGATGTTCAATATCACTCATTATCAGAGAAATGCAAATCAAAACCACAATGAGGTATCAGGTATCACTTTATACCAGTCAGAATGGCTGTAATCCAAAAATCTACAAGCAATAAATGCTGGAGAGGATGTGGAGGAAAGGGAACTCTTTTACACTGTTGGTGGGAATGCAAACTAGTACAGCCACTATGGAAAACAGTGTGGAGGTTCGTTAAAAAGCTGCAAATAGTCCTGCCATATGACCCAGCAACTCCACTGCTGGGCATATACACTGAGGAAACCAGAATTGAAAGAGACACGTATACCCCAGTGTTCATCGCCGCATTGTTTACAATAGCTAGGACATGGAAGCAACCTAGATGCCCATCAACTGACGAATGGATAAGAAAGCAGTGGTACATATACACAATGGAATATTACTCAGCATTAAGGAAAAATTCATTTGAATCAGTTCTACTCAGATGGACGAAACTGGAGCCCATTATCCAGAGTGAAGTAAGCCAGAAGGAAAAACACCAATACAGTATATTAACGCATATATATGGAATTTAGAAAGACGGTAACGAGAACCCATCATGCGAGGCAGCAAAAGGAATGCAGATGTATAGAATAGACTCGTGGACTCTGTGGATGAGGGTAAGGGTGGGATGATATGGGAAAATGGCATTGAAACATGTTAATTATCATATGTCTAATCAATCGCCAGCCCAGGATTGATGCTCGGGGCTGGTGCAGCGAGATTTCCCGGGGGGAGGGAATCGGGAGGGAGGAGGGAGGGGGGTTCTGGAGGGGGAGTATATGTAAACCCATGGTGATATCATGTCATTGTATGGCAAAAACAATAAAAGGAAAAAAATTTTCTGGAAATTAGTTAATGAAGTTTCTCCAATTTTGTTCTTTTTGAAATTGGTTGTTCTATATCTTTAATGTTTCTGTATAAAGTTGAGAATGAGTTTGTCAGTTTCTTGTTGTGATTTTGATTTTGATCACACTGAATTTACACATCAATTTGAGGAGAATTTCCATTTTTACAATGTTAAGTCATCCACTCATTCACATCTTATTTATCTCAGCAATGTTTTGTGCTTCCATGTCAAATCTATACCTAATTATTTCATATGTTTAGTGTTATTACCTATAGGATGTTTTCAGTTTCACTTTCCTATTTTTCATCCTTAGTATACAGAAATATAATCGACTTTTTAATATTGATCTTGTATCCTACAAATATACTGAACTGACTTATTAGTTCTAGAAGCTTTTGTGTAGGACACAAAGGTTGTCTGCATTGATGATCATGCTATAAGAGAATAAGGACAATTGTACTTCTTCCTTTGCAGTCTCTATCTTTTTTCACTGTATGCTCTAGAACATTAAATGCACTGTTGAATAGAAGTGTTGTAAGCCAACATATTTGCTGTATTCCTAGTCTTAAATGGAAAGCATTCAGTCTTTCACAAATAAGTGTGATGAATGTTAGCTGCGTGTTTTTCATAGGTGATCTTTATTAGGTTGAGGAAATTCCCTTTTATTCTTGGTTTTGTTGAGAGTATTTTATCAGGATTAGATGGGTTTTGACAAATTCTGTTTATGGGTATATTGAGGTAATCATGTTTTTTCCCTGTTAATATAGTGAATTATATTGATTGATTTTGAATGTTAAGCCTATCTAGCATTGTTATACTAACTGTACCGTATAAGCTCCACTAGAGTAGGTCATGTTACTCTTTTAAAATATTTTTTCATCAAATTTACTAAATTTTTAAAAGATTATATTTGCATTTGTATTCATGAGGATTATTTGTCTGTAGTTTTCTGTTAATGTTTTTACCTGGTTTTGGTTTTAGGATATTTCTGGCTTTGTAGAATGAGTTGGGATATATTTTTTCCTCTTTTATTACTTGGAAGAGTTTCCATAAAACTGATGTTATATCTTTTAAAAATATTTGGTAGAATTCACAACTGAAGCCATGTAGGGCTTGGGATTTTTCTTGTCAGAAGATTTTTAACTATAAATTCAATTTCATTAATAGATATGAGGCTATTCAGATTTTCTATTTTTTCATGAGTTATCATTGCTGGCTTGTGTCTTTCAAGGAATTCATCAATTTTATCTAAATTTTAAAGTTTATTTCCATATAGTTCTTCATAATATTTTCTTATTATTTTACCATTTGCAAAATCTGTAGTCATGTCACCTCTCTCATCACTGGTTATTTGTGTTCTTTCTTTTTTCTGATTACTTTGCTAGATGCTTAACAGTTTTATTGATCTCAAAACATCCAAGTTCAGTTTCATGGATTTTCTTCATTCTGTTTTCTGTATTTCATTGATTTCTTTATCTTTATTTTCTTTGGTTTACTTCGGGGTTAGTTTGCTCTTTTTTTTAGGTTAAGGTGGAATCTAATATCATTGATTTGGGATCTTTTCTGTTATATGTGTTCAATGCTAAAAATTTTCCTCTGAATATTGTTTTGTCTTTTATAGAATATTTGTACCTTATAAAAATATACTTTTCTGGTCATTAGTTGGTGATCTGAAAAGGTCCTTTTCAAGTGATGTGCATACAGTAGTTTTGCAAAGGGAACACAAAACCACAGGCTAAATATTAGAAATATTTTAACTTTTGATTTTATTAATAATAATTTAAAATATTATTTTAAAATTATAAGAAACTGAAATACAATGGGATAGCATGAATTATTTGCATACATTTCTGTAAGGTAAAGCACTAGGCTTCCAGAAATGTCATGTAGATATAAAGCCATTTTGTTCCAGTTCATCCAGATTCACTAGAGGTTCAATTATTGTTCTTTATTTCCTTAAAGACTTGATTGGAAATTTGTGACAAGCAATATATATGCAGAGAGAGAGAGAGAGAGAGAGAGAGTAGTTTTAGAGCCCAGGAGAGGAAGTATGCATGGAACAACCAGAGAAGACTTCACAGGGTGATAATATGAGATGTGTATTTGAGGATTAATAGGAGTTCACTGAGGCTAAATAGTATAAAGATGCATTTTGCTTGAAAAGCTTTGAGAGAATTTTTATCACCTCAGAGGATCACTGCAACCTGTGGGAGAATTTGGGTTTATAATAAGGACTAATGTAGATTAAAGCCAATGAGGCAGAATAATCCCTGCTCTAAGCTTAAGAATATGGAGTAATAACAGAACCCACAGGAGGAAATGTGGCGAGATTCTACTTAATATGTCATTGTTGAAATCCCTTACTTAAACCTGTGCCTCAGGACTTATACATGGCTCCTAATTTGTGAAGCATCACATTGTATCTGATTTTTTGGATAGTGCTGAATTTGACTGAAATTGTCTTTGCTGAAAAATATTAGGAGTAGGAAAGATGGTGAAAGAGTTGTAAATGCTATGTCTTCACTTTAACAGAAAACACTAATATTCATTCAAATAGTCATATATATATATATATATATATATATATATATATTTAAAAATATTGTCTGAATTCAAGCTTGGTATGTTATATATTTTTTAAAAGATTAAATTTCCCCTCACAAAGTCCAGAAAAATAGCAGTTTTCATGGTAACATACAATGCATTTGAAAAGGTAGATGACTGATAAATACTTGGGCTGACAGAACAATTTTCATTTCATCTTCAACTGGACTGAGAAATAACTATAGAAGTAAAACTTTGTAATACATGGCAATTTCTTTGAGAGAGGCAAACTATTCAGGCCAAGATTTTTAATCAGTTACAGAGGTAGGGATAAGAAATATGAGAACACAGATCAGGAATAGTGAATGATCTATCAGATTGGCTCATGGATTTTTTTTTCAGTTTTACAAATCAGCTTTATGGAAATTGGCAAGATACAATCTTTTTACCCCAAGCCTTCAATGAAAAGTTTAGCAATTGAAACTTGCTATAATATGTGCTGTTTTAATGGATTATGGTCTATGAAGTTTCTGAAATTTGAGCCACTAAATAAAATGAAAAGTTTAGCTCTCAACATTTCTTTCTTTTCTTTTTAATTAGTGGATGAATATTGAAAGTACTTCTGGATTTTACAACATGCCTCACCCCCTGCCCCACTAGCAGTAGCTACTGCTTTGTCAGAATGGCTTTGAGTCCCCTTCAAGAGGTTTTTGTTGGGAGTTATATTAAAAATATTCCTATGCATTGCAAATTACTCAGCAACGTAAAGAAGTGACACTATTGTGATTTCTATTCTAGAATATGCACCAATATTTACTGTGGTAGAGGATTCTGCGTAAAAGATATATTTTGATAGGTGATGGCTGTGTGAGACTCAATGAGAAACTTTCATTGTTCCCCAAATGACTTCCAACCTGGTTAATAACAATTTGCTTTCTATGTTGCTAGACCCTGTGGTCTTTAGGTAAACAGCTCTATGCTCACTGGAGAGAAGTCAAAGAAAAAAATAGAGACTATTAAACACAATTTTCTAGGCTAAGTAGGAAAGTCAATATACTAGCTGGTATAGTTAGACTTTTCTGGTTCTGCATGGAATATTTCATAAGTTTGTTGCCTTGGGTTTTCTCTAGGTTTGTATCCAAGCTGTGAGGGAAGAAGAAAACACAAGTTGATCAATGATTGGTCTGTAGACTTCAAGCCATCTCTGTAGAACTTTTCTGAAGTAAGTAATTTCCAGAATTTGGTTTCAAAGATAACTGAATTCCTTTTTGTGGTAATACACTTTGGTTTACTTTGTGTGCTGCTTTGTTTTTATGAGGGGAAAATATCCTATTGATATAGAGTTCCTTTTACTGTGCTAGCTTCTGAAGTTTGGAGAAGGGTTTATTGCTTTTTCTAGACAACAGTAAAATTCTACTATCTTGCTTCTACCTGCAAAATTGCAGAAAAAAATTACTACACATACACATTCAGGCTATGAAAGTCAACCAGACCTTAGCAAGATATATATGCCCATAAGGACAACCCACTGGTTTTTCAAGGCAAGGAGATTCACTCACTCTCATTTTCTTTTGAAGAAGGAAAAGAAAATAACTCACTTAGTCAGTTTTGCACACAAAGGAGAAAACTTTCCACCAATCCAATCACTTTGGAATGAGAAATAACTCTTATTACCCATGGATGACAAATGTTCAATCCAAAAGAATTTGAAGAGAATGCTAAGGTCCCTAGGATTGTCATTTTAGGGGAATGCATGAGTCTAAGAGTAGAAGGAAGAGGAAAAAGAAGAAACACAGTAGAAACAACTGGAGAATATGTGTGAAAGGTCGTCTATAATAATAAGAACTACATGATAGAGTTGTTATGAAGATTAAATGGGTTAATATATTTCAAGTGTTTATAGTGGTTTCTGGTACATAGAATAGTTTTTTTTTTTAAGTTTGTCCTTAGTAGTATTAATATATTTAATGCTGTGTTAAGTGTTGGGGAATAAGAATAGATAAGAAATCAATACTGCCTTCAAAGAATTGAGAGACTGCAGAAGAAGTTAGTAAAGCAAACAAAGGAGGGTAGGACTAAACCTACTTGATGGTTCAGGAAGGCTTCACAGAGGAGTTAATACTTTGAAATAAGCTTTAAAGGTTTAGGACTTTGCCAGTAGGGAAAAAGATTTAAAGGTGTTTGAAGTTAAGGGGACAGAATGAGAAGAGGCACAGACATGCCAGTGAATGGTTAAAAATTCTAAAGTGGATGGCTCATATTCTGGCTGCTGAAGAGAGAGGATCTGATTATTTGACAGGTCCACTAGTTCCTGTCCAATATGGAATGCTTCTATTGAATAGTTTCTGTGCCCAATAAGGTATCTTTCCCTTGTGTCCAAGGACAAATTGATTTCTAATCTGTTCTAAATGGTTTGTTCAGTGTGGTTAAGGTAAGAACACAAAAGCCTGGCAAATTCTATGCAAAGTGTCACTTTTTATGTGTCACTTTGGGTATGGTTGGTATTTATAATGTCATGGCCTATCTATTGTACACATCCCTGTAGCTAGAGTTCCTGATGTGTTCCCCTACATCATGTACCTTGTTTGCGTCAACCTTGGCAGCTCTGACTATGGTGAGAAGTAACTTGATCTTAATAACCTCAACCCACCAGCTCCTAGGGGTCAAGATTTGTTTGTTATCTATATGCTTTACATTCCTTATTTTGCATTGGAATTGCCTTGGGGGAGTCATACTTATTCTTTGCCCTCTAGTAACTCACTCAAGTTTACTGAGTATGAAGTAATGCACCAGAATCATGGCATTGTTGTCTACCATCTTTGTCTTATTTGCTATACAGCTGCCGTGACTTACTGTTTATATTAGGCCTCCTCTAATACCAAAGCTTAACCAAATCAGAGACAGTTCTCCCATCTTCTTATGCCTAATGTGCACTCATATGAACCAAGTTCCCTTCCCATAGTTCTTATACCACTAAACTGCAGATGCCCCTAGCTTCTCCAATGACAAAAATGGTAACGTTCCAGCTAGCTATGTGGCTTAGGTCATCTGAATTATTATCACAGAAGAGCTATATCTATTTTCCTAAGAAATGCTAAAGAAATAGTCATAAGTCATTAAAAAGGGTATGTAGACTAACCATTATTAGAAAAAAATAAGTGAAATGATTATGACTCACATTCAACAAATGCTAGCAGTTTTTCAATACTTTGCTCTACAGTATCTTTTAATATGACATGTGCCAAAGACACACAATAAAATACAGCATTGGATTATACAAGGGTCACATGTTTGAATTATAATACTTATTCCTGCTAATCCAATTGACTTTGAAACTTTTAGTTTTTGATGCTTTGTACCACAGTCTGTAGCTAAAAAAAAAAAAAAACAGAATTATTTCTCAATTTGGTCCCAATTGTTGATCTAATCAGAATTTATTCTATGAGAAACAACTCAGGCCCTAGTACTCTTGCTTACCTGTCTTTGAGGCACATAAATCTGTAAAACCTCTGCTAAAAACATCCTTTCTCCCTCCCCACCAACAGTTTTTAGCACACAGTAAGTATTAGAGAATTTAGCTGTATTTCTTGCAAGTTACTAAACATGTTCGCAGTCAAACCTGCTTCTGCTGAGATGGCTTTTGTCAGTTGTATGTGATGATGTCAGCATGTATGACTTTAGAGTTGAGCTCTCATGTCTTTGATAAATGATCTTGAAACACGACTGATGTTACATTACAGTATGTGTCTTAAAACACTGATATTTTATTCATTAAATCTTTAAATGGTTTTATTAGATCGTATTTGCAACCTAGTTCTGAAAATTTGGAAATTTTATAATTCAAGGAATAGTAATGCTGTAATGACGAAACAATCTGGCTGAACCTGAAAAAACTTTCAAATCAGCTTGAAATCATGTTAGAATTAACGTTATCGAAAAATCTAGAGATCTCTTATTGTCCACAGTTCTTTATAAAGGAGAATGAAAAGAAAAACCTTGACATCTGCATTTAATTCTAAGTTGTGAATAAGAAAAACTGCATTCAATCCCATTTTGCAGATTTAGTTTTAACTTTTAGGTGCAATGTTAAACTTAAATTGCCTTTACACTTCAATTTCTGTGCCTCTGTGGCCATTTTTTTTTTCTATTTCTACCTCAAACTCTTTGCTCCAGCCTGACTACTTTGCTGCCAGTTACTTGGACACATTATACTCACTTGTGCCTCAGGGCCTTCAATTCCTCAGGGAGGCCTTCCCTGGCCTCAAAACTAGATTAGAACCAGTGTAGACCCTGTACTTCCTGTTTGTGATATTCTCCACACCTATTTTATTTATTTAGTGTCTATCTTCTTCACTAAGGTCTGTGAGGACAGAATTTGTATTTAACTTGTTCAGTACTGTATCCTTGGTACTTGATCTATAGTTACTATGTTTCTGGTAGGGCTTCAGGAAGCCCTTCTAGGTTAACCTCTTCAGATACGTATCAATGCTTTCTCGAGGAGTTACATATGATACACATTCTATGAATTTCTGTTTGCTTATAGTTGGCCCTGTAAGCAACATATTTTTGCCATAAGAATGATTTTATCCTCCCAACTAGACTGGAGGATCATTGATAGGTAAAATAATGTCATTTCCCATGTCATCCATCTTGGCAAGCACTCTACTCTGATTCTATTGAAAATAAGTATTGCATAAAGATACCCATAAGAATGGATACAGTAATCCCCTCTTATCCATCCTCAGTGGATGCCTGAAACCTCAAATAGTATTGAACCCTATGTATCTATTTTTTCCATAATGCATACTTATAATGAAATTTAATTTATAAATTAAACATGGTAAGAGATGTACAATAATAAGTAATAAAATAGATCAATTAGAATATACTGTAATAAAGCTTATGTGAGTGTGAGTGTGGTCTCTCTGTGTCAAAATATCTTGTACATGCTTAAACATTTTTTCCATGTTAACAAAGCATTTATCATGCATTATGGAAATAACTTTTGCAGTTTGAAGTGTGACTAGCAAGACTAGCAAGAATTTATTTTCCTTCTTCACAATTTCATGGATAGAAAATTTGTTCTTACTGCAGATCTTAGCCACCTACGCTTGTGACTCAGCTGGTAAAGAATCCACCTGCAATGCGGGAGACCTGGGTTCAGTCCCTTGGTTGGGAAGATTCCCCTGGAGAAGGGAAATTCTCTCCACTCCACTCCAGTATTCTGGAGAATTCCATGGACTGTATTGTCCATGGAGTCGCAAAGAGTCGGACTCGACTGAGTGACTTTCACTTTCACTTAGCCACTTCAGAATATGACTTTTTTCTTTCCTTATTAAGTAAAGAATTTTCACCATTTCACTTAAAAGAAGCACTTTATAGCTTCTCTTTGACATATCTGAATGGCCAGCAACACCCCTCTTGAGCTTTGAGACCATGAATAAGTAAAATAAGGGTGACTTAAACACAAGCACTGTGGTACCATGACACTTGATCTCATAGGGGAGATGAATAACAAGTGAATAGTGGGCAGGATACATTGGACGAAGAGATAATTAACATCCAGGCAAGATGGAACAGGGCAGCATGAGATTTCATCACACTACACAGAATGACATATAATTTAAAACTTATGAATTGTTTATTTCTGATATTTTCCATTTAATATTTTCAAACCATGATTGACTATAGATAACTGAAACCACAGAAAATGATACTGTAGATTAGGGGGAACTATTATACTTCCAGATATGGAGATAGGCATCTTATTTTCTTGTCCAAGCAGACTTAGTCTTATTCTGGATTGAAGTAGGCTTGATTATTTTTCTTGCACCTTTTACATCAAGCATTCAAAGTTAAAAGACAGAGTAAATATGCTTAATTTCAAGAAACAAACTGAAATTTTATTTATAACATACATATATAGACACATGTTAACTTCTTTCAAAATTATTCCTGCCTATAAACACTTGAAATGATGAGAGGCAAATTGATTTTACATCTGTTGCTTCACAACCATATAGAACATTGTAATCATTGGATTTATTTGCTTCTGAACTATCAGAAATCAGACTTATGTAAACTCCATAGTGTGATATTTAAGGATGCATTTAATATCTTATTAAGATTCAGGCATATATTGACATATGGATACAGACACAGAGACACACATAGATACACACTAATATATTAATCTTGCCTGTCCTGCCCTATTGGAATAACAGTTTCTGAAAAAGAGAGTTAATAGACAAATGTTTTGGTTGATGGTACTCTATTTTCAGGTAAATATTAAGTATAAAACATAAACCTTTTCTCATTGACACCTTCTTAAGACTCAGCCTAGAGCTACAGTGGCAAACTTGGTACTTTTTACATAGTTGGTACCTGGTAATATTTTCTTTAATTTATGAAATTAGTAATGCTGTATAACCATGAAGATTTGCCTTCTAGTTCAGCATAGTACTCTGGGTCTGGAATTTTTATGATCATTTGGGTAGCAATAAATTGGCTCAACTGTATAAAGATATTATGCATTTGTTTTAGAGAAAAATGTTTTTCTCTGCTACAGTTTCTCTCACTTTCTTCTGGTAATTTGGTTACTGCTGTAAATTAGTTACAATTTGAAAATCTGGTGTAGTTTAAGTCATGGTCATATGACCATTACTTCTTAGGCATCTTAGGCTTTTATATTGTTCTTTTCATTTGCCCAAGATCTAGAAGATTGTTCTGTGAAGAACAGGCTTTCACTAAAGCAATGGCTCTTAAAGCGTATAATGATCTGGAGTATGGTTCAAGAATCTGCATTTCACAAATTCCCTTCCTCAGGTGATTTTGATATGAATGTCCAACAGAACATCCTTTTCATAAATACTGCAATAAAATATATTGCCTGGCTGGTGACAGAGAAAGTCAATTACACAATGGCATGGCAAGCCCACAAAATATAGGTGTTTTATAAACAACAAATTAAGGTGTGTAAAAAGGTACAAAAATGCATCCTAGTGAAAACAAATGGGACCAGTTAGAAAAGGGAATGTTTGAGGACTTACTCTGCTGTCAACAATTTTCCCTCAATAATAGGACAATTATCTGCTCATGATCCTTCAGCAATGATGACACATAAAAAGAAAGGCAAAAAGTCTTTTAAAGCATAAGGTAGTTCTTGCCATCATGCTGGAGCAAAGCACTATGGGATAAATTAAGACTCACTGAAGAGACTCTTTCTCTAAAATTTTCCCCTTGGACTGAATTTGTTTGTTCCAGACCACTTAACCAAGTTTATGGACTAAGTAAAATACCCAAGAGCTATGTCTGGGAGTTTTGCAGAGTTTCAACTTGGTTTTTAAAATGGTGGTGGGGGTGAGGAGGGAAGGGAACTTTGGTTGACACCAAGGCCATGTGTGCATAATGGATTAATTCCAAGATGTGCTTCCTCATAGTTTCCTCATAGAAGTATCCATTCATTTGGCTTGAATTGTATACGAGCAGAAAAGACACAATCCTGAAAAAGATACCTGTTTAAGAATTTGTTCTGACAAAGGTTCATATAGTCAAAGCTATGGTTTTTTCAATAGTCATGTATGGATGTGAGAGTTGGACTGTAAAGAGAGCTGAACACCAAAGAATTGATGCTTTTGAACTGTGGTGTTGGAGAAGACTCTTGAGACTTCCTTGAACTGCAAGGAAATCCAACCAGTCCATCCTAAAGGAAATCAGTCCTGAATATTCCTTGGAAAGACTGATGCTGAAGCCCTAATATTTTGGCCACCTGATGTGAAGAACTGATTCATTGGAAAAGACCCTGATGCTGGGAAAGATTGAATGCAAGAGGAGAAGGGGAAGACAGAGGATGAAATGGTTGGATGGCATCACCGAGTCTATGGACATGAGTTTGAGCAAGCTCTGCGAATTGGTGATGGACAGGGAAGCCTGGCATGCTGCTGTCCATGGGATCATGAAGAGTCAGACATGACTGAGTAACTGAACTGAAATGAAGAATTTGCTCAACCACTTTAACAATGGGATATGGGATCTGTGATATGCTGGGTAACTTTTTACAGCAGATTTTAGACAAAAATATGATGGGGAAACACAAATATTTATCTGACATAAAACAGCATCAGGAATTCGGTTATAGAAAAAATTTCAAATTAACATTAGAATGACTTGTATTAGTAGGCAATGAAATTCGCTAACTAAACTGTCATTCTGTGAGACCAAAACCAGCAACTAAAAATTACAATAATCATTTGACCTATATTATTTTGATAACTTGTAAGTATCATCCCTTCTCCCCCACTCTCCTCTTGGCTCTGGCAGAGGGATGGGATGTACTGGATCACTGTTTATCACAAGACATGAAATCATAAGTTATAAATCCTCTCAGAAGAAATACTTCAGGAGAACTGTGTTCTCATCCAGGTTCTGCCACTTCTAGATCAGTCTGGCCTTTCATTTCACCTACAGGGCTTTGGTTTTCTCATCTATCAAATGTGGATAATCCCTCTTTACCTTTTCACAACACTTTATTTTAAATATTGTATATCAGTTATCTCTGTAGATGTTCACAGCAGTTCCATGAGATAGATCAGATAGAGCCTGTACCACAGGAAAGAAATATTACAAGACAAGGCAGAATAAGCTTAACATAAGTCTTGCATTTAGACATGAATCTACATCATACTATCATGCAACTTAATCTACAATTTATATTGTAGGCATGAGAATAGGTGAACTATTGTCAGAGAGGAAAATAACTTGTTTAAGATATTTTGGTAACTGAGAGATAACATTTGGAATTTTTTCTTCCATCATAAAATGTGTCAGTAAAAGATATATTTCTTCTTCTGGAGCAATTTCTTGAAATAAAACAGGGAGGACTATCCAGCTGAATGAAAATGTTGTTACTATTAGGCTCCAGAGCTGCTCTTTCCAACATGGTCACCAGTAGCCACATGTGACTATTAAAATTAATTAAAGTTAGCAATTCAGTTTCAATTTAATTTTAATTAAAGTTTCAATTCTATCAAACTAGCCATATTTCAGGTGTTAGTAAACCACATGTAGCTAATGACTACCATATTGGATAACACAGAGATAAAGCATTTTTATAATCACAGGAAGTTCTAGGATAGCACTGCTGTGAAGTAATAGCTGACCAAGAGAAGTGATTTGAACAAAATATTTATCCTAATTGTTGTTTTCCTTAGGAAATTTTTCAAAGTTTATACCTTTAAATATTCTTCCTTTTCTTTCCTCCATCTTATCAACATCTGACTTCACACCTTCTCTGTTACCATCTTGTCCTAGACCTTTAATAGTCTTAGTAGATGTTGCAGAAACACAATCAATTCATGAAAGGGGAGGAAACCCAAACCATTTATTATACTCTTTCAATCCTTAAAGAAAAATTCAATTGAAGATCAGTGTTTTGCCTATTTTTTTTTAATCTAGAGTAATTTCCTGGAAGGATAGAGGAGTGGAGTTTACCGTCTTGCCCTTTATCGTCTCATCTAGCAAATGATCAACATAATTGCTAAAATCCTTGCTGCTAGGATTCTTTTTAAATTTCACTGTTTAATTTTTTGTATTAAGACATTACTTTTTTAGAGCAGTTTTAGATTCACAGCAAAATTGAGAAGGCAGAAAAATTTCCTGTATAATTCCTGTCCCCACACATGCATAACCTCCCACATTATCAACATCCACCACCAGCAGGGTACATTTGTTATAGCTGATTATTCTACATGGACACATAATCATCTAAAGTCTATAGTTTACATTACAGTTCACTATATACTATGGGTTTGGAGAAATGTATAAGGACATGTATCCACCATTATGATTTCATTACACTGCCCTGAGAAATCCTCTGTTCTCCATCTATTCATTTCTCCCCTCCTTCTACCCTTGGTAACCACCTATCCTTTTACTGTCTTCATAGTTTTGCCTTTTCCAAAGGGCTCCCCTAATAGCTCAGTTGGTAAACAATCCACCTGCAATGCAGGAGACCCTGTTTGATTCCTGGGTTGGGAAGATCCATTGGAGAAGGGATAGGCTACATACTCCAGTATTCTTGGGCTTCCCTTGTGGCTTAGCTGGTAAAGAATCCGCCTGAAATTCTGGAGACCTGAGTTTGATCCCTACATTAGGAAGACCCCCTGGAGAAGGGAAAAGCTACCCATTCCAGTATTCTGGCATGGAGAATTCCATGGACTGTATAGTGCACGGGGTTGCAAATGGTCGGACATGACTGAGTGAGTGACTTTCACTTTATGGGAATATAAGGTGAGCTATTTTTTCAAAAGTGAGAACCATTCAAAAATGTGAGAAATGAGAGTTCCTGTTGCTCCACATCCTCATCAGCATTTGGTGATGTCAGTGTTCCAGACATTAGTGTTAATTGAGTCAGATCCACCAAATCTTTTCTTTAGTTTTGTTGTTGCTTTTGTTAATGAAATCCTTTCTTATGCTGCAATGGTAAAGATTTTTTTTTATTTTGCCATGTAAAAGATTTTTACTTTTATACTTAATTTTTAAATCAATTTAGAACAGTTTTTTGTGTGAAATGTGAAATAGGGGTCCATTATCATTTAAAAAAAATGGATACCAACTTTCAGAGCACCAACTATTGAATATTTTATCTTTTGCTCACATATCTCAGTGCTAAATCTGTCATATATTACATTTCCTTATAATTTATGGTCTAGTTTGCTGGTTTGTCTGTTTTTGAACCAAGAAACCATGATATCTATTAGGGAAGTCTCTGCTGCTGCTGCTAAGTAACTTCAGTCATGTCTGACTCTGTGCGATCCCATAGATGGCAGCTCACCAGTCTCCTCCATCTCTGAGAGTCTCCAGGCAAGAACACTTGAGTGGGTTGCTGAGTTAATTAATTAATTATTATGAAGTATAATTGATTTACAATATTTATAATATATATTATAATTCAATATATATTAGATTCAGTTGTACAGCATAGTGATTCAGTTATTTTTTAACAGATTATACTCCATTATATACTCAATATACTCGATAAAGGACAGAAATGGTATGGACCTAACAGAAGCAGAAGATATTAAGAAGAGGTGACAAGAATACAGAGAAAAACTTTACAAAAAATATTCATGACTCAGATAATCATGATGGTGTGATCATTCATACTCAGCTAGAGCCAGACATCCTGGAATGTGAAGTCAAGTGGACCTTAGAAAGCATCACTACAAACAAAGCTAATGGAGGTGATGGAATTCCAGTTGAGTTTTTTCAAATCCTAAAAGATGATGATGTGAAAGTGCTGCACTCAATTTGCCAGCAAATTTGGAAAACTCAGCAATGGCCACAGGACTGGAAAAGGTCAGTTTACATTCCTATCCCAAAGAAAGGCAATGCCAGAGAATGCTCAAACTACTGCACAATTGCACGCATTTCACATGCTAGTAAAGTAATGCTCAAAATTCTCCAAGCCAGGCTTCAGCGATACGTGAACCGTGAAATTGCAGATGTTCATGCTGGTTTTAGAAAAGGCAGAGGAACCAGAGATCAAATTGCCAACATCCACTGGATAGTGGAAAAAGCAAGAGAGTTCCAGAAAAACATCTACTTCTCCTTTATTGACTATGCCAAAAGCTTTGACTGTGTGGATCACAATAAACTGTGGAAAATTCTGAAAGAAATGGGAATACCAGACCACCTGACCTGTCTCTTGAGAAACCTGTATGCAGGTCAGGAAGCAACAGTTAGAACTGGACATGGAACAACAGAATGGTTCCAAATAGGAAAAGGAGTATGTCAAGGCTGTATATTGTCACCCTGCTTATTTAACTTCTATGCAGAGTATATCATGAGAAACGCTGGGCTGGAAGAAGCACAAGCTGGAATCAAGATTGCTAGGAGAAATATCAATAACCTCAGATATGCAGACGACACCACTCTTATGGCAGAAAGTGAAGAGGAACTAAAAAGCCTCTTGCTGAAAGTGAAAGAGGAGAATGAAAAAAGTTGGCTTAAAGCTCAACATTAAGAAAACTAAGATCATGGCATCTGGTCCCATCACTTCATGAGAAATAGATGGGGAAACAGTGGAAACAGTGTCAGACTTCATTTTTTGGGGCTCCAAAATCACTGCAGATGGTGATTGCAGCCATGAAATCAAAAGACGCCTACTCCTTGGAAGGAAAGTTTTGGCCAAACTAGATAGCATATTGAAAAGCAGAGACATTACTTTGCCAACAAAGGTCCATCTAGTCAAGGCTATGGTTTTTCCAGTAGTCGTGTATGGATGTGAGAGTTGGACAGTGAAAAAGGGTGAGCACTGAAGAATTGATACTTTTGAACTATGGTGTTGGAGAAGACTCTTGAGAGTCCCTTAGACTGCAAGGAGATCCAACAAGTCCATCCCAAAGGAGATCAGTCCTGGGTGTTCATTGGAAAGACTGATGTCGAAGCTGAAACTCCAATACTTTGGTCACCTCATGCAAAGAGTTGCCTCATTGGAAAAGACCCTAATGCTGGGAAAGACTGGGGGCAGGAGGAGAAGTGAAAGACAGAAGATGAGATGGCTGGATGGCATCACCGACTCGATGGCCATGGGTTTGGCTGGATTCTGGGAGTTGGTGATGGACAGGGAGGCCTGGCGTGCTGTGGTTCATGGGGTTGCAAAGAGTCAGACACAACTGAGCGACTGAACTGATACTCCATTAAATGTTATGGTATTATAATGCCATAATTGTTGCAATCCCCTGTGCTATACAATATATTCTTTTTGCTTATCTATTTTATGTGTAGTAGTTGGTATCTCTTAATAAAGTAATTCTATCTTTCCTGTTTCCCCTTTTCTCTACCCACTGGTAACCATTAATTTGTTTTCTATATCTTGGAGTCTGTATCTGTTTTGCTACATATATTCATTGGTAGTATTTTTAAGGTATATTTTTTTATATTCCTCATACAAGTGATACACCATATTTGTCTTTCTCTGTCAAACATTTCACTATGAATAATTGTCTCTAGTTTCATCCATATTTATGCAAATGGCAAGAATTTCATTTTTATGGCTGAGTTATTTTCCTATGGGGTGTGTGTGTGTGTGTGTGTGTGTGTGTGTGTGTGTGGTGACTGAGTGAGCGTGAGTGACATTTCTTCTTTATCCATTTATCTGCTGATTGGCACTTAGATTGCTTCCATATGTTAGCTGTTGTAAATAGTGCTGCTATGAACAATGGAGTACATATATCTTTTTGATATCATGTTTTTGCTTTTCCAGATAAATATTCAGGAGTGTAATCGATGTATAACAGAGTAGTTCTATTTTTAGTTTTTTGAGGACCCTCCATATTGCTTTCCATTCTCAACAACAGTGTAAAAGTTGCCCTTTGCTCAACATCCTTGCCATTTGTGATTTGTAGGCTTTTTGATGATAACCATTCTGACCAATGTAAGGTGACATCTCATTTTGGTTTTGATTTGCCCTTCTCTAATAATTAGTGATGCTGAGCGTCTTTTCATGTTGCTATTATTCACCTGTATGTCTTTTTATTGGAAAAATTTCTGTTCAGGTCTTCTGTCCATTTTTTTTGATAGGGTTAGTTTTTTTTTTCTTTATATTATTGTGTTGGTTTTGCCATACATTGACATGAATCCGCCATGGGTATACATGTTTTGATATTGTTTCGTTTTATCAAAATATTTGACAAAATGTTGTCAAATCATTTGCAAATATTTTCTGCCATAGGTTGTCTTTTTGCTTTGCTGATGGTTTCCTTTGCTCTTCAAATCTTTTATAAAGCTGATTGGTTCCCATTTGTTCATGATTGGTTTTATTTCTTTTGCCTTGGGAGCCTGATCCAAGAAAAATATTCCTGCAATTTATGTCAAAGAGTGTTCTGTGTTTTCCTAAAGGACTTTTATGTTTTCAGATTTTACATTTAGGTTCTTTAAATGATTTTCACTTTATTTTTGTATATGGTATGCGAGGATGCTCTAATTTCATGGTTTGACATGTGACTGTCCCATTTTTGTAGCACCACTTAAAAAGACTATCTTAATTCCATTGTATATTCTTGCCTACTTTGTTGCAGATTAAGTGACCATAGGTGCATGGGTTTATTTCTGGGCTCTCTATTCTACGCCATTGATTTTTGTGTCTGTTTTTGTACCAATAATGTTCTGTTTTCATTACTGTAACTTTACAGAATAGTATGAAATTCAAGAGTTTTATACTTCCAGCTTTCTTCTTTTTCTCTAGATTGCTTTGGCAATTTGTAGTCTTTTGTGGTTCCATGTGAATTTTAGGGTTATTTATTTTACTTATGTGAAAAATGTCATGTGTATTTTGATAGGTATTACATTAAATCTGTAGATTGCTTTGGGTAGTATGGCAATTTTAACAATACAGATTCTTCCAATTCTAAAACATGGGATGTTTTTCCATTTCTTTGAATCATGTTCAGTTTACTTCATTAATGTTATATAGTTTTCAGAAGACAGTTCTTTCACTTCCTTAGTTAAGTTTATACCTAGGTATTTTATTTTTGATGCTATTAATATTTTAGACATGATATTTTTGATTTCTCTTCTGATAGTTCATTATTAGTGTATAGAAAAGCAAGAGATTTCTATATATTAGTTTTTTTTTAGTTTTGCCATACAATGACATGATATCACCATGGGTTTACATATGCTCCCCCTCCAGAACCCCCCTCCCTCCTCCCTCCCCCCTCCCTCCCCCCAGGAAATCTCGATGCACCAGCCCCGAGCATCAATCCTGGGCTGGCAATTGATTAGACATATGATAATTAACATGCTTCAATGCCATTCTCCCATATCATCCCACCCTTACCCTCATCCACAGAGTCCACGAGTCTGTTCTATACATCTGCATTCCTTTTGCTGTCTTGCATGCTGGGTTCTCGTTATCGTCTTTCTAAATTCCATATATATGCGTTAATATACGGTATTGTTGTTTTTCCTTCTGGCTTACTTCACTCTGGATAATGGGCTCCAGTTCCGTCCTCCTGAGTTGAACTGATTCAAATGATTTTTTTTTAATGCTAAGTAATATTCCATTGTGTATATGTACCACAGCTTTCTTATCCATTCATCAGTTGATGGGCATCTAGGTTGCTTCCATGTCCTGGCTATTGTATATATTAGTTTTGTGTCCTGAGAATGTGCTGAATTCATTAATTAGTTCTAATAGTTTTTGGATAGAGAATTCAGGATTTTCTATTTAAAGTATCACATCATCTGCAAATAGTGACAGTTTTACCTCTTTCCTTCAAATTTGTATACCTTTCATTTATTTTTCTTATCTGTGACTAGGACTTCCAATACTTTGTTAAATAGAAGTGGCAAGTGGGGGAGGGAGAGCAAGGGGAGCATCCTTGTCTTCTTCCTAAATTTAGAGAAAAAGCTTTCAGCTTTTCACAGTTGAATATGATGCTGACTGTGGGTTTGTTGTAAACAGCTTTTATTATGTTGAGATTTGTTCTCTCTATACCCGCTTTGATGAGAGTTATCATGAATGGATGTTTAATTTGTCAAATGCTTTCTCTGTATCTATTGAGATGATCATGTGAATTTTATTATTCCCATGGTTAATGTAGTGTATCACATTGATTGACTTGGAATGTTGAACCATACTTGTGACTCTGGAATAAATCCAAATTCATTGTGATGTATGATCTTTTTATATATTGTTGGATTCACTTTCCTAGTATTTTTTTGAGAATTTTTATACCTATATTCATCAAAAATATTGGCCTGTAATTTTCTCATTTTTTGTATTTTATTTGGTTTTGTTTTCAGATTAATGGTGACCTTGTTAAATGAATTTTGGAGTACTCCATCCTCTTAAATTTTTAAAAATAGTTTGAAACATTTATGTGTTAATTCTTCTGTATGTGTTTTGTAGAATCTTTCTGTGAAAGCATCTAGTCCTGGACTTTTATTTGCTTGGAGTTTTACAAGTTCAATTTCACTTCTACTGATATGTCTATTAAAATTGTTTCTTCTTTACTCAGTCTTGGCAGGTTGTATGTTTCTAGAAATTTGTTTCTTCTAGGTTGTCCAATTTGTTGACATTATGCTAGTCATTGTTTTCTGTAATGATTTTTTTTTGTATCTCTGTGGTACTGGTTGTTATTTCTCTTTTTTCATTTCTTATTTTGCTTATTTGGGTTCTCTCTGTTTTCTTCTTGATAAAAAATACTGGCTAAAGGTTTATCAATTTTGTTTATCTTTCAGAAAAACAACTCTTGATTTCATTGATCTTTCCTACTGTTTATTTTTATCTCTATTTTATTTATTTCCTCTCTGATTGTTGCTATGTCCTTCCTTCCACTGACTTTGAGCTTTTCCTGCTCTTCTCATATTTCTCTTAGGTGGTAGGTTTGGTTGTCCATTTGAGATTTTTCTTGTTTCTTGAGAAAGGCTGTATTGTTACAAACTTCCCTCTTAGATCTGCTTTTGCTACATCCATAGGTTTTGGAGGGTTAGGTTTCCATTTTCCTTTGTCCGGTGGTATTTCCCGATTTCCTCTTTGATTTCATCATTGACACATTAGTTTTTCAATAGCACATTGGATGGTATCCACATGTTTTTGCTATTCCCATTTTTCATTCTTTCTTTAAAATTAAAGTATTTAATTTTTTTTTAATTGAAGGATAATTACTTTACAGAATCTTGGGGTTTTCTGTCATACATTAATAAGAATCAGCCATAGGTACACACATGTCCTCTCTCTCTCGGACCTCCCTCCCATCTCCCTCCTCATCCTACCCTTCAGCCTGTCACAGAGCCCCTGTTTGAGTTCCCTGGTCCATACAGCAAATTCCCATAGGCTATCTATTTTACATATGGTATTGTAAATTTCTGTGTTATTCTCTTCATACATCTCCCCTTCTCCCTCCTCTCCTCCCACCATGTCCATAGGTCTGTTCTCTATGTCTGTTTCTCCATTGCTGCCCTGAAAATAAATTCATCAGTGCCATCTCTTCAGATTTCATATATATGTGTCAGTATATGATATTTATATTTCTTTCTGACTTACTTCACTCTATATAATAGGCTCTAGTTTTGTACACCTCATTAGAACAGATTCAAATGTGTTCTTCTTATGGCTGAGTAGTATTCCATTGTATATATGTACCACAGCTTCATCTGTCTATGGACATCTAAGTTGCTTCCATGTTCTCACTATTGTAAATAGTGCTGCAATAAACATTGGTGTACATGTGTCTTTTTCATTTTGATTTCCTCAGGATATATGCCTAGGAGTGGGATTGCTGGGTCATATGGTCATTTTATTCCTAGCTTTTAAAGGAGTCTCCATACTGTCTTCCATAGTGGCTGTATCAGTTTACATTCTCACCAGTAATGCAAGAGCATTCCCTTTTCTCCACCCTCTCTCTGACATTTATTGTTTGTAGACTTTTTGATGGTGGCCATTCTGAACAGTGTGGGGTGGTATCTCATTGTAGTTTTGATTTGCATTTCTCTAATAATGAGTGATATTGAGCATCTTTTCATGTGCTTGTTAGCCACCTGCATGTCTTCTTTGAAGAAATGTCTCTTCAGGTTTCTTTCCTACTTTTTGATTGGGTTGCTTGCTTTTCTGGTATTGAGTTGTATGAGCTGCTTGTATGTTTTGGAAATTAATCCTTTATCAGTTGTTTCCTTTGCTATTATTTTCTCCTATTCTGAGGGTTGTCTTTTCACCTTGTTTGTAGTTACCTTTGCTGTGCAAAAGGTTTTATGTTTAATTAGGTCCCACTTGTTTATTTTTGTTTTTATTTCCATTACTCTAGGAGGTGGGTCATAGAGGATCCTGCTTTGATTTATGTCACCAAGTGTTCTGCCTATGTTCTTCTCTAAGGGTTTAATAGTTTCTGGTCTTACATTTTGGTCTCTAATCAATTTTGAGTTTATCTTTGTGTGCAACATGAAGTAGTGATCTAATTTCATTCTTTTTCAGGTAGCTGTCCAGTTTTCCCAGAACCACTTATTGAAGGGGCTGTCTTTGCCCCATCATATATTATTGCCTCCTTTATCAAATATAAAGTACCCATAGGTGTGTGGGTTTATCTCTGGGTTCTCTATCTTGTTCCATTGGTCTATATTTCTGTTTTTGTGCCAGTACTGTTGTGATCAGAAAAATGCTTGGTATAATTTCTACCCTCTTAAATTTGTTGAGGCTTGTTTTGTGGCCCAGTACTTGATTTATCCTGGAGAGCTCTCCCGTGTGCACTTGGAAAGAATGTGTGTTCTATTGTTTTTGGATGTCATGACCTGAATATACCTATCAGATACAACTGGTCTATTGTGTCATTTAAGACCACTGCTGCCTTATTGATTTTCTATCTGGATGTTCTGTCCTTTCATACAGTGGAGGGTTAAAATACCCTATTATTATTGTATTATTTTGCATTTCTCTCTTTATGTCTGTTAGTATTTGTTTTATATTTTAGCTTCCCCTATATTGGGTACATATATTTATTTACAACTTATTGACTGGAGATGTTTCAATTTGTCTTTTGTCACCTATTGACTGGAGATGTTTCAATATTCACTTACATAACAAATTGGTGGCCGCAGATACTAGTTTCTGCAAAAATCCCCCAGTCAGTAATGTATAAACAGGTGTAATGTCCTCGTCTGGTATTGATTCCTTTATCATTACATAGTGCCTATCTTTGTCTTTAGTTTATTTTAAAGTCTATTTTGTTTCATATGAGTATTACTACTCCTGCTTTCTTTCATTTCCATTTATATGAAATATTTTTTTTCATCCCCTTACTTTCAGTCTGTGTCTGTCTTAACTCTGAAGAGAGTCTCTTGTAGGTGGATCTTAGTTTTCTATCCATCAGCCATCATATGTCTTTTGATTGAGGCATTTAGTCCATTGACATTTAAAGTAATTATTGATAGGCATACACATATTGCCATTTTATTGCTTGTTTTCTACATTGTTTGTATTTCTTCTGTTTAATTCTTCTTTCTTCTTTCCCCTCTTGTAGTTTGTTGGTTTTCCTTAGTATTACGTTTGTGTTCCTTTTTTTTTCCAGCTTTTGTGTATCTATTTTATATCTACTCATTTTAAACTGATAGACATTTGAGGCCAAAAACATTCTAAAATTTCATTTTTTACTCCCCTCTTCCATATTTTGTCTTTTTGATGTCATATTTTACATCTTTGTGTTCATTCCTTAACCATTTTAATTATAGTTCCTTTATCAATTTGTCTTAATTTTTGTGAAGCTTTAACGAGGATCCTCAGTCTTTACTATTACATTTGCCTATTTTAGCAGGATTTTCCCCATTTATATAAATTCTTACTTCTTTACCACTTAGAGAAGATTCTTTAATATTTCCTTTAGTGTAGTCTTAGTATTGATCAACTCTTTTAGTTTTTGCTTCTCTGAACAGTTATTTATCTGTTGTTTGACTCTAAATGATAGTCTTTCTCAGTAGAGTATCCTAGCACATTTTTCTCTTTTAGCTCTTTGAATATAACATGCCACTCTCTTCTGACCTGCAAAGTTTCTGCAGAAAAATCATCCAATAACCTTATGGGGGTTCCCTTATATGTGACTCTGTTTTTCTCTTGCTGCTTTTACAATTCCACTTTAAATTTGGTCATTTTCATTATGATGTGTTTTTCTTGGGTGTGTTTGTTTTCATCTTGTTTGGGACCCTCTATGCTTTGTGTGGGCTTCCTAGGTGACACTAGTGGTAAAGAACCTGCCTACCAATGCAGAAGATGTAAGAGATGCAGGTTCGATCCTTGGGTTGGGAAGATCCCATGGAGGAGGGCATAGCAACCCACTCCAGTATTCTTGCCTGGAGAATCTCATGGATGGAGGAGACTGGTGGGCTATAGTCCATAGGGTCACAAAGAGTTGGACCCGAGTGAAGTGAATTAGCATGCATACACATGCTTTTTGTACATGGATATGTGTTTCCTTTTTCAAGTTTGGGAAGTTTTCATTTATAATTTCCTCAAATACACTTTCAATCCCTTCTCTGTTTCTCCTTCTTTTGAGACCCATATAAGTATATGTTGTTATGCTTATTGTTGTTCCAGAGAACTCATAAATTGTTCTCACTTCTTAAACTTGTTTTTCATTTTGCTCTTCTGATCAAATGATTTCAATCACTTATGTGGTCTTCGAGATCACGCATGTGGTCTTCTGTACCATTTAGTCTTGTATTCATTCCTATGAGTGTGTTTTCTCACTACAAAATTTTTCATTTCTGATTGGCTCTTTTTTATTTTCTAGTTTCTTGTAAAAATTCTCCTCACGTTCATCTATTCTTTTCCCCAGTTCAGTTAACATTCTTATTACTAATGCTTGGAATACTTAGTCTGATAAATTATTTTTTCATTATTTATTTTTTCAACATTTTTTTCCTCTTGCTATTTTGAGGCCAATTCTTCTGCCTTTCATTTGCTTAGCTTTCTCTGCTTCTATGAATTTAGGTGAAACAGTTACCTATCGTGGTCTTGAAGGGTTTCTATCATGTTGGTACTTCTCTATATAGACTGTGTTTCCAATGCCTTTAGTGGGAGAGCATATTTGATGTGGACGCAAGTCATATCTTTTCTCAGGGTCTGCTTGCAGGTATCACCGTGACAGGGGGTATGGCTAGAGATGAAGGGAAAAAGCTGTTGCTGGGTTTGAGGTGGGACTGCCTCTCTGTTCAGTGGTTGTCACCACCCAATAAGGGGCTGGGTCTGATCCCAAATTGCTGGAACAGAAGCCCTGAGGGTCAGACTCAAGTTAGCTCTCTTCCCTTTAAATGTGTGTTTTCTCTTCTCTCCACACCAGGACCCTTGCCCCAGAGAGGGGGAATGCTGAGGCAAGGCAACCCCATGTGGACTCTCAGGTCATTTCAGTAGCAGACAGATATCTGAGCTGTCTCTGAACTCTGATACACTACTTTGCAAGTTCTAGCAATTGTTTCCTTCACTTCATTCAGATCACTTTTCCTCCCTTCCTACTGAATTATGTGTGGATCTTTCTTACAATCATTGTTGTACACTGTTCATTCTGCCAGTTTCCAGTTAATTTTGAGTGAAAATTGTTCCACTTGTACATATATTTTTCTATACATTTGTGACAGGAGGCAATTTCCATATCATCCCACTCCACCATCTTAACCAATCTCTGCTCCTATGATTCTTAACATATGAAACTCAATGACTATTATATGATGAGGGGGAAAATATTATTTACTGAGCAAGAAGTAGATCTAATGACTTCTGAGGATTCCTCCAACTCTAAGATTCTAAGAGAAACTTTAATTTTTTTTCTCACTATTTAAATTCTGTTTTGATATCTTTGTGTCTATTGAATCTGATTTTTTTCAATCTAAAAATAAACAATTGCAGGTGCATTTTGGCGAATCTGGTCAAATAGTTTCTAAAGCCTGCTCTTTATCGAGTTAATGAAGATGACTTTTTAAAAAATATATTTATTTATTTATTTATTTTCTTTACATTATTGTTTTGATTTTCCCATACATTGACATGAATCCACCATGGGTATAGGCCATAGATTTTATTTTGAACTATTAAAAATACAAGGAGCTATAGAAAAAGAGATAGAGGGTGAGAGAAACTAAGGCTATGTCCCATAAATGCAATTGTTTGTTGCAGATGTTACAGCAAAAGATAGGGGGATGGGGAGGATAAAATCAATGATCACAATTGTGAGGTTGAAAGCTTTAGAAATGGCCTCTGATTGGATTATCCACCTGGAAAATTGGAGTATTTAGCTAACAGTTAGGATGAAAAACATGACATAATTTCATCTCTCATGACAGTAAATAATAAAGATGATATAACATTTAAAAAATTCTGAAGTAGTAGGAGCATGGCAATCCATGAAGGCTGCTTGGGAAATCTTTCTCATATTACTATTTCTGCAAGCATCTCCAGTAGAGTAGAAATAGTACTAATGAGGGGGCAAGGCACCTAGATTCAACACATAGTTTTGCCATTAATTAAATGATTGACCTTGGTCTGGTCAATTCCCTTTTTTAGGACTACTTCAGATTTGTAAAAGGATGATTTCAAAATCATGGGTCACATGATCTCTTAAATTTCTTCTGCCATTGCCATTATTTAATTTGTTGAGCCACACCATGACAATAACCATAGCTGCTATCTATTGTATACATCATGCACTGTTCTGAATGGCTTACTATGAATTTAGCATTTATTTAGTGCTCAAAACCCAGTGAGGTTGGAGCTATTATAACCACTTTGTTTTAGGCAAAAATCTGAGAGCTCAGGGATGTTAGATAACTTGTCCAAGTTTATCAGCTGAAAGAGCCAGGATTTCAACTCCAACTGTATGATTACATAGATCATGTTTGTAAGTAGTACATTGGCTTTCCCAGCTAATATGTTCTGGTAATATAAATTCCAGGAGAAAATGAATCCATAAAGAAAATGAAATTTGTTTGTATTCTCTCCCTATTTGTGGAGTCTCTCCAAAATATTTCTAAAACTTTGAAGGTCTTTGATATCATAATTACTATTTATTATTTTCTTTCTTTTACTGAAAGCACTGTGCTACATGCTTTACATTTATTTTCATTCTCAATGCTAAAAAATTAGGACTATTATTATCCCCCTTTTATAGATGAAAAAACTGAGGCACCACATTTGGTAATCTAATTGAGTTTACACAGATGAGTATTGACAGGTAAAGTCAAACCCAGTTTTACCTGAATTCAAACAAAACTCCTTTCTATTGTTTTCAAATTCTGTATTCTCAGACTTAAATGTAGGAAATGAAAGAGAAGAATCCTTTCAAGATGCACGTGCATGTGCATGTGCGCACACACACACACACACACACACACACACACACACACACCTTAATACTTATGCAGCTATTTGGATGATGTAAAGATGTTTGAAATTCTAAAACATCTGGCACTGAAGCCATCAGGAAATGAGGATGGATGGGAAAAAAACATATTTTAGATCACTGAGTGGGTTCATGTTGCCTTCATAACACTGTGCACACTTTAATTTGGTCAATTGTTTTTCTATTTGCAAAACTATAGAACAGTTGGCATATATTTGCCTAACTTTGGCTTCTCATGAAGAATTAATAATTTCTGTTAGTGTCTGTCAGTTTAAATCAAGTCTTGTTCTTACCTAGTAGGGGAACCTAGCCCATCAAACACTTAAGGAACATAGGAACAAGGAAATATCAATACCTTTATGTTATACTGGGAAAACAATTGAGTCCTAGTAAGAAATGAGGCACATTAGCGCTAATAAGAAGAGGACTAATAAGTATTAGTAAGAATAGGGTCCTAAAAATAGAATGTTAGTAAGGAATGAAAGACTCCAACAACTTCCCTACAAGGGAACTACATAATCTAAAAATGTGTTTGAACTAGACTTTTTTTTAATATCAACTTACCTATTTTAGACAGAATAGAGGTACAGTGGTAATGAGGGATGCATTACATAGATTTCTATTAATTGAGTTCTATTTTTCTCACGAATAGTTATAAAAACTGAAGCCAACATGGAATCCTTCTCTCTCTCTCTCTCTCTCTCTCTCTCTCTCTC
>ML664659.1:1013770-1090401 GCA_007570785.1 Antilocapra americana | reverse complement strand
TCTCTCTCTCTCTCTCTCTCTCTCTCTCTCTCTCTCTCTTTCTCTACATATATATCAAATGAACTAAAGACCTTGGATTAAGGAATAATGACACTTTTCATCAAGATTTTTGAGCTCTGGTGATTTTTGTTTTTTATTTTATCAATTATGAAGATTTGATCAACCTAAACACTCTCACCTGTTTTTTCCCACATTGTTAGATTTCCTTCATTGTCTGATATCAAATGTAGTTTGCAGAGACTTCTCTCATCTAGAAATAGACACAATACCTGCTAGTTCAATGGCCACACTGACCTTCATAAATAGACTTTTAACCTCTTTTATAATAATTGTTCTGCCATGAAGTCCATAATTTTGTGTAATAACCAAGCATTATCCTTTATCATGGTATTATCCTTTATATTGAAACTATGCTTGTTTTCAATGAATGGTCTCATACTTTATAGCTCTATCCCTTAGAATTAGGTTGCATTAAGGAAAAATTAGCATAAGACAAAGAAATGCAAATCTATGATGTTTTGTAGGACCACTGCACTGTAGAGGGCCTTAGAGCATCTTTACCTATGAAGGCAGGTGCCTACTCCTTGAGTATGTAAAACTGGCTCTTCTTTATGGGTCAGTAGCTAAGTCCTTTTGCAAAATTGTGTTTCATAGTATAAAATTGGTTGGAGGAAGGAGGGGCAGACATTTTAAATCTAAATCTAAATCCTACCCGATTTTGTACAGTGAAATATTACTTGTCTGTGTAGACCCTTAAAGATGGAAGGGACATTTGGAACCAGTTTAAGTTTTTCCTTTATGGGTGATAAAAATAAGGGCCATAAAGGAGAAATGACTTGACCAAAGCCACATAGCTCATTAGCGATAGAACTGGGACTTAAATTAGGTTGACATTCTACAGACCAGATATACTAAATTTTAAATTACAGATATGTTAAATTTCAAACTACAATTGAAATATTAAGTATACATTCAGATTGAGAAGATATTCCAACCATAGAAACTTCACATTCTTGGCTTTATTTTAAGAAAAATTCCATGGGCCACAGGCCACTAAGACTCTTTCTGTACTGTGTTCAGAGAGAATGAATTAGGTTGCAGTAGAAGTGGTGTAAGTGTTAAGTTTTCACCTCACAGTTGATCACAGTAAAAACAGAGACCATTTGGTGCCTTTTTGAATGTCTGCCAAAAATTTGCTTTATGTCTCAAATACAGATTCTTTGATTTATGTGCACAAAGAACTTAGCTCCCAAGGAAGCCTGTAGAATTGGTTAAATCACAGAGATGGTTTATTTCTTTGGTGAAATTGACTAGTTCAGTTCAGTTCAGTTGTTCAGTCCTGTCCAACTCTTTGCGACCTCATGAATTGGAGCACGCCAGGCTTCCCTGTCCATCACCAAATCCCAGAGTCCACCCAAACCCATGTCCATTGAGTCAGTGATGCCATTCAGCTATCTCATCTTCTGTCGTCCCCTTCTCCTCCTGCCCCAGATCCTTCCCAGCATTAGGGTCTTTTCCAATGAGTCAGTTCTTTGCATGAGGTGGCCAAAGTACTTTTAAATATAATTTGATTTCATTTTTTTTCCAAAATCAGTTTGTTCCTAATGAATGAACTGACAAACTTGGATTTTATTTAATTTTGTTCCTGTTCTCTTTTTAAAAATTCTTTTGCATATAAATACTTAATTCCTAAATGCAAATTTAGGAAATAGACTTAAAATTGCCTAAATTTGGTGAACTGAGAAAATTTCTAAATGGGATGGAATTGAAGAAAAACAGTGTTATGAAAGAGTTGTCCTTTGATTTTTATCCTTTTTAATCTCAAGCATGAAAATATCAGTAAAAGGTCAATCTGAACAAGATCTCCATTAAAACCTTGGACCTTTACTCTCTCTGATCTGATCCTCTCCAAAACACCGTAAATAGGTTCAATTGAAAGTACACTGGTGCAGAGAAGGGGAACTACAGAGTCACAACAACTCGGGATATAAAAAGAAACAGGTTATTCATCTTGAGTGTGACCATTCAGGTACATTTTCAACATTAAATTTTTGAGACTCTTTTTGATAAATACCTCTTGAAGTATGAATAATTCCTCCAATCCTTTCACAATTAACAACTTGAATCACATGAAATGGCAGCTTACTTTAGGGAATCCATAGATAGTTCAGTCTTATTTTGGTTCAGAGAACATCAATAATATATAGACTTTCGCTCTAATTTAAACAATTCCATTGGGTTTAAAATAAACAATTCACAGTTTCATACTTCATTTTTAAAATACTAACAAAAATAGAGTTCAGGCTGGAAATAGAACAAATCATCTATATAGTTCATACTAGTTTGGGTGTTAGAGTTGGTTCAAAATTGCTTATTCTTAACAATTAGCTTATTATCTTATGCAATTAAGGGTTCTAGAATAAAACAGTGCTTATATATATAAGGTGGACTTGTAATCCCTACCATCATCATCCAATGTTTTGGTTCCTCATCCTCATTCTCAAGAAGTCTATAGGGTACTATCAAGCCTGTATATTAGCAGATCACAAAAGTGGCTCAAGCAAAAACATGAAGACCAAACATTAAGGGAGCACAGAACTGACTTATTCAGTCTAAAAGGAAAAAATTAGGCTAAACAAAACCAGGTAAGATTCCATTGGACTTAAAACCCTAAAAACAATGCCATCCATTGCTAATATTCTTGCCTATCCTTCTGTTTCATATTCTGGCATTTGGTTTAACTACAAAACAGTATACCATTTGGGAATACAGCCTTAAGAAAACTTTTGCAATCATCTAGATTATTTATGATATAAAATAGACCTTTTTGCCTTAAATATTGAAATAGTCAAGGTCATTGCCATTCACCAAATTTTTTCTGGAGAAGTTGCTAGTGTAGAAATAAAGTCTTATAAAGGTTTTATAAAACCATCAGTTTCAATCAAAAGCTTTTATGATCTATTCAAGACAATTTAAAAGAATATCTTTCCAATTAGAACACCTGCAATGCACTTCGGAGATTAATGTTAGAGAGTAGAGATTTCAGGAAATCCCAGCTGCAATATGAGGTGATTCAATGTGTGTCAGCAAAGCAAAATGAAAAATCTAGATTTTAAAAATGAAGTATTGATGCCATAGACTACTGCATTTAAGGCAAGAATGCAATTATAGCACACAATTCATTTAAAGAAAATTTTATTTCAAATGCTTCACCCAAAACAGTCTGCACTCCTCCTCCCTCTTTTGAAATTATATCTATGAGTTTCAGACTTGTTGAATCCCAGATTAGTTTGCCTTTTATGAGCAAACATATGATAAGCATTCAAAAAAATGTTTGTTGACCTGAAGTGTAGTTTAAGGAAATTTTCAAATAATTTTATATGTTAAAAAAATGAGACTTTGTGTATAAGTCAAATATGTTGATGCATTTATATCTGTGCAGCAATTGCAAATAACTACTCAATCCAAGAAATGAAAATTAACTAGCAAGGCCTTGACAGCTCCAAGGATGTATACATCAATAATATGTTTTAGCATATTAGCACTAACTCATTTTAAGCCAGTCCAATTTAACTGTAAGGAAAACAATTTAGGATGTTCATAATTACTGTAGAAGGCTATCCTCTAACTTACGATGAGGAATAACAAAGACAATCATTCATTCAGAGTGGACAGTTAACTATGACTGAAGTAGTCCACAGTGCTACATTTGCACCACTAAGATGCAAGTAATTGCTGTCAGAAAGTTTTGATAGCAAATAGACATACATAAAATGTATGCAATGCCTGTAGGTTGGAATGGTTGTGAGAACAGTGCATGAACCTAGCTATGTTAATATAGATTAAATCTGGCAACATATAGTTGAAACCTAAAACAGAGTAATTTAACTATGACACAGTTCAGTTATTTATCATTGAATAAAAGTGCTGAGATTGATAGTTAAGGGCTGTTATAGCAGTTGCATGGTTTTCAAAGACCCAGACTTGTCTAGCTATTTGTTGTTTGATTCCTATGGTATGTCCTTCATCATTATGGTTCAAGGGGACTACTGGTGCTTTATTCATAATCTGGACTTCCCTGGTGGCTCAGATGGTAAAGCATCTGCCTACAATGTAGGAGACCCAGGTTAAATCCCTGGGTTGGGAAGATCTCCTGGAGAAGGAAATAGCAACCCACTCCAGTATTCTTGCCTGGAAAATCCCATGGATGGAGGAATTTGGTAGGCTACAGTCCATGGGCTCACAAGAGTCGGACACAACTTCACTTTCATTTTCACAGGTTCAGAGCAATAGGATGGAGGAAGAAAGAAAGAGAATCATGTGTTCTGTCACTTATAGAAAGACATTTGAAAGTCCCATGTCACATTTCCATTTACCTGTCATTGGTGAGATCTTAGTCACATGCCACTCTCAAGTGCAAAAAAGGCTTGAAAATATAGTCTTTCAGTTGGATATCAGTGTGTCCCACTGAAAATGAAGATTATGTTAATTTCAATGGAATAGGAGAGTGTGTAATTAATTGGTAGATAATTAGCAATCTCTAAGATACCTACTTTGGGGACAATGAACAATTTAAAGAACAATGAACAAGTTAAAGTTTTCAGATAGGAAGCAATTTGTTCTTTTTTTAAAAAAACATTTCTCAGAGCATGAAAGTGTTTCATAGTTTGGCATCTTTTGCTGATGACAAGATATATCTATATCTCCTATTGACAACACATATCTTAATAAATCTCCTGTTTCCACAAGAGTGAAGCATCACATTGCTTAGGGATAATTGAAAACATGTCACTATTTCCTGTAGGGAAGAATTCTGAATTTAGTGGGCTGGTGACTTAACTCCTGATATCAACATAGGTCTTGCTTAATGGAAATTTTACATATCTGTCCACTAGAGCATGACTCTTGAGGATAATACAGCCTATTTCCAGAATAATTTCAACTAGATTTTATATATTGTTGTTCAGTTGCTAAGTCATGTCCAAATCTTTGTGACCCCATGGACTGCAGCATGCTTGGCTTCCCTCTCTATCACCATCTCCCAGAGTTTTCTCAAACTTGTGTCCATTGAGTTGGTGATGCCATCCAACCATCTCATTCTTTGTTGTCCCCTTCTCCTCCTACCTTCGATCTTTCTGAGCATCAGGGTCTTTTCCAGTGAGTCCGCTCTTCACATCAGGTGGCCAAAGTGTTGGCGCTTCAGCACCAGTCCTTCCAATAAATATTCAGGATAGATTGCCTTTAGCATTGACTGGTTTGATCTCCTTGCTGTACAAGGGACTCTCAAGAGTCTTCTCCAGCACCATAGTTTGAAAACATCAATTATTCAGCACTTATCCTTCTTATGGTCCAATTTTCACATCCGTACATGATTACTGGAAAAACCATAGCTTTGACTATATGGATCTTTGTCAACAGAGTGATGTCACTGCTATTTTAATACACTACCTAGGTTTGTCATAGGTTTTCTACCAAGGAGCAAGCATCTTTTAATTTCATGGCTGCAGTCACTGTCCTTGGTGATTTTGGAGCCCAAGAAAATAAAGTCTGTTACTGTTTACATTTTCCTCCAAATTTTATATATATAATATAAATTGTTATATATATGATATACAATTTGTTTATATTTTTATAAATTATATGTATATAAGCATCTTCTCTAAGTGAGAAGAGAATAAGCATCTTCTCTAAGTGAGAGAAATGATTATCTCAGCTAGAGAAAGGGAAAATTGAGGAGACAGTGACTATATAACAGAGTCCTTTTACAAATAGCTGCCTTCTGCTTCTCTCTACATTTTTTCCTCCTCAGCATTCTTTGTCACAGCTACTTTCTCCAGGCTTGCACAGGGCTTGGCCCTTTCTGTTTTAATGCTAAGAGAAACAAGATCAGTGGAGTGCAGTACATGGCATACTTGGAAAGATGGTAAATATTTAATAGAGGATACAGTAAATAATGTATATAATTTACTAAGAAGCAAAGTAAATATTTTATGGACTGCAGTGCAGCTGTTAGGTTGGAATTAAACCTGGGAGGCTGGAAAAAAGCAGTAGTTCAAAAATGTCCTCTTCTGATAAGAGCACTTGCTGTCTCTAGTCCACAATCTGGAATGAGTGCTTGGCACTTAAGGTGTAGCTGTGCCTTTGATACTTTTTAATAGTGACGGGGAGTGGGTGGTGATGTGGATAGTTCAAAACAGTGAATAATCCAAATTGGAGTGAAATTTAGAATTTTTGAAAGGTGGCTTCCTTTCCTAATTTCATTACTCTTAGGATAATGTTAACAGAAAGGTTTTTATCCTCCCATGGACTCATGGACTAGGGAAAGCTCTCCCATGAAGTATTTGTCTCAGATTATTCATTCACTGTTAGAAAATGCAGGGGTAGCTCTGCAGTCCTTTCTTCTCTCTGAACTCCCTTGGGAATCAAACAATCCCTATATAAGAATTCATGTCCCTCTCTGATCTGCTTTAAAAATGGTGGAAGGATTAAGCAAAATCCAGGAGTAGGGCTATCAAAAGGTCCAAGTTGGAACTATAGTTGTTTACATATTTTTAGTCTTCTGCTGGGTATATGTTATGTCCACAGCAGTGTAATAAATGTGATAGAAAATATAAATTATATATAAAAAATGTTTTCTTAACTAAGGAGGCTACAATTGGAGAGATGTCAATGTATAATTAAAGAGTCAATAAAAAGCTCACCAAAACTATACAAACTCATAAATGAGTTCAGTAAATTTGTAGGTTTCAAAATCAATATACAGAAATCTGTTGTATTTCTATACACAAACAATGAAGTAGTAGAAAGGAAATTAAAAATATTAGAATTGCATCAGAATGAATAAAATATCTAGGGATAAACTTAACCAAGAAAGTGAAAGACCATACTCTGAAAACCATAAGTTGTCAATGAAAGAAATTGAAGAACACACAAATAAATGGAAAAATATTCTGTGCTCACAGATTAGAAAAATTAATGTTAAAATGTCCACACTCCCTAAAGCATTATACAGATTCAGTACAATCCTTATCAAAATCCCATTGGCATTTTAAACAGAAATAGAACAATTTTAGAATTGTTTGTATGGATTCATAAAAATCCCCAAATAGCCAAAGACATCTTGAGAAAGAAGAACAAAGCTGCAGGAATTACTATTCCTGACTTTAAAGTTTATTATGGAGCTATACTACTCAAAACAGTATGGGATTGAAACTAAAAAAGAAAATATATAGATCAATGGAACAGAATAAGTAATCCCTAAATCTGCTCATATATGGTCAATTAATTTATGACAAATAAACAAAGAATATACAATGGGAAAAGAGAGCTTCTTCAATAAATGGTGTTGGAAAAACTGCACAGTCATGTGCAAAATAATGAAACTGGACCGTTACTTTATACCATACACAAAAATTAACTCAAATTAGTTTGAAGACTTGAATTTAAGACCTGATACCATAAAACTCCTAGGAGAAAACATAGGCCTCAAGCTCCTTGACATCAGTCTTGACAATGATTATTTTTTTTGATTTAACACTAATAACAAAGGCAACAAAGTAAAAATGAACAAACAAGACTACAACAAACTAAAGAGCTTACGTACAACAAAGGAAATCATTTACAAAATGAAAAGGCTACCTATTGATTGAGAAAATATTTGTAAATTGTGTATCTGATAAGGGGTTAATATTCAAAATGTATTTAAAAAAACTCATACAACTTAACAGCAAAAATACAAACATCCTGATCAAGAAAATGAGCAGCAGATCTGAATAAACATTTGCCCAAAGAAGACAGAGATGGCCAACAGGTATATGAAAAGATATCTAATCAAGAAATGCAAGCCAAAACACTATGGCATATCACCTTGCACCTGTTAGAATGGCTCTAATAATGACAAGAAATAACAAGTGTTGATGAGGATATGAAGAAAAGAAAACCCTCATGCACTGTTGTGAAATTGTAAATTGGTGCAGCCACCATGGAAAATAGTATGGAACGTCCTCAAAAATTAAAAATAGAACTACCGTATGATCCAACAGTTCCACTTCTGGGTAAAGGTAATTACAAAAGCACTAATTTGAGAATATATATGCATCTCATGTTCAGTGCAGCATTATTCACAATAGCCAAGATATGGAAACAGTCTAAGTGTCCTAGGTGAAGTCCTAAAAGTGGGATTGATAGTTTGAATGATAAACACATACCTGTTTTTGATAGATAGAACGTGGAGGCATATGTATGAGTCTTTATTACCCCACAGCATCACTAACAGAATGTGTTGGCACACATTTTTGTATATACATATATATATATATATTTTAATTTTATAAGAGTTTTCTACTTACAGAGAAAACATTTAAAATAATACTTAGAATTCACATTATCTGCACATCCAGTTTTCCTGATTATTAACATCTCACACATGATGAATTTCTTATAATTTATAAATAATATTGAAACACTGTTATCAACTAATGCCCACATTTTACTCAAATATCATTAGTTTTTTTTTTTTTTTGCCTAAGGTCTACTTTTCAATTTCAGGATTCCATCCATGATAATACAGTACATTTTGTCATCATGCCACTCAGGCTCCTGTAGACTGAGATGGTTTCTCATACTTTGCTTGCTTTTGATGATCTTGACAATTTTGAAGAGTGCTGGTCAAGTATTTTATAGTTTGTCCCTCTGTTGAGATTTTCTGATGTTTCCCCCTGCTAAGATTGGAGTAACAGTATTTGGGGAAGAAAGACCACAAAAGTAAAAGTGCCATCGTATCAATAGAAGATACTATCAACAGTATGACTACTGATATTAAACTTGATCACCTGACTAAGGTAGTGCTTATCATTTTTATCCACTTTGAAGTTACTCTTTTTTTTCCCCCTTCTTTTCCATGCTATATTGTTTGGAAGGCTGTCTCTCTGCATAGATTACACTTAAGGAGTAGGGAGTTGTGCTTCAGTTTATTAAAGGCAAAAGTGAAAAGTGAAACTGATGGTTACTCAGTTGTGTCTGACTCTTTGTGACCCATGGACTATAAAGTCCATGGAATTCTCCAGGCCAGAATACTGGAGTGGGTAACCTTTCCCTTCTCCAGGGGATCTTTCCAACCCAGGGATCAAACCCTGGTCTCCCACACTGCAGGCAGATTCTTTACCAGCTGAGCCATCTGCATTAGTTACTAGGATGACTTTTGCACATGTATTATTTCTGTTTTTTTCCTTTATTTATTTATTTCATTTTAAATTTTATTGAAGTGTTGATGTAGTTAATTTATAATGTGTAATTTCTGCTAATAGCAAAGTGATTCAATTATGCATACACAAATTCTTTTTTATATTCTTTTCCATTATGGTTTATCACAGGATACTCAATGTAGTTCCCTGTGCTACACAGTAGGGCTTTGTTGTTTATCCATCCTGTATATAACAGTTTGCATCTGTTAATCCCAAACTCCCAATCCACCCCTCCCCCAAACCCCACCCTGCTTAGCAACCAGCACTCTGTTCTCTTGTGTCTGTGAGTCTGTTTCATATGTGTGCATATATATACACTAATTTTTGCAGTATTTTGGATTTCACATATAGGTTATATTATATGGTATTTTTATTTCTCTTTCTGACTTATTTCACTTAGCATAATAATTTCTAGGTCCATCCCTGTTGCTGCAAATGGCATTATTTCATTCTTTTTTATGGCAGAATAATATTCTATTATATGAATATACCATGTCTTCTTTATCCATTTCTCTTTTGATGAATATTTGGGTCGTTTCTATGTCTTGGCTTTGTAAATAGTGTTGCTATGAATACTGTGATGAATATATCTTTTTGAATTGTAATTTTCTCTGGATATGTGTCCAGGAGTGAGATTGCTAGATCATGTGCTGTGCTGTCTTTAGTTGCTCAGTCATGTCTGATTCTTTGTGACCCCATGGACTGTAGCCCACCAGGTTCCTCTGTCCATGGGGATTCTCCAGGCAAGAATACTGGAGTGGGTTGCCATGCCTTCCTCCAGGGGATCTTCCCAATCCAGGGATCGAACCCAGGTTTCCCACATTGCAGGCAGATTCCTTACTGTCTGAGCCACCAGGGAAGCCCAAGAATACTGGAGTGGGTAGCCAATCCCTTCTCCAGGGGAACTTTTGGAAATTGAACTGGGGTTTCCTTCACTGCAGGTGGATTCTTTACTAGCTGAGCTACTTGGGAAGCCCTGCTAGATCATATGGCATACCTAGTTTTAGATTTGAAAGAACCTCCATACTGTTCTCCATAGTGGCTACACAAATTTACATTTCCACCAACAGTGTAGGAGGGTTCCCTTTCCTCCACACCCTTCTTCAGTACTTGTTTATAGACTTTATAATGATGACCATTCTGACAGATATGAGGTGGTACCTCATTGTACTTTTGATTTGCATTTCTCTAATTATAAATGATGATGTATTTGCTCTATATTTACAATGATATGGACTTGGAGATATTTGGTTATATTCTAATACTGCCTTATTTTATTAGTCAAATTTTTCCTGTTTTGGCCATATGGAAGTCTTTCCACTGGCTCTTATGTATGTCCTTTTGGGCACAATCTCATACATATGTATGTATATCTGTATTTATTTTAGGATGTCCTTACTTTGGGGCACATTTTACCACCCTCATCTGTTATATTTACTGTCCTAGTCCTGGAATCAGATATCTCTTCAAGAACCCCTGCTTCCTTTAATTGGAGAGTGGTATTAGAAGCCAAGATTTGGATGCTAAGTATGCTCCTTGCTATTAGGCCCTCTTAGTGGACAAAGCTAGAAAATATGTGTATGTATACTAACATACATATATATGTCTATTTATCCATATCATCCATCTATAGTTATACTAAGTAAGTTAAGCACAAGTTTATACTTATGGCATCAACTCTAATTCATCATCACATAGATTATATTAGTCTCCCATTGCTTATCTGTAGCTTCACACTACAACAATTAGAAATTTAGTTTCTACCATTTATCATCTACCTACTGAATTGATTACAGTATGTGAATATTACTATCAGAATTGTTGGGCTTCCCTGGTAGCTCAGACAGTAAAGAATCTGTGCAATGCAGGAGACCTGGGTTCGATCCCTGGGTTGCAGAGATCCCCTGGAGAAGGGAATGGCAACCCACTCCAGTATTCTTGCCTGGAGAATTCCACAGACAGAGGAGCCTGGCAGGCTACAGTCCATGGGGTTGGAAAGAGTTGGACTCGACTGAGTGATTAACACTTTCATCAGAATTTTTAACCTGTACTCCCATGGGAAATAACTTTACCATCTAAAATATACTGCTTGTGTACAGTGTTTATGTATACTTTCTTTTAGTCTTGCCTGAAATACATTCTACTTGTTCATGGTATATAATTATCTTTATTCATTATTGAATTTGATCAGCTAATATTTTGTTGAGTTTTGTAATTCTAATCATAGCAGACACTAGCCTATAATTTTCCTTTCTTATAATGGGTTTGGTCTGGTTTTTGTATTAAAGAAATACTGGCCTTTTGTAATCAGATTTGTTTTCTATGTGTGTGAATCCAATTGTGTTTCATATATAGATTCATTTGTATTACTTTTTAGATTCCACATATAAATGCTATCATATAATTTGTCTAACTCTGACTTACTTCACTAAGTGTAAGATTCTCTAAATCCATAAATGTTGCTACAAAAGGCAATATTTCCATTTTTTTTATGGCTGAGTAGTACTCCATTATGATATCTATATCTATATGCCATATAATCTTTATCCATTCTTCTGTTGATTGACATTTAAGTTGCTTCCATTCTTTATTATTGTAAAGAGTGCTGCTATGAACATTGAGGTGTATGTATCCTTTCAGATTAAGAGTTTTCATCTTTTCTGGCCATATACCCAAGAGTAGGATTGTTGGACCATATGATAGCTCTATTTTTAGTTTTTTAAGAAGCCTCCATGCTATTCTACATAATGACAATACCAATTGACATTCCCACCTGTAATGTAGGAAGGTTCTATTTTCTCCACATCCTCTCCAGCATTTATTATTTGTATACTTTTTGGTGATGGTCATTCTGACTGGTGTGAAGTGATCCCTCATTGTGGTTTTGATTTACATTTCTTTAATAGGTAGCAATATTGAACATCTTTTCATATGTCTTTTGGGTATCTGTGTGTCTTCTTTGAAGAAATGTCTATATTAGTCTTGTACTCATTTTTGGATTGAGTTGTCATTTTGACATTGAGTTATATGAGCTGTTTATATATATTAACAGCTTGGCAGTTGCATCATTTGCTATTATTTTCTTCCATTCCATAGGTTGTCTTTTCGTTTTGTTGATGGTTTTGTTTGCTGTGTAAAAAACTTTTAATTTTGATTCGTCTCTTTTGTTTATTTTTGCTTTTACTTTTTTGCCTTGGGATACTGACCTAAGAAAATCTTGCTAAAATTTATATCAGAGAATGATTAGTTTGTGTTCTCTTCTAAGAATTTTATATTGTCATGTCTTATATTTAGGTATTGAAACCATTTTTAATTTATTTTTTATAAATGATGTGAGGGAGTATTCTAATTTCATTGATTTACGTGTAGCTGTTCAGCTTTCCCAGCACCAATTATTGAAGAGATGTCTTTTCTCTATTGTATATTTTTATCTCCTTCATTGTAGATTAATTGACTGTAGGTGTTTGAGTGATACTTCGTATCTTTTAAAGAATTCATCCATTTCATCTAAATGATCAAATTTATGATTATGGAGTCATTCATAGTAGTTTTTTATTATCCTTTTAATGTCCATGGGATCAATGGTGATAACCTCTTTTAAAGTGGTAACTATATTTATTCCTTTTTATTCTTAGTTAGCTTGGCTAGATTTTTATCAATTTTATTGATTTAAGTAAATGATTTGATTTCATTCTTTTTTCTTGTTTCCCTATTTTTTATTTAATTTTATTGCTGCTCTAATTTTTATAATTTTGTTTTCCTACTTTCTTTGTGTTTAAATTGCTTTTATTCTCTAGTTTTCTAAGGTGGGATGTTGGGTTTTTCAGTTTAGATACTTTTATTTTCTAATATATTCTTTTAATGCTACAAAATTTCCTCTAAGCCCTGTTGGTGTGGTGATCAAGTGTTGCAGAAGGAAAACATTCTCTATGCTTTTGATTCATTCTCGGTATTTTATTGAGCAGTTATCTCTTCACCAAGTGTTTTTTCAGTGGTATTGCTTTCTCCTACATTGCCCTTTGGTGAGAAAATCTTTTCCCTAGGAAAACAGGTCTTTCTTATGGAGAACACTCTGGATGATCACTCTTCTCCTCCCTGAGCCAGAGCTGGGAAAGGATCTCTTCAGGACCTTCACTTTCTGAGAACTAGAGGGGGTGTGGTTTCCCTAGAGGAAAAGTTCATTAATTTCTAAGGGGTCAATAAAACTGTGCCTTAAAAAAAAAGACTGTGCCTTCATGAGATTCTCACTCTCATGCTACTCCTTTTTTAGTCTCTAGAACTATGTGCTTACATTTATATGCAGTTCTTTTACATAAATAAACAACATAAATAGTACTATACAATTCACTTTGTTGAATTGGGCAGATGCAGAATTGTGGATACAGAGTGCCAGCAGCCACGTATAATGTTATTCACCAATATTTGCACAGTAAGTTGGCACCCTTTAACCCCCAAATTGTTCAAGAGTCAAGTATAATACTTTCCAAAATAAATTTATTTTGTTTTTTTCATGTTCACTTTAGTCTTTTGTTTGTGATAAGGATGCATTGATCTTCTGAAAGCTTAGGGAAGTTTTAGAGTATTGTCATAAAGAACTCCAGCTTTGGAGTCAAATAGACCTGATTTGAGTTCAGTCTTTGCCTCTCATAGATATGTAATACTGTAGAAGGTACTTTACCTCTCTTAGCTTTCATTACTTTATATTCTAAATGATAATGCTGGGGAGGAAGAAATTTTCCTCTACTCTTGTAGATTCTTCTGTCCCATCTAATCATTAAATTGACATAGACAGTTAACAGAGAACAATCACAGAAAAGGCTAATAACATGGATACATGAGAGAGACCCAGGAAAACTGATAACTCATACAAATGTCTGAAACCCTCACTTTAAAATACCATCTTCAGTTAACAATCACTTTTTTCTTTACAATATTGTGTTGATTTTGCCATATATTGACATGAATCCACCATGTGTGTACATGTGTTCCCCTTCCAGAATCTGAAAGCAATAGTAAAATAAATTTATGTAAAATAAAATTCATTTAATGCCTTTTAAAGTTCTATTTAATTTTGAATGTGTTTCAAGGGCATATTAATCAAAATGAAAATAAATCAGTTTAAAATTCTAAAAAATAAAAAATAAATAAATAAAATACCATCTTCATCTACACACTAAAGGACAAAAGAGGATGTTGGGGTTAGGGGTTTGGGACCTCAAAAAGGAGGAAGGCAATTCACATGGAGATGGAAAAACAAATGTCTGATAAACAAATGTTCGCTAGGCCTGACGAGAAGTGGACTCTGATCTCTAGGCTCTATTGCTGCCCACCACACCTAGCACATATTCTTGGCCGATATCTCTGGTAATAGTTCTATTCTAGGAACAGGCCCTCTATCTAAATTCTTCTAGGCACTTAGGGGAAAGGTAGAATTTTATACCTGACTCATTGGGCCCTTGATTGTTTCAGTTCCACATAATCCACATGCAAATAGAGATTTTGAGGTAGCATGTTTCATTCCATTAGAGTAATAACAATATTTATTCTAAAATTGTTTTATTGCTTTAAGAGGGATGGAATCGGGAGAGAGGTGGGAGAGGGGCTCTGGAAGTGGAACACGTGTACTCATGGAGGATTCATGTCAATGTATGGCAAAACCAACACAATAATGTAAAGGAAATAAATAAATAAATTTTAAAAAAGTAATGTAATAATAACTTAGCACAATCCTGAATCTGTATTAAGCCTTTTCCTCAAGAATAGTACATAAATAATGTCTTAACTCTTTATCCTGGTGTTCCAGATCCTTTTTGCCCATCATTCCTCATATAACCACAGTATGTTCCAGTCAAATTGAATTGTTCATCATTTCATAAGACTTAAAGCTTTATGCATTTCTATCTTTTATATCCTTTGTCTCACCTTGAATGTCTTCTACCTACAGTCTCCAGACATTGAAATACTGTTCATCCTTCAAAATATAGGTCAAATGCCTTACTCCTTATTAACACTTCTCTAATGATGTGGTCTGAAAAAAATATTTTATCATTAAAAATCTATATTACATCTAATGTTGTCCCACTTTTGATTACATATGAGAAAAATGTATTGAATCACTAGAACCTAAATGCTTCATTTTTATATATACTTTTTCATGAAAGTAGTAAAGGCTCAATAAACACCTTCCTATGAATAGAATCGACGTCATCTACTGATTTAGTTACACCTCTGACTAGTCTGTAGGGATCTAGAATTGTTGCCTTTATTCATTCTTTTGGCTTAAAGAACAGAAAATGTAAATAAACAACAAATTTTCCTCAGAAGCTCTCTAGTGATAGTGAATGTGGCATAGAAAAGCGACACTTTTATAGACAACATGAAAGATCAAAAACACAAGGAACTGAGGGAAGTTTTTGAAGACTGGAATGAGAAATCCTAGATAGACATGAACTTTGTTGTTACTATTTTTAGCCACTAAGCCGTGTCAGACTCTCTGGTCATGAACTGTAGCCCAGCAGGCTCCTCTGTTCATGGGGTTTCCCAGGCAAGAATAATGGAGTGGGTTGTCATTTCCTTTTCCAGGGAATCTTCCAAACCCAGGGATCAAACCTGCATCTCCTGCTTCTCAGGCAGATTCTTTACCATTGAGCCACCTGGGAAGTCCATCAGTTATGAGCTACTATGTACCAAAGGGAAGACTTAAGTGTCCATTAAAAAGGTAGAGTTATACTGAAATGTAAATCTTATTTATAACTTCTGCAGAGGCTCACTACCAGACAGAGTAAGGGTTTATATGCTCCATTTTTGGTGAGACTCCAAGTGCCATTAAATCATACAGATGCCATATCTGACATTTTCAGAAAATTTAAATATTTGCCTTCAGACCATACGTGCTTTGGAAGCGTCTATTGAGTGAGCACAGTGTTCTTTCTTTCAGTGAGCTGGGGAGGCCTTAGTCCCATATAGGCTCAGTCACAGCTTTCATTTATAGGTTTTTGTTTATCCCAGTCTCTTTTCCCCCAGTGTATATGGCAAATGCTAGCTTTTGATGACAGGAAAGATCAGTTGAGAAAACGTATTTGACTCAGTTAAGTCATCTCTTCAATTGAGAAACTGAGCATACTACAGATAGCACTTTAGTAATATCATTTTAGCTACCTGGAATCTTGTCTTAAGTAGTTTGTTTCTTCAAACAGAAAGATGAGGGAGAAGGAATAACGTTGTTCACAAATCACAAGCAGTCTGAGTAAATCTTTTTTTCATATTTTACCTTTAGAGAACATATTCATTTTTAAAAGAACCCAATCTGATTTAGACCAGCCTGAATACGAAATTCAGCAGCAGTTACATAGCCTACATTCTCAAGAGATCTCAGTACTAAGTTGATTACAAACAGCTGCAACATTTAATTGTCATTGAAATGTTATTCAAAGCACAATTAAACTCAAAGTGTCCATATGTGTACCTTTGTTCCATATCTCTTGCACAACTCACAAGCTAATACTAACTGATATTTAAGCCCTGTGTGTCAGATACTTGAATCACACTACTCAAAATGCTTAAGTACCATTAAGCTTTCATTAGGATCTATATTAGAGGGACAAAAGACACTTGAGCTTGGTTCTTAGACATGTCAGTTGTGGGGTGTGTAAATAGCAGTTATATAAGCATAGTCTTGAGTCCAAAGCTCATTTTTCCCAAACAAACTTAGTGAATATGGTTAACCTAGCTATGTATGCTACATTTGTTAATGCAGACACTAATGTTCAGCGGCTTGAAAATTTTTAATGAGAAGTGTCTTCTCTGTAGAACCTAGTCCTTAATAAAAGGAATGTAAAGAGGATGTTCTCTTTGGCCTGAGTGTAAGGAGATACTCCAATTTTCCTGGGAGATTTGTCAGGAAAGACTTCCTGGGAAAGAGATTAGTTCTTTTCTTAGAATATGAACATGGACTTGAATTTGCCCATAGGCTTATCTTTTTCCATCTGAGTGATATGTGGCAGGTCACTAACCTAACTGTTTTGCTTTCAAACTAGAGGGGTTGTTAGATATTTTAGTGCTAGTGATCAATATGGATTCAATAGAAATTAAGGAAAGCTTGTAATATTCCATACATACATAAATATCCAAACTCCGTAACAGCAACCATTAATAACTGCTAGAGAGTAAACAGAGACTTTTGTCAGAGAATGATGTAGGGTCATTGTTTCAAATGGTTGTGAAGGGCTCTGTGTAGACATGACATATGAACTGAGACCACAATGATGAGAAGAAGCAGTCCTGTAAATAACTTGTTAAAAAAAAAAACCTGAAGGAAGATATAGAGTAAGGGCCAAAGCCCTGAAAACTTTTTCTCTTAGGAATTTAAAGAAGGCCATTGTATATAGGACATAATGCATGAGGGAGGGAGTGGTGCTAAGTAAAACTGGAGACTTAAGGGCAAAGTCATTCAGGGTTTGTAGGTCATGGTAAGGAGTTTACGTTTTATTTTTTGTGAGTTTCAAAGCCATTGAAGGGTTATATTGCTATATTAAAAAAGATCACCATGGCTACTTTGTATACAAAGTATACAAATGGATTGTTCTGGGCAGTTGGGAATAGAAATTGGAGACTCATTTGACTATCATGGCAACCCAGATAAGAGATGAGCCTATACTAAAGTGTGAAAGTGGGTATGGAGAAAAGTAGATGGATTCAGAAATACTTTGGAGTTTGTATTACCAGGATTTTCTGGTAGTTTGTATGTATGTACATGTATCTGTATGTATGTGTGTGGACTATGATAAAAAGGATAGAAACAAAGATGACTCTAAATTTTCTGATTTAAGTAAGTAACTGAACATTGATATTTTCTGCGATGAATAAGTCTGGGAAAGGAACAAGTTTGGGGGATATCAAAAGTTTAGTGTTAACCTCTTCTTTGAGATATCTGTGAGACATATAATAGATATTAAAATAAGGTATTCTATGTGTCTGTCTTGAACCCAGGAGAAATATATAGGCTTGGAGATACATATTTATGACCTAATTTCCATAATTAGAAATTTATATTTCCATATTAGTAATTGATACTATATAAATTATTCAAAACATTTAAAGATAATATAGATAGGAAAGAGAAGAAAACCCAGAACATGTCTTAAGGAACTGACACGACAGAGGTCTAGCAGAGGAGGAGGAGCCAAACAGAAGTGTAGCTAGTGAGATGGTAGAAAATCAGACATACATATGGTGAAAACTACTATTTGTTCCTTCCTGATAACAAATTTTACCATTCCTTATAAGGAGGAAGGAATGGTAAAATTTGCTGATTGTTGCTGAGAGGTTATGAATACAGAACATTGTTTATTGCTTTGTTCAGCATAAAAGCCTTCAGCTACCTTGATAAGGGCATTTCCAGTGAAATGATGGGGATGGAAATCAGCTAGAAACAGGTTGAAAAGTAAATAAAGAACATCTGCTTTAAAAAGCTCCACAAGTTTATTCTGTGATACAGCCTTCCTTCATCAAATAGCAAAGATAACATGCAGACAAAAATGAAAAACATAATTGTGCTTGACAATAAAATAAATATCCTCATGAGCAGAAATGGAATAGAGACACAAAGTAGAGTGAGGTAACTCCACAGACCTGTGAGAGCTGGGCTCCTGCAGGATGATGAAATATTAAATCCTAGAGATTAGAAATGGATACCACAGCCAGTCATACTACCTATAGCCAAGAGCTGAAGTGGGGCCCCTCACACTTGAAAAGATGCTAAGAAGCTTACAGTTGACATTCTACCCATGAGGATAAGAAGCTGTGGGTCTAGAAAATGGGTAAAGACCAAGAGATGAACCAAAATCTCTGTTGGTATAATTCATGGAATTTGAAATATTTCCAATATCACTACAACACTTGGAATTAAAGATTATAAGAAGGATTCTGCATTGACGGTTCAGTGGTCATGTGGAGGCATGAGATGTGTAGCAAGAGAGAGGGGGACATAGAAAGGGACTTTCTAGAGCTATGTTGATTGTACCTCAGTTCATTTACACATGTATAAAATATACAACAAATTAGCAATGACAGAGAAGTTTACTTTTTCTCTTTGCAAGTGGGAAGACCAACAGGTAAAGTAATTACAAAACCCCCACTATTCTATATCCGTTCTTATATGCAGTACACAGTGTATATTTATTGAATCGTTACTATGCATCTTCTTGTTGTTCAGTCGCTCAGTCTTGTCCGATTTTTGCAACCCTATTCACTGCATCACACCAGGCTTCCCTGTCCTTCATTATCTCCTGGAGTCTGCTCAAACTCATGTCCATTGAGTCGATGATGCCATCCAACCACCTCATCCTCTGTCACTCTCCGCTTCTTCTCCTGTACCTAGTGCTCCATTAGATGTTTCAGGAAGCAGAAAAATATAGCTGAAATGACTCTGCCCTAAAAAAGAGTTTAGAGTTGAATAAAGAGTGAAACAGGAATAAATCTGTTGCAATTTCTATCCTCTTGGCTACAGAGTTTACAGTTATTCTTCTAAGGTGGCCCAAGGATGAAGGAATATAATACATTTCCCTCATAACATTCACCTGTTTTAAAAAAAAATCCTCCTCACAGTGGTCCCTCTGAAAATTTGATCAGAAAAAAAGGAATTCCAATTATTCAAATATTATTTAGCTATAACAAGTAACATTATCACAAGGAAAACACATTTTAGTCATATGAAGACAGATGACAGTTTCCAAATTCATTAAGTGTTAACATTTAGGACACATGTGGGCACTTGTCTGAAGCTATCAGCAAGTATTTTGTTACTTGTAATCAGTAATTGAAAGTTAGTAAGTTTTAAAAGGTAAAAATAGCATAACTGTCATACAGCAAACTAACTAGAATCTGGACTGAAATTAAAGTTGTAAATTTCTTCTTTTAAAAAACATTTTTGTTAGATGGCTTTACCTTTTTGTGTTTAAAAAATGCAAATACCAATGACTTTACAACCTTGCAGGGGAAAATCTAGGGTTGTCAATTTCTTCTTTGCAATAGTTAAAAGGCCAATAATTTAATACCACTATTCTATGTTAAAGGGAAGTTTTCCCTGACCCCCAAATACAAGCTTTGACTCTTTTCTAGAATCAGATTATTTAGGCTAAAATCTTTGCTCTATCACTTAACAAGCTTTGTGACCTTATGAAGTTTACTTAACCCATTTAGGTTTATTTTTCTTTTGTGAAATAAGAATAATAAAGGTACCTTTCTCAGACAGTTATTGAAGATGAAATATAAAGTACTTAACACAGTGTCTGGAAAGTGCTGAGAATTCAGTAAATATTATCAATAATTGTTATTACTGTTAATTTATGCATGAAAATCTATCATTTTCCAAACTACTAAGCTCTTTTAGTGAAAAAATATTATCTCCTATTTTGCTTTTTTCCTTCTGTACCAAATAACAAAACACATAATATTATTATAACAATTGCCTTAAACAAGATTAAGTGCTACAAAGTGCATTATCTTACATGAAAATTACATCAATTCTGTGAGGACATGTTTTTCATATCCTTGTAATAAAGGGAAAAAATTAGTGTGGTGCTTTACAAGAATTTGAAATCAGATTGCTCTCTGAGAGATATGACTATTAAAAACACATTATGGGCCAGAGACTAAAAATGAAGTCGCCTTATAGAAACCTTTGTTCTTAGGTCAGAGAAAGACTTAATGAAAGATATTAACTGTAGTAAACGTTTGTGTTTTGTGGACAGAGCTCATCAGTCTGTTTTACTTCAATGCCACCAAATATTGAAATCATTCAATGAACCACACATTCTCCAAAAGGCTTCTGATTAGATTTTCACTCCCTTAATAATGTCTCTAGAAAGATAATGCACTGAACATGCTCAGGCTCATATAAACATCTGGTTCTATTAACAGTGCTATGTATAAGATAATGATGCCAATTTGTTAACCTGCCATCCATCTCTTGAGAACTTCATAGTATCAGTGAGTCTTGGGCAGTGGGCTGCTTCTGTTTATCTATTGGTTTGGCCAAAAAGTTTGTTCAGGTATTTACATACGATGTTATGACAACCTTGAATTAATTTTTTGCAAACCCCATATTTGTCTCCTGAGGTTTCCTCCTGGAGATTCCTTTGACGTTTTAAGTGTTTCCTTCCGATTTTCGTATTACGTGCATGATAAAATTGTGACCCAAAGTGCTTTTGATTTCTCAAGAATCCAGATAATTAATGGTAGAACTCAAATTAGAACCCAGATGACTCTCAACTCTTATTTGGAGAATTTTATTTAGTTTTCCATGTCTAAGACTTTGGTGCTCAATTTTGGAGACTGTCTTTCAATTTCAATTGTAAATCATTTCAATTTCTCAAATATATATTGTTGTTGATGAAACCAACTTGAATTGATTAGGTGACTTGCCCAAGCATACAAAGCATTAATATTAGATTAGGAATTAGAATCTAGGACACCATACCCTCAAAATTTGAACCACTTTTTTTGTACTGTGATACACCATTCCAGTTTTAGGATGGCGCTCTCACTAGATAGAAAAACTGCATTTTGAAAGCATGTGGTTTATTTTGGGGGTTATTTGGATTCATTCTACTCTAGTACAGGATATCTTTCAACCTTGAATGCAATCATGGAAAGGTGTACCACTAAAGAACTGGTTAGAGAAATCTGCTAGAATACCTACAGCAAAGGAATTCAAAGAAAAAAATAAGATCATGGCATCTGGTCTCATCAGTTCATGGAAAACAGATGGGGAAACAATGGAAACAGTGACAGACTTTATTTTCTTGGGTTCTCAAATCACTGCAGATGGTGGCTGCAGTCATGAAATTAAAAGATGCTTGCTCTTTGGAAGAAAAGCTATGACCAACCTAGGCAGCATATTAAAAACCAGAGACATTACTCTGCTAACAAAGGTCTGTCTAGTCAAAGCTATGATTTTTCCAGTAGTCATATATGGATGTGAGAGTTGGACTATAAAGAAGGCTGAATGCTGAAGAAGTGATGCTTTTGAACTGTGGTGTTGGAGAAAACTCTTGAGAGTCCCTTGGACTGCAAGGAAATCAAACCAGTCAATCCTAAAGAAAATGAGTCCTGAATATTCATTGGAATTACTGATGCTGAAGCTCCAATACTTTGGACACTTGATGCAAAGAACTGACTCATTAGAAAAGACCCTGAAATATCTAGGGCAGGAGGAGAAGGGGACGACAGAGGATGAGATGGTTGGATGGCATCACCGACTCTATGGACACGAGTTTAAGCAAGCTCTGGGAGTTGATGATGGACACGGAAACCTGGTATGTTGCAGTCCACAGGGTTGCAAAGAGTCGGACATGACTGAGTGACTGAAATGAACTAAAGAGGAAGGAGTACCGGAAAGAAAAAACAATAGCAAAGAAGCAAAAGTTTTTAATAAAATTTATAATTAGAATGGCCTACGTTTATTAAGTGCTAAATTCTGCCCATGCATTATCTCACATGCATCTGAGTTAGTACTTATTTGTTTTTATAATCACAAAATTGTTATTATATAAATCATTCATAAAAAGGGCTGAAAGGATTATATACAGGGTAGCAAATGAAAATTCTTCAGTTTGTAAAGGCTGAGTATAATTCAGATGTCCGTTTAAAATCTGTAGAATCAGGACAAAGAGTGCTAGAACTAGGGTTTTCTTGTGATTGGAAAGAGGTACATTTAGGACAAAGCAGGGAATCCTACTTTACAAAAGATGTACAGTTATGGAAGTTACTTCAAAGTGACTAAAATTGAAATAACATTGAGATAATGCTTGAACTAATCACCTCATGAGATTATAAGTGAGCATGTGTTTTTAGGACTCTGCAGGTAACAAACTGCTGCTCATGTGAAAGAGATGGCAGATATGTGTTATTCCTTTCTTTTATGATAGATACTCCTTCCTATTGAGCTGAGGTCAAGCTTCACAATCCTTCACCTCTTGGTGTTACAGTTAGCCACTATATCATGTGAGGGGTTGTGTTCTATTATTAATTTATACAGTGAGTTCTTCTAAGGCAAGGAGTATGTTTTAGTTTTGCCTGAAATGTGGTTCTCAAATCATTTACTCAGTGAAAATATTTGGTTCAAATACCATTGAAATAATTAGAGTCTTAAATCTCTTCAGTTGCTATTTCCTTGTCCACCACTCTATACATGATACCTTTTCTTTCTTTGTAAAATAAAACTGAAACAAATTGCAATGAAGTTGAATAATTTCCTGCTCCCATATCCTATAAATTTATTTATATCCGTACCTGCCATCTAATCATTTCTTCCAATCTAAGAAGAAGAGGCCATCTTTCTGTGTATTGCCTCTTCCTTTGGTCTTATTTTTATTCCTTCCTATCTTCTCTATGATAGTAACCTTGATCCTTTAGTTATTTTCTCTGCTTTGTGTGTTTACAGCCTCTTCCTTTTCATTTACTCTCGTTTGAAAATTTATAACTACGCTCAAAGTGTCTCATTAAAACAAAGCACATTAAAACCTCAAACCTTTGCCAATATTTTTCCTGCACTAGTTACTGCTGTTTCACTTCTTCATAAACAAGATCCTCATAAGAAAACTGTACAGTATGCTTTCTTGAAGCAGAGTGGATAAATGGTTCCAAAAGGTACATGGACCCATTGAAATGAGGGAAAAAATTTTTATGAGTGTGTGTGCATATGCATCTTTCTGGCAAGGAAGTCCATAGCCTTTATGAGATTCTCAAGGGAACTCATTTATTTTTCACCTCACCACAAACATGCTTTTGCTTGTAATCAGGCTTTTGCCCTTCTGACACCACTGAAACTTTCATCATGAAGGTCAATGGGTTCCCATTTTCTTCTTCAATAAAGGCCACTGGTGACCTGTATTTGACTTACTCCTTTCAATTACTTTATTTGAGCTCGTGGCAGCTTTACACTCTATTCAGTACTTTCTTATTTTTGAAACACTATCCATTTGTATTTTCAAATAAATTTTTTCCATCCTATTTCTGCTGATATTATTATAACTCCTTCTCAATCTATTTTTCAGGTTTTTGTTTTTGGTGCTTATTTGTAGCTGGTCCTTCTTGGGTTACCTGTAAGGTAGACCCAAGCCATTTCCCCTCATCAGAGCCCCACCTACACCCCCTTATCAAAGTGTGGCATCCCACAGCCTCTGATAAATGAGGTGCAAATGATGTGACTCCAACACAGTGACCTCAGCTGACTGAATCAGGGTTGAAAGTGGAAGTCACTCAGTCGTGTCCAACTCTTTGCCACCCCATGACTATACAGTCCATGGAATTCTCCAGGCCAGAATACTGGAGTGTGCAGCCTTCCCCTTCTCCAGGGAATCTTCCCAACCCAAGGATTGAACCCAGGTCTCCAACATTGCAGGCAGATTATTTACCAGCTGAGCCACCAGGGAAGCTCAAGAATACTCAAGTGGGTAGCCTATATTTTCTCCAGTGTATCTTCCTGACCCAGAAGTCAAACTAGGGTTTCCTGCATTACAGGCAGATTCTTTACCAGCTGAGCTACCAGGGAAGCCCATATGGGTAAATGTAAGCCAATTAAAATCTCTTTTCTTGAGAATTAATAGCTTTTCAAATCATAGTTACATGAATAAAGAATAGTGTGATCATCCTCAGTGTTTACTTGATGAATTTTCACATTCATGTAATGGAACATTAGCAGCAACCCAAAAGGGGTGTTTTTACACACTGCCAGTCAAAGTTCATTGTCACTCCTCCAAAGATAAGTGCCATTTCAATTTCTAACATTACACATCAGTTTTGACTATTTTCAAATTTTCTATAACTAAATAAATACCTCTTTGGTGTTTGCCCTGTTTCACTTAATGTTATGTTTGTGAGATTTCACATTGTTCTGTAACTGAACTTCTTTAATTTTCATTGATACATAGTTGTTCTACTCTATGATAAATATACCAAAATGTATCCATTCTGCTGTTGAATTTTGAGTTGCTCCCAGTTTGGAGCAATAATGAAAAATGCTTCTCTGGACATTCTGGTACATATCTATTTGTACACATGCATACACAATTAAATTTTATACAAATTTCAGTTCAGTCACTCAGTCGTGTCTGACTCTTTGCGAACCCATGAATTGCATCACGTCAGGCCTCCCTGTCCATCACCAACTCCCGGAGTCCACCCAAACCCATGTCCATCCAGTTGGTGATGCCATCCAGCCACCTCATCCTCTTCTCCTCCTGCCTCCAATCCTTCCCAGCATTGAGGTCTTTTCCAGTGAGTCAACTCTTTGCATCAGGTGGCCAAAGTACTGGAGTTTCAGCTTCAACATCACTCCTTCCAATGAGCACCCAGGACGAATCTCCTTTAGGATTGACTGGTTGGATCTTATTGCAGTCCAAGGGACCCTCAAGAGTCTTCTCCAACACCACAGTTCAAAAGCATCAATTCTTTGGCACTCAGCTTTCTTCAGTGTCCAACTCTCACATCAATACATGACTACTGGAAAAACCATAGCCTTGACTAGATGGACCTTTATTAACAAAGTAATGTCTCTGCTTTTCAATATGCTGTCTAGGTTGGTCAAACTTTCCTTCCAAGCAGTAAGCGTCTATTAATTTCATGGCTGCAATCACTATGTGCAGTGATTTTGGAGCCCCCCAAAAATAAAATCAGTTACTGTTTCCACTGTTTCCTATCTATTTCTCATGAAATGATGGGGCTAGATGCCATAATCTTAGTTTTCTGAATGTTGAGCTGTAAGCCAATTTTTTCACTCTCCTCTTTCACTTTCATCAAGAGGCTTTTTAGTTCCTCTTCACCTTCTGCCATAAGGGTGGTGTCATCTGCATATCTGAGGTTATTGATATTTCTCCCAGCAATCTTGATTCCAGCTTCTGCTTCTTACAGCCCAGGGTTTCTCATGATGTACTCGACATATAAGTTAAATAAGCAGGGTGACACTATGCAGCCTTGACGCACTCCTTTTCCTATTTGTTGCTTTCTGACTTGCATACAGGTTTCTCAAGAGACTGGTCTTATGGTCTGGTATTCCCATCTCTTGAAGAATTTTCCACAATTTATTGTGATACACACAGTCAAAAGCTTTCACATAGTCAGTAAAGCAGAAATAGAAGTTTTTCTTGAACTTTCTGGCTTTTTCGATAATCCAGTGTATGTTGGCAATTTGATCTCTGGTTCCTCTGCCTTTTCTAAAACCAGCTTGACCATCTGGAAGTTCACAGTTCACATATTGCTGAAGCCTGGCTTGGAGAAATTTGAGCATTACTTTGCTAGCATGTGAGATAGTGCAATTGCGTAGTAATTTGAGCATTCTTTGGCATTGTTTTTCTTTGGGAATGGAACGAAAACTGACCTTTTCCAGTCCTTTGGCCATTGCTGAGTTTTCCAAATTTGCTGGCATATTGAGTGCAGCACTTTCACAGCATCATGTTTCAGGATTTCAAATAGCTCAACTGGAATTCCATCACCTCTACTAGCTTTGTTCATAGTGATGCTTCCCAAGGCTTACTTGACTTCACATTCCAGGATGTCTGCCTTTAGGTGAGTGATCACACCATTGTGGTTATCTGGGTCATGAAGATCTTTTTTGTATAGTTTTCCTATGTATTCTTGCCACCTCTTCTTAATATCTACTGCTTCTGATATGTCCATGCAATTTCTGTTCTTTATTGTGCCCATCTTTCCATGAAATGTTCCCTTGGTATCTCTAATTTTCTTGAAAAGATCTTTAGTCTTTCCCATTCTGTTGTTTTCTTCTATTTCTTTGCATTGATCGCTGAGAAAGGCTTTCTTATCTCTCCTTGCTATTCTTAGGAACTCTGCATTCAGATGCTTATATCTTTCCTTTTCTTCTTTGCTTTTCACTTCTCTTCTTTTCACAGCTATTTGTAAGGCCTCCTCAGACAGCCATTTTGCTTTTATCCATTTCTTTTCCATGGGGATTGTCTTAATCCCTGTCTCCTGTACAATGTTGTGAACCTCTGTCCATAGTTCATCAGGCATTCTGTCTTTCAGATCTAGTCCCTTAAGTCTACTTCTCCCTTCTACTATATAATCATAAGGGATTTGATTTAGGTCATACCTGACTGGTCTAGTGGTTTTCCCTACTTTCTTCAATTTAAGTCTGAATTTGGCAATAAGAGTTCATGATCTGAGCCACAGTCAGCTCACAGTCTTGTTTTTGTTGACTGTATATAGCGTCTACATCTTTGTCTACAAAGAATATAATCAATCTGATTTCGCTGTCGACCATCTGGTGATGTCCATGTGTAGAGTCTTCTCTTGTGTTGTTGGAAGAGGATGTTTGCTATTATCAGTGCGTTCTCTTGACATAATTCTATTAGCCTTCGCCCTGCTTCATTCTGTGCTCCAAGGTCAAATTTGCCTGTTACTCCAGGTGTTTCCTGACTACCTACTTTCACATTCCAGTCCCCTATAATGAAAAGGACATCTTTTTGGGGTGTTAGTTCTAAAAATTCCTGTAGGTCTTCATAGAACTGTTCAATTTCTGCTTCCTCAGGGTTACTGGTTGGGCCATAGGCTTGGATTACCATGATATTGAATGGTTTGCCTTGGAAACAAACAGAGATCATTCTGTTTTTTGATATTGCATCCAAGTATTGCATTTTGGACTCTTGTTGACTATGATAGCTACTCCATTTCTTCTAAGGGATTCCTGCCCACAGTAGTAGATATAATGGTCATCTGAGTTAAATTCACCCATTCCAGTCCATCTCAGTTCGCTGATTCCTAGAATGTCCACATTCACTCTTGCCATCTCCTGTTTGACCACTTCCAATTTGCCTTGATTCATGGAACTACATTTCCAGGTTCCTATTCAATATTGCTCTTACAGCATTGGACCATGCTTCTATTACGAGTCACATCCAATGCTGGGTATTATTTCTGGTTTGGTTCCATCCCTTCATTCTTTCTGGAGTTATTTCTCCACTGATCTCCAGTAGCATATTGGGCACCTACCGACCTGGGGAGTTCATCTTTTTGTCTTTTCATTCTGTTCATGGGGTTCTCAAGGCAAGAATATTTAAGGGATTCCCTTCTCCAGTGGACCACATTCTGTCAGACTTCTCCACCATGACCTGACCATCTTGGGTGGCCCTGCATGGCATGGCTTAGGAGTATAATTATGGGGCTATCTATATGTTCAGGCTTAAGAGATGTTGATAAAGAGTTTTCTAGAGTATATGCAGTCCCATCAGCATTCATTATAGCTGAATTTTGGTTGGTTCATACCATTACTAACACTTTAATTGTCAGATGGTTTCATTTTATCCTTTCATCTGTAAGCCTGATGATATTGATCATTACGATTTTAAATTTCTCTGATTACAAATACATTAATCTTTTCATTTGTCTATCATTTTGTACAAGACTTTTTCTCTTTTTTTTCTATTGACTTATCTTTTTTCAATAAAGACTTATGGAATTCTTTTAATATTCTAGGTATGAATTATTTGTTGATCATACATATTACAACTGTTATCTGCCTTTATGTGGTTTGACTTTTCCCTTTCTTTATGGTACATTTTAATTAACGTGAGTCTTCAATTTTAATGTAGTTCAGTTAATCAAATTTTAATTTTTTAGAGATGATTAATGTCCTCCTTATGAGCCCTTTCTTGTTCCCGAATCAGGAAGATATTCTCCTATGACAACTTCCAGAAATTCAGTTATTTTACCTTAGTAAAATAATCTTCCATCAACCTGGGGTTGACTTTTGCATGTAATATGAAGTAAGAGTCATTTAATTTTTTTCACACGGCCATCTAATAATCTGGCACCATTTATTCCAAAGACCATCATTTCCCCATGGTCTCTTGTGCCACTTTTGTCATTAAACAAGTACCCTTATGAGTGAAAGATTATTTCTGGATTTCCCTTCTGTTCCATTTGTCATTGGTGCTTATTATAATAAGCCTTAATATTTTGTAATTTGATTCCATCATCTTTATTCTTTTTATGATTTTGTTGCCTATACACTTTGCATTTCCATAAATAATCTAGAATGAGAGTGTCAAATTCACCAAAATTCTACTGTAGTTTTCATAAAGAAAGCATTGAAGCTGTACATGAATTTTGGAAGAATTAATATCTTTACAATACAGAGTATATTCAAATCATGAATGTAATTTGTTGCTCCACTTATTGTTTTTAAGTTTTTTCCTCAAAGATGTTTTACAGTTTTCTATGCAGAGTTCTTTATAATTTTTATTGGACTTATTCTTAGTTATTTGGTTCCTTGATATTATCATAAATGGTATTGTTTTAAAATTGTTGTTTTTTCATAACCCTTTGCTGTTATATAAAAACACAGTAGGTCTTTCTTGTGTTGATAATGTATCTTAAAGATCTTGCTAAATTCACTGATTAAATCTGGCATTTACTTGTAAATTTCTTTGGATTTTTTATGTAAGTACTCATGTTTTCTCCAAGTAATGTTAGTTTTATTTCTTCCCATTTCGGTCTCTACAGCTTTTGTTTCTCAATGCCTTACTGCATTGGCTAACAACTTTAGTACAATTTTAAGAGGGGTATTTATATCTGGTTTTCTTGCATCATTACTGATCTCAGCAGGAAAGCTTTGAACATTTCAAAGTTAAATATAATGCGTGGTATAAGTTTATGTAATATTCTTATCAGATTAAGACAGTGCCTTACTGTTTCACTTTGCTAATGGGCATTACTAAACATTGAATTTTATCAATTACTTTTTAAGTGCATCTTTTTAGATACATTTCTGACTTCTGTTTATGTGAAAAGTGACTTTAATTCTTTTTTAAAATTTAATTTTTTTACAGTAGGACCTTGTTGACTATCTGTTTTAAATAGAGCAGTGTCTACATATCCATGCCAAACTCCCAATATATTCCTTTACTCCACACTTCCCTCTGGTAACCATAAGTTCATTTTCTAGGTCTATGAGTCTGTTTCTGTTTTATAAATAGGTTCATTTGTATCATTTTTAAAGATTCCACATATGAGAGATATCATATGGTATTTGTCTTTCTCTGACTTTGCTTAGTATTATAATATCTAGGTCCATCCATATTGCTGAAAACAGCATTATTTTATTCTTTTTAATGGCTGAGTCATATTCCATTGTATATATGTACCACTTCTTCTTTATTCATTCATCTGTTGGTGAGAATATAAATTGGTCCAGCCACTTTGGAAAACAGTATGGAGTTTCCTTAAAATAAACTCTTAAAAAAGTAAAAACTGAGCTATCATATGATCCAGCAATCCCACTCCTGTGCATATATCCAGAGAAAAACATGGTTCGAAAAGATATACACATCCCAGTGTTCATTGCAGTACTGGTTACAATAGCCAAATGAATATTTGATTCATTTTGGACATTAAGTCAACTTTATATTTCTGTAATAGATGCAACTAGATGACATATTACACTTTTTATATATCACTAGATTCAGTTTGATAATATTTTGAGTTTTGCAGACACACAAACAAAAAAGGTAGGCTTGTAATTTTATTTAGCTATGATATCTTTTTCATATTCTAGTAGCAAAGTTAAACTGGTCTCCTAAAATGAAGTGAGTAGTAATCCTTTTTTTCTCTTCTAACAGTTTGTATAATATTAACTTTATAATTCCTGTGAGCCTAGAATTGTTTTCATAAGAAGGTTTTAAATCTGGATTCAATTTCTTTATTTTAGGTGTATATTAAGAACATTTATTTATTCTTCTGTTGGTTTCTTGAAATGGTGTTTTCCCAGGAATTTGTCTCTTTCATTTGCATTTACCAATTTGGGATTTAATTTAGAACAATGATTTTTAAGGAAAAATGGGAAACCAAGACAAGTAAAAATGTAAAGCAATGCTACTTAATGTGTTATAATGCTGCTCATCACTTCTAAAGAAACTATTAAGAGGCACAGAAAATTGTTGCCAAGCTTATTCAGTTATACAGGACATTTCTAGAAGTGCTTCAAGGAGAAAGTGCAGCTTATTGTATGGAAGGGTAAAAGGAGAACAATTTTTCTGCACAGAACCTCTCAATTCCTATTGTTCAAGGACTTTGTATGGAGAGGAACTACTTATAGTTTGAAATTACATCATCGGATTCCTGTGCAATAAGACAGATCCTCTGCTGAAAAGTCTGATATTTCATCCAAAATATATAAGTGGATAGTGTTTCAACACAAACAGTATTTGAAACCAGAGGGACACAAAGCGATATTATTGAGAGACTGATAAAGTGCCCAAAGTTTCTGCTTAGTACTTTAATACAAATAGATAATATTTGTATTTTCATTGGAGTATATAATTCACTTAAATTTAATGTAAGTACTAGTATATTTGGGTTTATTTATCTTATTACTGTTGGTTTTCTAATGGTAAAAATAATCATTTTGAATTAATCATTTCATTGTTTCCTTTTACTCTTTCATTAGAGTACAGCTTATACATTCTTTTCCTATTCTTTTTTTTTTAATATTCTCATTATCTTTTTATTTTTTTTTAAATTTTTTTTTATTATTGTTTTTGCCATACATTGTCATGATATCACCATGGGTTTACATATGCTTCCCCTCCGGGTCCCCCCTCCCTCCTCCCTCCCCCCCGGGAAATCTCGCTGCACCAGTCCCGAGCATCAATCCTGGGCTGGCGATTGATTAGACACATGACAATTAACCTGCTTCAATGCCCTTCTCCCATCTCATCCCACCCTTTTCCTATTCTTTTAATGGTACCCAGGAAATTACAGTATGCATCCTTAGCTTACTTTAATGTAATATGTTAGTATATTTACTACTTTCTAGATAACAAAAGGATCTTAGAGCATTATAAATTAGTTTTCCTCTTGTGCTATTTGATGTACTTTAATGCATATATGCTGTATATATGCCACATATAACATATATACCATACATGCCATATATAACATAATATATATCTTATAATCAATATCCACTTATATTTGCCCATATATTTACTCTTATCTTTGCTTTTTATTACTTCTTGTTATCCACACTTAGGAATAATTTTTTTTTCTGCTTGAAGAACTCACTTTAACATTTCCTTTAGTCCAGATCTCTTAGTTTTACTAGTCTGAAAATTAATTCATCTTCATTCACAAAGGATATTTTCCCCAGGTGTAGAATTCTGGATTGGAAGTTATTTTCTTTAGTCAATTTGAAAATAACATCTATTATTAATATTTGTGTTGAGCATTTAGTTATAATTTAAAAACTATTTTAAAAGTTTTGTTATTTATTTTGATGTTTTCATTTTACTTTATTTCAATTTTTTGTAACTTTTAGTTTCTTTGAAGGAAAGCCTAAATGTTTATTTCATATAAAACAATTTATATAGGGCTTTCCCAGTGGCTCAGCAGTAAAGAATTCGCCTGCAATGCAGGAGACTCTTGTTCAATTCCTGGATCAGAAAGGTCCACTGGAGAAGGGATAGGCTACCCACTCCAGTATTCTTGGGCTTCCCTGGTGGCTTGGCTGGTAAAGAGTCTGTCTGCAATGTGGGAGACTTGGGTTCAATCCCTGGGTTGGAAAGATCTCCTGGAGATCTTAGTTTCTTTGAAGGAAAGCCTAAATATTTCATATAAAACAATATATATTTACATATTTAGAAAAAAAAGGAACATTGAAATCAAAATCAATATAACAAAATATAGGAGAAGGGAAAAAGAAAACCAATAAGCAAATATAAAAATAAATGTATCTATTCTACCACCTATACATCTGTATATCTGTGCACCATCTATATCAATAATTGCCTTTTAAAAGACTTGGACACAGACTTTACTTCCAAAAATACAGCTATGTGGTGATGGAAAGAAACATAACTAAATGCAAAAGGATGAAAATAACTGACAATTCAGAACTAAGTACACACATGCCAAGAAAATAGTAACAATAAAATCAGTTGTTACCATGTTAATACGAAGCAAGCTGGAATTTAAAATATATTTAAGGAGGAAAGAGACCTTCTTCATATTGATAAATGCAACACCCGGCTGTATAATTTTGATCTCTATCCATCTTTTAGCAAACCTTTTTAGTATACAAAGCAAAAAACAATAGAAATGAAAACTAGACAAATCCACATTTGAATTACAAGTCAATATATAGAGTTCTTTGAATACTGTAATAAATATTCTTTTTAAAAATATATTTATTTATTTTCTTTACATTATTGTGTTGATTTTGCCATGGGTATACATGTGTTCCCCTTCCAGAACCCCCCTCCCACCTCTCTCCCAATTTAAAATACATATAATCTGTATGCTCAAAGGAAAACAAATATTCTATTCATACCTTTGAGATACTGCTGAAACTTTTCCATGTAATCTGGACACAAGATTTGCAACTTTTTTGCTCCAAAGCAGAAGTCAGGCAGGACCCATTTGTATATCATGATGCAATAAAATTAGAAATGAAGAACCCAAAGCTATCTATATACTTGGAATATTTTTTTAAAAAAATCTATACTCTCATTTCTAAATGTTTTTGTATTAGAGATACAAACAAACTACATTTACTATATAGAAGGAAACAGCAGTGAACACACAGCCTACTCAACCTCGTGGGGGAATGTCAGCTCCCCTGACTATTCTCACTGATGCACATCCACAAGTCACTACTAACTGAGAAATTTTTGAGTTGTTATTTCTTCAAATACTGCTTGTGTTTCATCTCTCTTTAATCTTGATGTAAGCAATATAAATGATTGATTTTTTTCACTGTTTTTCATGTGTATTTCAAGCTTTTCTCCACGCTTTTGTTCTGTTTCTCAGTCTATATATTGTCTTATATGCTACCTTCAAGTTAATCTAATTATCTCTTCAGTTGCGTAGACTCTATTAAACCTATTCAGGCAGAGCGTGCGGGGATCAGGAGCTGGCGGGCTCGCTTACAGCCTGGCGGGAGCGTCCGCCCAAGCAGAGCTAACTGGACTCTGGAACAGGATCCCATCCCGAGGCTGTGGCAGCTTCAGTTCCGAGTCCGGACAGAATGAAGCCCGGGTCCCGGCCCCTGAGGGGATCTCTCCTCGCAGACCAGTGGGACCCCAAAACTTGAACGCAATACCCAACCCCCTTTTTATTCTTTCCTTTGTCACTTCCCCACCTTTCTTGCAATGCATTCCCCACCCCATTCTCCCTCTCGAAGGACACGAAAGTGGCTTCCACGTAAAGATTTGAAGGCTATAGGAGCTTTTCTCTTTGCAGAATGACTGTGTAGAAGGGATTTTTGGAAAGCTGCTTTTTAACACCTCTGCCTTCGCGCCACCCCCACCCCCACCCCAAGCCTCTCTGTATCCTTTTGAGGAGAAAAGTCCGTAGATTGAACATTCAGGGGGCATTTTGTTTGATGCTGGAGGAGAGGGGAGAAGGACCCCGTCCTCGTCCTAATAGTTGGCTTGACTTGTACCGACCGTTGGAAACCCCAAAGTACATTTTCCCGTGGGACTTTTACAGATATATATTTTTAGATTTTTAAATAGCAGATAAAGAATATATATGGTTTCTAAATATTTTCTGAAGACCTACCCCTGACAGCGCGATGTACAATATGGTGTGGAGTATGGACCGCGATGACGCAGAATGGAGGGAGATGATGATGCCCTATTTGACAGAACTGATATTTTATATTGAAATGGATCCTCCAGCTCTTCCACCAAAGCCACCTAAGCCAATGACTTCAACCATTACAAATGGAATAAAGGACAGTTCTGTTTCTCTTCAGGATGCAGAATGGTACTGGGGGGATATTTCAAGGGAGGAGGTAAATGAAAAATTATGGGACATGTCAGATGGTATCTTCTTTGTCAGAGATGCCTCAACCAAAATGCATGGAGATTACACTTTGACCTTGCGATCAACAACCCCCATCCCTCCCTTTTAACTAAAGAAGTTGTTTCCTGTTTCTCTGAGGATATGGAAGCAGTTAGAAGAGATCTAATTCCATCATGCTCCTCTTGCTACAGCCATCAACATGAAAGAAGGGAGGCAATAATAAGCTAATAAAGATCTATCATCGAGATGGTAAATATGGCTTTTCTGATCCTCTGACATTTAATTCTGTGTTGAAGCTCATTAGCCACTATCATCATGAATCTCTTGCCCAGTACAATCCCAAACTTGATCTGAAACTGATGTACCCAGTGTCCAGATACCAACAGGATCAGTTGGTAAAAGAAGATAATATTGATGCTGTTGGTAAAAAACTGCAGGAGTATCACTCTCAATATCAGGAAAAGAGTAAAGAATATGACAGACTATATGAAGAATATACCAGAATATCCCAGGAAATACAGATGAAGAGACTGCAACTGAAGCTTTTAATAAAACAATTAAAATATTTGAAGAGCAGTATCATATATAAGAACAACATAGCAAAGAATATATTGAGTGATTTCAAAAAGAAGGGAATGAAAAGGAAATTGAACGAATTATGATGAATTATGACAAGTTGAAATCACGTCTGGGTGAGATTCATGATAGCAAAATGCATCTCGAACAGGATTTGAAGTAACAAGCTTTGGATAACCGAGAAATAGATAAGAAATGAATAGTATCAAACCTGACCTGGTCCAGCTGCTCAAGATCTGAGATCAGCACCTTGTGTGGCTCAATCACAAAGGAGTGAGACAGAAGCACCTAAATGCCTGGCTGGGAATCAAGAATGAGGATGCGGATAAGACCTATTTTATCAATGAGGAAGATGAAAACCTGCCCCATTATGATGAGAAAACCTGGTTTGTTGAGGACATCAACCGAGTACAAGCAGAGGACTTGCTTTATGGGAAACCTGATGGTGCATTCCTAAGCCCCGAGAGTAGCAAGAAAGGGCGTTATGCTTGCTCTCTGGTCGCCGATGGAGAGGTGAAGCACTGTGTGATCTACAGCACTGCTCGGGGCTACGGCTTCGCTGAGCCCTACAACCTGTACAGCTCCATGAAGGAGCTGGTGCTCCACTACCAGCAGACATCCCCTGGTACGGCACAACCACTCGCTCAATGTCAGGCTCGCCTACCCTGTCCATGCACAGGTGCCCTCGCTCTTCAGATAAAGAGGGAGCAGTGCTCTCTAGCAACATTTTTCTACAGTTTTTAATCAGACTATGAGGGCATTCTTTCTACGTAGACTGCTTGTTTTGCACAGGAAGTGATTCTGTGAATGTGAAGTCGAGAGGCTGAGCAGCAGCTGGCCAGGATGGAGACATACGGGGCCTGGGGTTCTTGGGGACTCAGCTGTGCCACTGCACTGACGTAGGAAGCTGGGAGCAGATGCTGGTTTTGGGGAAAGTCTTTCATTGGGGTTTTTGTTTGACTTAGCCAGGCACCCTCAAGAGAACATGTTAGGCCTGATTGGGGTGGGGGATGTATCTGGAAGCCTCTGAGGAGTCCCTGTCTTCTTCTGAGAGGCCAAGGTGCTTTGAGACTGTGGTGGGGCTTGGCCCTGTTGGGAGTCTGTTTTGGTCTGGTGGTCTCTCCTCCTCCCAAAAAGAAGGTGGTTTTGGTTCAGTAGTAGAAGGACATTTGGTGAAAAAGACAACCAAAGGAAAATGGGGAAGCTTGGGAATTCATTTAAAGAATTGTAATCTGTGGGTAAAAAACTTTCAACTGAAGGTACCTAATCAGTATAGTTTAGGTGTCAGCATCTCAGTAGCTCCTCTCTCTAAAGAAGCATTATGTTTAGAGACCATCTTGGTCCCAGCAAAACAATGATTGCTGCCAGACTAAGGTGCAATGGAAGATGGTGGCACTAGTATCTGAACGCACACTTCTGAATCAAAAATTGAAAATAAAAGGAAAACTAGAGACTGTTAGTTTTAGCAGACACTAAAATTGGTCAGTGTAATTCCTTTTGCCCTGCCCTGACTCCAGGAGTTGATGATGGACAGGGAGGCCTGGCTTGCTCTGGTTAATGGAGTTGCAAAGAGTCGGACACGACTGAGCGACTAAACTGATACTGTTTCTCAGAGATGAGGAATAGTGTTCATTTTGGGCTGGTGAGCTTTGAATTATAAAATAAAGTTGGTGCTTGTGTGGTGGTGTTTTCTTAGCCTAAAGAATGATGTGTTGTTTGAAACCTTTTAATTTGTATGTATGAATGATGTGTTGTTTGAAACCTTTTAACTTGTATGTATGACTAAAGAAAAGGTACAATCCAGGGCTTTTATTTTTTTGTTTGTTTATGTCTTTTTTTAAAATTTTCTTTACTTTATTGTGTTGGTTTTGCCATACAATGACATGAAACCGCCCTGGGTTTACATATGCTCCCCCTCCAGAACCCCCCTCCCGCCTCCCTCCCGACTCCCCCCACCCTGGGACATACCAAATAATGATCTAGAACAACATTCTTCTATATTCTTCCACAAGTTGAAAGGTCCTGAAGGAACAGTCAATGTGTTTAATTTCCTGTCATCTCCTGTCCTTTTCTGGGTAGGGCCAGGGGAGCCATAGGTGGCTAAGGCTGTGGCTAGAAGGGAGCCAGGTGTGGTCAGGGACTTTAGTAGGTCACAGGCCCGGGGCTCTGGTGTCCTGGGCGAGGGCCGTACGTCACTCTTGTGCTTCCAGATAGTGGTTGCTGAAACTTCTGCAAGGAGAGGAAAGGATGGCTTGGCATTCAGACTGTTAGCTGAAATCATCTGGAAGCTGTTCTTTGCCTTTTTTGTGATCCTGCCATTAAGATCATGTGCATAGACTGTCCTCTTGCTCCAGTGGCCCTGATTTGAGGCCAGGGATCTTCTGCTTCATGTGGTTTAAGCCTTCCAGCTGAGTGAAGCTGGGCGAGTGGAGTTGGGGCAGCATCTCCTCCTACCTCCATCATGCTCCACCCCCATCAGTCAACACTCATTTGACAAACAAAAGAGTCCAGCTGCCTCTGAGCCAATCCTAGAGCTGTAATAGGTTCGAATGAGTCAGCTGTTTGAGTCCAAAGCTGTGCAGTCAGGCTTCCTGGCTGAGGATGGAAACCAATATATGAGTCAGGTTTACATCTAGAGAAGCTCTAGTCTGGGGGGTGAAAGAAAGAAATTTTGCTTTCCCTGAGCACTTATCTTGGTGACAGGATCTATAATGTGCCACAACATAGAAATAGATTAAAATTTGGGGGAGAACCTCCAGTTACTAACAATGAAGACAGAAAGGAAAGGGGACATATCTTTGGCTTTTCCTTGGTTACGTTGCAGTTTCAGGATTGGATGAGGCAGACAAATGAAACCCCCTCCAGTGTCACTGTTCTACCTGAGCCCTTAACTGATATCATCAGCCAGCTGGACATTCCTTCCCCAGATGGCCAGCCTGAAATCTTGCTAAGAGTTTTACTGAGAAGTAAGGCCAGACCAGCTACTGCGAGGAATGCCTGATGGCTTTGTGCCTTAAACAGCTAGGTGCTCAAGATGGGGTGCCAGGAATCTCTTCTTCCTGGTATTAAAATTTAGTGTGTTCTGGTTCTCTCTTAAAACAAGAACCAGGATACAGGCTGTAATGTTGAACCATGCTGTGTTGCTTATCAGGCAGCGTTAATTAGGGGTGTATAGGGAGCGAGCACGCATGGTCTATCGCTGACTCTTGGGCTGGCTTGTGGAGGAGGGCCACTCATTTTTAAGTCCTACATTCCTTCACCTGTTTGTTGCTTTCCTGTTTTTCATTCTTGAATTTATTGCTTTGTGGGAACTAAGATGTAGGGATCATTTGAGAAGTTGGAAAATATCTTTTCTGACTAGTTGCCACATGATTTGCTTGATCTTGACCAGTGGAAATAGCAGAGGGACCAGTCTACTAAACACGGGGAGGGGCAGTATGAAGCTCCTTTATTCTATGGTCCTGGCGTCCTTCATCAGAACTTAGCTCCATGTCTTATCCCATGATCTGGGCCCTGGGATTCTCTCTTGGCATCTTCAGTGCAGTCTCACTGAAGCAGAGGGTAAAGAAACAGACCACCAGAGGGGCTCACTGTCTTCCTGGCTAGGGAAGCTGGCCACCAACATGGAAGCAGCTCCAGGCTGCCTGGAAACTGGTCAGAGGCCTATCCATTCTGGGTGGATCTTTCATCACAGAAAAATGCTTTGTCTCCATCTGGCCACAGATGCTAACTAAGCCTAGACCATAGCTCAGGCCTGTATAGACTAGCAGTCTCCTTACCCCTAATTTGGCCAAGATTGAGGACTTCTGATTCTGCCCCTACTCTGTCTCCAAGCCTCGATGAGACCCTTACATGCTTTACAGAAACTCTGAGGACCAGTGTGGTGTCTTCCATGGGTCTCCTTGCAGCAAGGAATGAGCCTCATGGGTCCTCTTGGGCCAAGAACTGCATCCAGGCAAATTACTGTTTTTTCAAGATGTTTTCTGTTGCCAGTTAAGACTCCTTATTAGCTAGCTCTTTGTGAGGCTTCAGTGGCCTCAAAACAGAGGGTCCGGGGGGGTCCTAGCTGGGACCTCTTCTGTCAACTGCTTAGCCTTGCTCTAGCTCCAGCCACTTGTGACGAAAAACAACCTTGTTTCCTTACAAATTGCATCATATGACTTTGGTGTCCTGTTGTTACTCGTGAAAAACCTATTCTTCTATTGTCTTTGATGTAGTCAAAAAAATTCATGTAATTATGTAAAAATATCTGATTCACAAGGAAGCCAACTAGATATGTCTTATGTTGGGACAGTTCATAATGTGGTTCGTAGACTACTTTTGCAAATTGTTCTTGTCATCGGGTGTGTTCAGACATTGCTGTGCAGTTGTGGGAGAGGGTGGGGGGAAAAGCAAGGGGAGATACTTTTTGGTCTTTTTGTTTTTTACCCTCCCCAAGAGAGGACAGTCTGACCGACTTGCTCCAGTAATGCCATAAAGACATTGCAATAAAAAAATACCTATTCTTTGATATTTAATTTTATTGTATTTTTTCAGTTTCAAATTTGTTATTCCTGTATTTTTCATGTTTGCAGTTCTCTACAAATAATTTCAGTCTGTTTTTTAAGATTTTTAATTGGAGGATAATTGCTTTACAATATTGTGTTGGCCTCTGCCATACAACAATGTAAATCAACCACAAGTACATGTATGTTCCCTCCTTCTGGAACCTCCCGCCAATCCTCCAGCTGATTCCACCCCTATAGGTCATCACAGAGCACCATGTTGAGCTCCCTGTGCCCATACAGCACCTTCCCACTAGCTATCTATTTTACACATATATGTCAGTGCTATTCCCTCAATTCATCTCACCTTCTCCTTCCCCTGCTGTGTCCAAAGTCTGTTCTCTGTGTCTGTATCTCTATTCCTGCCCTGAAAATAGGTTCATCAGTACCATTTTTCTAGATTCCATATATGTGCATTAATATATGATATTCTTTTTTCTGACTTATTTCCCTCTGTATAACAGGCTGTAGGTTCATCCCCCTTACTAAACTGGCTCAAATGTGTTCCTTTTTATGGCTGAGTAATATTCTATTGTATATATGTATATGTACCACAGCTTCTTTATCCATTCATCTGCTGATGGACATCTAAGTTGCTTTCATGTCCTAGCTATTGTAAATAGTGTTGCAATGAACACTGGGGTACTTGTGTCTTTTTCAGTTATGGTTTTCTTAGGGTATATAGTGGGATTGCTGGATCATATGGTAGTTGTATTCCTAGTTTTTCAATGAATCTCCATATTGTTCATAGTGGCTGTATCAATTTACATAGCCAGTTTTCAGTCTTTATACTTAATTTCTTGGATATTTTAATCAAACAATTTAAAACAGTGATTGGCAACTTTTATTTTAAAGGGCCGTATATTAAATCTTTTCAACTTCAATGGGCATACGATCTCTGTTGCTGTTACTTAACTGTGCCATTTTAGCATGAAAATGACTATAGACACTATGCAAACAAATGAGCACAGTTTTTTTCCAATAAAATGTATTTACAAAATCAGACAGCAGACTAGATTTATTCTATAGGCCACAGTGTCTGGAAACATACTTTAAAGTCTGTTTGTGATAGCTTCAATATCATATCTAAATTATCAATCAGTCTGTTTCTATTGCTTTCTATTGTATTTGGCCATTTTATTATAAATTTTAGACCTTGTTATTTTGATAGATAATTAGACACTGTATATACAGTTTGTAAATATCCTTTGGGATTCTACTTAATATTATCTTGTACAAGAAATGACTTATACTTACTTCTCACAGGCATTTGAGGGTAGATCAGCTTAATTCAATCAGGGATGGGGTGATTAAAACTTAGATTCTAGTCTTTGTGAACATTAGCCTTTGTTGTAGATTATCCTTCAATGTAAGGTCCGTTTATCAGGGTCTCATTTGAAAGCCTGCAGTGTTTTCTATTGTTCTTTCTCTTTGGTGATCCCTGGACTCCAATGCTTGCCCTACAACCCCAAAACATACCTGAAATGTCTGATCAGCTTCTCAGTTGACTAGCTGCCACTTTCAAATCAGCAAATCAGCAGAAAAGCATATGGACATGTTGGATTCTCCCCTGTGGACTTTCTTGCTCTCTAGAAGCTTAGTTCTGCAAGTAATCATGGCCTTGGTATCTCTCCATTGTTTTCAAACAAATATTTCTATATGTAAATATATGTGTATGTCTGTTTTATCTATCAGTCACAGCAGGAAGTTTGATCTGACACAAGCCAATGAGGCATTGCTTTAAGTTGAAACTTGAGTTTTTGTTGGATACTCGAATTTGGAAGTGATCTAAATTCAGTATTGGGGTACTGTATATATTCCATGTATGTGTGAAAGCAGAAAATTCAGCAGATATGAATGAATCCCGGGAGAGCAGATATAAGAAACCATAGTTCCTAATAGCTTTTAAGTTATCATCTCCTATGATATTTGGCTAAATTTTTGTCTGTGCATGTGTGCTTTGTTGCTTAGTTGTATCTGACTCTTTGTGACCCCATGGACTGTAGCTCAGTAGGCGCCTTTGTCCATGGGATTTCCCAGGCAAGAATACTAGAACAGGCTTCCATTTCCTTCTCCAGGGCATCTTCCCAGCCCAAGGGTTGAACCTACATCTCCTGTATCTCTTGTATTGGCAGGTGGATTCTTTACCACTGAGCTACCTGGGAAGCCTCTTTTTGGTCCTTAGTTCTACATTATCTCTGTATCCTTATAACAAAAACCTCTCCCCTTCTTGTTAACTTTGAGAAGGACCCTGCCTTTGCAATCAAATTGTCACTAACACATTTCTCCTGAAACATTGAATTTTGGCAGGGTTTCATAGTTACCACACATTTTTCTTCATCCAAATGTTCTTCCTGAGTATTCACTCCCATGCTGTCAATTGCCATAAATCTTATGACTAATAATCTTTATATTCAGCCAAGGCATATATCCTAAGCTTCAGCTGCCTATTCCTTTTCTGCTTCTGGATGTTCCACAGTTATCTCAAACTCAACACATCTAAAGTCTTGTCATCCTCTCTTTTGCTCTATCTATAATGAACAGCTCACAGATGACTGAACATAAACATACTTTTTCAATAACCTATGCCTTTTCTCGTATTGCTTCCTCTACCTGTAACATGCTGTCTTTCACTTCTGTTCATGTTCTACTGAAGTCATTCAACATGCATCTTCCAGATCAGTTCCTCTATGTTGACATTCTGTTATATTTCATTACATATCATAGAATTTATATCATCTCCATTCCATTTTGTTCTCAAGCAATTTTTTTCCTTTTTTTCTGTCAAGCAATTTTTAATACATTATTATGCTTATATGGTTATGTTTACAGAAGATGCCCTGGATTGACTAGAATGGGGATATGGTTATGTCATGTATGTGGAGTTAAATAGTATATTTATATGTTTAATTATTGAGTTTTAAGTCAGATTTTTACTCTCCTCTGTCACCTTCATCGAGAGGCTCTTTAGTTCCCCTTCACTTTCTGCCATAAGGGTGGTGTCATCTGCATATCTGAGGTTATTGATATTTCTCCCCACAATCTTGGTTCCAGCTTGTGCTTCATACAGCCCAGCATTTCGCAAGATGTACCCTGCAAATAAGTTAAATAAGCAGGGTGACAATTTACAGCCCTGATGTATTCTTTTTCCAATTTGGAAACAGTCCATTGTTCCATGTCCAGTTCTAACTGTGGCTTCTTGACCCACATACAGTTTTCTCAGGAGGTAGGTAAGGTGGTCTGGTATTACCATCTCTTGAAGAATTATCCATAGTTCATTGTGATGCACATAGTCAAAGGCTTTAGAGTAGGCAATGAAGCAGAAATAGATGTTTTTCTGGAATTATCTTGCTTTCTTTATAGTCCAACAGGTGTTGACAATGTTGTCTCTGGTTCCTCTGCCTTTTCTAAATCCAGCTTGTAGATCTGGAAGTTCTCAGTTCATGTACTGCTGAAGCCTAGCTTTCAGGATTTTGAGCATAATCTTGCTAGCATGTAAAATGTGTGCAATTGTACAGTCATTTGAACATTCTTTGGCATTTCCTTTCTTTGGGATTGAAATGAAAACTGACCTTTTCTTGTCCTGTGACCACTGTTGAGTTTTCCAAATTTGCTGACATATTGATTGCAGCACTTTAACAGCATCATCTTTTAGGGTTTTAAATAGCTCAGCTGGAATTCCATCACCTCTACTAGCTTTGTTTGTAGTGATGCTTCCTAAGGCCCACTTGACTTCACACTCCAGGTTAATTGGCTCTAGGTGAGTGACCACACCATTGTGGTTATCCCAGTCAAGCAGGAGATGGTGAATGAACATTGACATTTTAGGAATCAATGAACTAAAACTGTGATAATAGTTTAGGGCAAATTATGAGCTCTAGAAAAGCTTGAGGAGTAGTAGGATTTATAATTTAGAATGTATGGTTGGCAAGAACGCAAGCATTGGCCAGGACTGACTTGGATATACAAATAGACCCTCCAATGGATTTTTCTGAGATACTAGAGAACAGAATGAATTTTTGAGTGATTTGTCCTGAAATTAAAGAAGGATGAGGTAGTAAGATAACACATTGCATTCATTCTGTTGGCCTTAGTTTGTACTCATAAGCTGAGAAATTATTATAATTTTAAGGTTGCATATATAACATTCCTCTTACAAAGAGTCATTTTCTTGAGAGTTTGAAACATGTCAAATTCAGTTTTGCATTATCCATGCTTAAAATGATTTCTGATATGTAGAAGGTGCTAACAATGATTGAATGAAAAATGAATGGATAAATGTTAAAAGGTTGACTGAATTAAAGGATGAATAATATGCAAGGCTGATACAAGAGGTATATTCTCTATGTATGGATATATAAACTCATCCTGTTCACACATCATAGGCTTCCCAAAAGATGTCACAGAAACATGAAAACAATTTCAAGCAGAGGATGAATATTTTAGTTAGAGTCACCTAGAACATGTCATCTCACAGCTTTTTGTATGCCAGAGAAGGAGAGAAAACAGGGCACATGGATTGACTATATGCTCATGCACAAGCAACTGTCAAAGAGACAACTTGAGCTATTTGCAAATTTAATTCCATAGTTAATGATGACAGTTGTTTGTCTTAGTTGGTTAAAAATACCATTTCAAAACCTAAAATGTCTTCATTGTGCCTGAGGGTGCCACATTATTGATGACTGTGTTTTTCTCTTCTTTCTCTCACAAATCATCTCATTCTGTAATTAAAAAAAATAAAACAGATTTCAATCAAATACATCAACTTGTATGAAGCTACTTCAAGGACTTAACAGTAACGTTAAATAACATAGGTTGATTCTTTTGCAAGAGCTTTAATGCAAGCTAGTACAGCCACTATGGAAAACAGTGTGGAGATTCCTTAAAAAACTGAAAATAGACCTGCCATTTGACCCAGAAATCCCATTGCTGGGCATATACACCAAGGAAACCAGAATTGAAAGAGCCACATGTACCCCAATGTTCATCGCTGCATTGTTTACAATAGCCAGGACATGGAAGCAACCTAGATGCCCATCAACTGACGAATGGAAAAGAAAGCTGTGGTACATATACACAATGGAATATTACTCAGCATTAAAAAAAAAATCATTTGAATCAGTTCTACTCAGGTGGATGGAACTGGAGCCTATTATCCAGAGTGAAGCAAGCCAGAAGGAAAAACAACAATACAGTATACTAACACATATATATGGAATTTAGAAAGATGGTAACGAGAACCCAGCATGCGAGACAGCAAAAGGAACACAGACGTATAAAACAGACTCGTGGACTCTGTGGATGAGGGCAGGGGTGGGATGATTTGGGAGAATGGCATTGAAACATGTTAAGTATCATATGTTAAATCAATCGCCAGCCCAGGATTGATGCTCGGGGCTGCTGCACTGAGATCTCCCGGGGGGAGGGAGTCGGGAGGGAGGAGGGAGGGAGGTTCTGGAGGGGGAGCATATGTACACCCATGGCGATATCATGTCATTGTATGGCAAAACCTATAAAAAAATAAATAAATTTTAAAAAGAGCTTTATTTCAAACAAAAAACATATTACAGGCCCCAAATGAAGGTCAAGATGTAATAAATATGCTTCTTCCATCAAGTTGATTTTCCTGCTTCCCAATTTCCAGAGAGGATTAATATCAAACACTTTCATACCAGAATACTATCGTTTCAGTTGGCAGTTTGAGTCACTTCTTTACGTACAGTTCACTGATAGCATATCCATTCAGCTCTGTCTCCCAACCTCCAAAACACACGTATGAAGCTGTAATTAAAACTGATGCATCTGTTTAATTCCTGCACTAGACTGTGAGCACAGTGAGGGCAAGGATTATCTTATTAATTAAACTGTCACCATGATGCAAGCAAAGTTACTGCTGTCCTATGAGTCCTCAAGAGATGGGTTTTTTTTTTGTTTAAATATTATAAAATTAGGAAACAGTTAAATGATCTTGGGTTTTGGAGCAACACACTGTTCTGAGTTCTAAGCCTAAATGTGCCACTTTCTATATCTTTTATTTTAGATGTATCATTAAAAATTGTTGAGTCTCAGAATCTTACTGAAATAAGGATAGGCATTTCACATTCTTCTAACTCAATTGCAAAATGTATATTATGAGTGTAAAACAACTAGAATGCACTCTGGAAAAATACATTCTAATTATCAATCACCACCCACTACAGTACTCTTGCATGGCAAATTCCATGGGCAGAAGCGGGCTACAGTCCATGGGATCACAATCAGACATGACTGAGCAACTAAACACTTTCACTTATCAAAGAAAGATCAATGTGTACTTGGGTGATCTAGAAATACTTCATTGAGAAGGGAGTTTTACCATTGAATAAAGGAGGAACAAAAATCTATCAAGCTAAAATATCAGAAAAAAATGTTTAAAAGTGATGGGAATAATTTCTGCTTAAAAAATCCAAATACATGTATTACCTTTTCTTAAAAAATGTTTAACAACAAATGTGTTTATTATTTCATGATAGGTTAAGCAAATTACAAAAGCAGTGGTTCTTATACCAAAGAAATTACAAACTTGTTCAGGCAATGAACACATAGAATGCTTACATAGAAAATGAGACAATACACGATTAACTGTGAAAACTGGTTGCTAAAGGAACCAACTGAGAAAAGATAAGATCAGGATAGGAACAGCTGCCTCACTGGAAATAAGTCCCTGATGCTGGGAAGGATTGAGGGCAGAGGCCATCAGAGGATAAGATGGCTGGATGGCATCACTGATCCAATGGTCATGAACTTGGGCAAACTTTGGGAGATGGTGAAGGACAGAGAGGCCTGGTATGCTACAGTCCATGGGTTCGCAGAGTCAGACATGACTGGGTGACTGAACAACAACATCAGGATGGACTAATATAGTAAGGAGAGTGCTTCATAAATGTGGTTGGACTTAAACCATAATTGTAGGGTGGATTTAAATAGGAAGGAACAAAAAAGAATAGTGTGTTCTCAGCAGAGGGAACAATAATGAATAAAAGAAAAGCTTCTCCAATTTTCAAAAGATACTCTTGAGCCATTAGCGGCAAATTGCCTTCCTAGAAACAAAATATTCAGATTGAGAAACAATAGGAGATTGGTTGAATAAGGTTATAAATGTATAATGAATTCTGACATAGCCTAGAGACAGCTAAAAAGAGAAAAGAGGAATCAATTAAGATCAATAGTAGACAGCAGAAAGTCATGAGGTAGTTATCGGACAAATAACTGGGCCAAAGGAAAAATAACAGTGGATTGTGAAGTACCAACAGGTTTGATAAGAAGGAATCAGAATGGAATAATGGTGAGGTTAATTTCATGTGAGATTAAGTATATAATTGGTTGAAATTTTATATTATTATATAAATCTAAGAGTTTAAAACAAAATATTTTGCAAGATACTTCTTATTGTGATGAAAACAAAATATCTTTAGTAGTTCTGTAAAATCCCTTGGACTTAACTGATACCCATGTCAAATAGTTCCTCTAATCAACTTTTGGAACTGAAAGTCTGCAAATCCTACTTTCTAAGATTTGTTTGCTTTAAATTTTTTGTTTTTACTCATTCTAAAATTTCTCCCTTGGCATTCACAATCCTTCACATAGTTTCAACTTTCCGGAGTGAATCCATCTTTAAGTATTAATAGTTTTGGATCTCAAATTTTGTCTCCAGACTTAAAATCTCTCTTCTGCCATCAGCTCTCTTTTCCCATTGCCTGCTGAACATTTCCATATAAATATCTGTAGGGTGGTTTAGTTACTACGTCATGTCTGACTCTGTGCATCCCCATAGACGGCAGCCCATCAGGCTCCCCCATCCCTGGGATTCCCCAGGCAAGAACACTGGAGTGGGTTGCCATTTCCTTCTCCAATGCATGAAAGTGAAGTCACTCAGTCGTGTCCAACTCTTAGCCACCCCGTGGACTGCAGCCTACCAGGCTCCTCTGTCCATGGGATTTTCCGAGCAAGAGTACTGGAGTGGGGTGCCATTGCTTTCTCCTAAACAGTATTCTACTACCATAAATTGTTCTATCAATCAAGATGTCTATCTTTATACCAATATCACTCTATTTTGATTACTGTAATTTTGTAACTTTTGAAGTTCCAAGTTTAATCCGACAATACACTTTGCTAAGAGTTTTGGGAATTCTATGCTTTTTGCATTTTCAAACACATTTTGTTCAGTTGCAAAGTCGTATCTGACTCTTTGCAAGCCCCATGGACTGCAGCACGCTAGGCTTCCCTGTCCTTCACTACTATCTCCTGGAGTTTGTGCAAATTCATGCCATTGAGTTGATGATACTATTTAATCATCTCATTCTCTGCTGCCCCCTTCTCCTCCTCCTTTCTATCTTTCCCAGCATCAGGGTCATTTCCAGTGACTTGGCTCTTTGCATCAGGTGGCCAAAGTATAGCAGTTTCAGCTTCAGCATCAGTCCTTCCCCTGAATATTCAGGGTTGATTTCCTTTAGGATTGACTGGTTTGATCTCAAATACATTTTGAAATCAATTTATTAAAATAAATTGTGTGGATATCATGATGCACTTCTTATTTTGCTTTTACAGTTTGATTTGTGAAGAATCTTCCAATCCATGAGCATGATCTAGCCCTTAATTTATATCAGATCTCCTACAATTTCCTTCAGTGGTGTTTCTGACTTTTCAGTACAGAAGTCTTGCATGTCTTTCACTTTCTTTAGTCCTACATATTTCCTGCCTTTGATTCTATTGAAAACTGTATTTTTTAATTATCTCACTTCCCAGTTTGGAATATTACCACTATTTCTCTTTTTTTAAAGATTATTTGTACTGTTATTACAAAAGTACATTCACAGTTATTTTATAAATGGTAAGTGAATAGTAAACTTCATGAGAAGTTGAATGTTTGAAAATGACTTCATTTCTCATGGTTAATTTATGATTCAGTAAAGCATTGCTAAAGATGTTGAAAACATGCTATAATACCTGCTTCAATCCATTTTTACACAGAGGAATCATATGCTGATCTAATTGTTTATTTGCAGCAGAACATTTTTTCTCCTAAATACATTTTTAGGATCACTTCTTTGCACTTAGTCTACTGTATTCACTGTAAAAAAAAAACCAGAAACAATATTGTGTTTATGTATGTTTTTATTTCATCCATATTTCTTGGCATTCAGTGGATCTTTTCAGTTTGAAGACACATGTCTACCTTCAAATCTGTTCATTTTTCTTTAATTCTTTATTATTACTTCTTTTTTATTATCCTTCTGTGACACCCTTACTATTGAACCTCCTAACTTGATTCTAAGTATATATTATCTCTAGTCTTATATGCTCTATCTCTTTGCAAACTTTCATTTTTATTCTGGGAAACACCCTTGACTCCATCTTTCACACCCCCTTTTGAAAAAATATACTTAATTTCAAAGTATTCTGAATTATTCTTTGATTCTTATTTAACACACTGTGTTATGTGTGCAATATCTTCATGAAACTTTTACAGTATTTATAATTGTGTGTATGTTTGGGGCAACTTCACATATTTTCATTTTCCCTATGGTCAGTAATTTCACTTATTTACTTTGGCTTTCTTTCATGCCACTGGATTTTTTGAATCATATAGTATTTCTTTGTTGCCAATTCATATTTAGGAATAAGGGAACAGGTTTTCTTATATAAGTAACTGAATAGGTTTCCTTTGCATGTGTGGAGTCTGCTTTTGCCTAACAAGTTTCTCCAATGAAAGAGCTAATGCCAAGCTCTTTGAATATCAGCTGCTGCTGCTGCTGCTGCTAAGTCGCTTCAGTTGTGTCCAACTCTGTGTGACCCCAGAGACGGCAGCCCACCAGGCTCCATCGTCCCTGGGATTCTCCAGGCAAGAATACTGCAGTGGGTTGCCATTTCCTTCTCGAATGCATGAAAGTGAAAAGTGAAAGTGAAGTCGCTCAGTTGAGTTCGACTCTTAGCGACCCCATGGATTGCAGCTCACCAGGCTCCTCCATCCATGGGGTTTTCCAGGAAAGAGTACTGGAGTGGGGTGCCATTACCTTCTCCGTGAATATCAGCAGATCATGTCAACTGACAGGATTTATTTTACTGTGTGTGTATATATGAATCTAGCAGGCAGAACATACAGATTTAATATTTCAAACACTAAGGCAAGGACAGGAAGGTTGTTTTATATGAGTTGTTAATACCAATGCTAGGAGCTTTAGTTTTCCAAAGATAAAAGTTATCTATAGATTAAATCTCCAGTTATATTCTGAGAGTTTTTATATGGCATACAAAGGAAATTGTGGCATAAGTTAATTCTCACTGATTTTCTGTACATAAAACTTCAATAATTTACCATTACTTATGGCCTCTAGCTAATCTTTCTTAATTTTCACAATACTGTATTTAATTTTGGACCATCCTTGTGGTTTTGCCTCCAAGGAATAAACAAACCCACCTCTACTTTTGTCTTTTGTCAGTTTTTAGGTTGGATACTCTTTTTGATATCATTTGAGTGATTCAATTATATTTTAAACTTTTTGAAATTCATTAAGATCTTCTGTCCAATGATATCTAAAAATAATAAGAGATCTCACACATGTTTTCATTAACAATATTTTCCCCTCTAATTTAATGAGTCTTCAGAAAAAAAAGAGATATGTGCTTAGTCCACCATCTTGCATCAGTAGCCTGCATGTAAATAATATCATACAATATTTGTTCCTCTCTGACTGGCTTATCACAGTTAGTATAATGTCCCCTAGGTCACAAACCCCAGGATTTTTTCCTTCTTTTAAAGTCTGAATAATATGCAATTGTCTGTATGTGTATCACATTTTCTTTATCCATTCATCTGTCAATATACATTTTTGTTGTTTCCATATCGTGTCTATTCTGAATAGTGCTGTACTAAACATGGGAATAAGGACATCTCTTTGAGATAGTAATTTCTTTTGTTTGGATATATATCTGGAAGTGAGATTGATGGACCATATGGTAGTTCTATTTTTAAATATTTGACTAACCTCTATATTGTTTTCCATAATTTATGTACCAATATACAAAGATGATGCTGTGAAAGTACTGCACTCAATATGCCAGCAAATTTGGAAAACTCAGCAGTGGCCACAGGACTGAAAAACTCAGTTTTCATTAAAATCCCTAAGAAAGGCAATACCAAAGAATGCTCAAACTACCACACAGTTGCACTCATCTCACACGCTAGCAAAATAATGCTCAACATTCTCCAAGCCAGGCTTCAATATTACATGAATCATGAACTTCCAGATGTTCAAGCTGATTTTAGAAAAGGCAGAGGAACCAGAGATCAAACGGTCAACATCCATTGGATCATTGAAAAATCAAGAGAGTTCCAGAAAAACATCTATTTCTACTTTACTGACTATGCCAAAGCCTTTGACTATGTGAATCACAATAAACTGTGGAAAATTCTGAAAGAGATGGGAATACCACATCGTCTGACCTGCTTCTTGAGAAATGTGTATGAAGATCAGGAAGCAACAGTTAGAACTGGACATGGAACAACAGACTGGTTCCAAATAGGAAAAGGAGTACGTCAAGGCTGTATATTGTCACCCTGCTTATTTAACTTCTATGCAGAGTACATCATGAGAAACACTGGGTTGGATGAAGCACAAGCTGGAATCAAGATTTCCAGGAAAAAGATCAATAACCTCAGATATGCAGATGACACCACCCTTATGGCAGAGAGTAAGGAAGAACTAAAGAGCCACTTGATGAAAGTGAAAGAGGAGAGTGAAAAAGTTGGCTTAAAGCTCAACATTCAGAAAACAAAGATCATGGAATCTGGTCCCATCACTTGATGGCAAGTAGATTGAAAAAACAGTGGAAACAGTGACTGACTTTATTTTGGGGGGGCTCCAAAGTCACTGCAGATGGTGATTGCAGCCATGAAATCAAAAGACGCTTACTCCTTGGAAGGAAAATTATGACCAACCTAGACAGCATATTGAAAAGCAGAGGCATGCCTTTGCCAACAAAGGTCCGTCTAGTTAAGGCTACGGTTTTTCCGGTAGTCATGTATGGATGTGAGAGTTGGACAGTGAAGAAAGCTGAGCACCGAAGAATTGATGCTTTTAAAGTGTGGTGTTGGAGGAGACTCTTGAGAGTCCCTTGGACTGCAAGGAGATCCAACCAGTCCATCCTAAAGGAGATCAGTTCTGAGTGCTCATTGGAAGGAGTGATGTTGAAGCTGAAACTCCAATACTTTGGCCACCTCATGCAAAGAGTTGACCCATTGGAAAAGACCCTAATGCTGGGAAGGATTGGGGGCAGGAGGAGAATGGGACGACAGAGGATGAGATGGCTGGATGGCATCACCGACTCAATGGCTATGGGTTTGGGTGGACTCTGGGAGTTGTTGATAGACAGAGAAGCCTGGTGTGCTGTGATTCATGGGGTCGCATAGAGTCGGACATGACTGAGTGACTTAAATGAACTGAAGTTTCTTTTTATTTTTTTAATTTCTTTATTTTTTATTTTTTTAAATCTATAGTGACACATTTAATTCTCATGACAGCCCTCTAGGGGTAGCTACTGTTACTGTCACCATTTTATATATGAGTAAACTAAGACATAGAGAAGTCAAATAGCTTTCCCAAGGACTCACAGTGAAATTGTAGTGATGGAATTTGAAATCATGCAGTCTGGCTCTAGATGCTTGATTCTATAGATTCTAGATATAACTATTATAAAGTATGTTGTTGTTGTTCAGTCGCCCAGTCATATCTGACTCTTTGAAACCCCATGGTCTGCAGCATGTCAAGTTTCCATATTTCTCACCATCTCCTGGAGCTTGCCCAGGTTCGTGTTCATTGCATCAATGATGCCATCCAGCCATCTCATCCTCTGAGGCCTTCTTTTCCTCCTGCTCTCAGTCTTTCCCTGCATCAGGGACTTTTCCAACGAGTTGTCTGTTCATTTCAGATGACCAAAATATTGGAGTTTCAGCACCATCCTTCCGGGGAATATGCAGGATTAATCTCCCTTAAGATTGACTGGTTTGATCCCCTTTCTGTCCAAAGGACTTTCAGGAGTCTTCTCCAGTACCACAGTTTGAAGGCATCAATTCTTTTGTGTTCTGCCTTCTTTATGGCCCAATTTCACAATCATCAGTGATCACTAGGAAGACCATAACCTTGACTATACAGACCTTTGTCAGCAGAGTAATGTCTCTGCTTTTCAACACACTGTCTGGGTTTGTCATTGCTTTCCTGCCAAGAAGCGATCATCTTTTGATTTCATGGCTGCACTCACTGTCTGCAGTGATTTTGGAGCTCGTGAAGAGGAAATCTGTCACTACTTCCACCTTTTCTTCTTCTATTTGCCATGCAGTAATGGGGCTGGATGCTATGATCTTAGGTTTTTTTTTTTTTTTTTTAGTCTTAAGCTGGCTTGTTCACTCTCCTCCTTCACCCACATCAAGAGGATCTTTAGTTCCTCTTTGCTTTCTGCCATAATGGTGGTGTCATTTGCATATCAGAGTTTACTGGCATTTCTCCTGGCAATCTTGATTCTAGTTTGTGCCTCATCCAGTCTGGCATTTCACATGATGTACTCAGCATAGAAGTTAAATAAGCAGGGTGACAATATACAGTCTTGACATACTCCTGTCCCAATTTGGAACCAGTGCATTGTTCTATGTCTGCTTCTAACTGTTGCTTCTTGACCTGCTCACAGATTTCTCAGGAGGCAGGTAAGGTGGTCTGGTATTCACATCTCTTGAAGAATTTTCCACAGTTTGTTGTGATCCACACAAGGTTTTAGCATAGTCCATAAAGCAGAAGTAGATGTTTTCTGGGATTCTCTTGCTTTTTCTATGATCCAACAGATGTTGGCAATTTGATATCTGGTTCCTCTGCCTTTTGTAAATCTAGCTTGAACATCTGGAAGTTCACACTTCATGTACTGTTTAAATTTGGAGAATTTTGAGCCTTATTTGCTAGTGTGGGAGATGAGTGCAATTGTGTAATAGTTTGAAGATTCTTTGGCATTGCATTTCTTTGGGATTGGAATGAAAACTGACCTTTTCCAGTCCCATGGTCACTGCTGTGTTTTCCAAATTTGCTGGCATATTGAGTGCAGCACTTTCACAGCATCATCTTTTAGGATTTGAAGTAGCTCAACTGGAATTCCATCAACTCCACTAGCTTTGTTCATAGTGATGCTTCCTAAGGCCCACTTGACTTTGCACTCCAGGATGTCTGGCTCTAGGTGAGTGATCATACCAATCTGATTATCTGGGTCATGAAGATCTTTTTTTTTAATAGTTCTTCTGTGTGTTCTTGCCACCTCTTCTTAATATCTTCTGAGTCTGATATGTACATAGCATTTCTGTCCTCTACTCTGCCCATCTTTACATGAAATGTTCCCTTTGTATCTCTAATTTTTTTGAAGAGATCTCTAGTCTTTCCCATTCTGTTGCTTTCCTCTATTTCTTTGCTTTGATAGCTGAAGAAGACTTTCTTTTTTCTCCTTGAATTCTTTGGAACTCTGCATCCAAATAGGTATATCTCTCCTTTTCTCCTTTCCTTTTCACCTCTCTTTTTTTCTATTTGTAAGGCCTCCTCAGACAACCATTTTGTCTTTTTTCATTTCATTTTCTTGGAGATGGTCTTGATCCCTGCCTCTTGTACAATGTCACGAACCTCTATCCATAGTTCTTCAGGCACTCTATCAGATTCAATCCCTTGAATCTATTTGACATTTCCATTGTATAATCGTAAGGGATTTGATTTAGGTCATACCTGAATGGTCTAGTGGTTTTCTTTTTACTTTCCACAGTTGAAGTCTGAATCTTTCAGTAAGGAGTTCATGACCTGAGAGCCATGGTCAGCTTCTGGTCTTGTTTTTTCTGGCTGTATAGAGCTTCTCTATCTTTGGCTGCAAAGAATATAATCAATCTGATTTTGGTATCGATCATCTGGTGATTTTCATGTGTAGAGTTGTCTCTTGTGTTGTTGGAAGAGGGTGTTTCCTATAACTAGTGCATGCAGTTGGCAAAACTGTTAACCTTTGCCCTGCTTCATTTTGTATTCCAAGGCCAAACTTGCCTGTTACTCCAGATATCTCTTGGCTTCCTACTTCTGTATTTCAGTCCCCTATGATGAAACAGACATCTTTTTTGAATGTTAGTTCTAGAAGTTCTTGTAGGTCTTCGTAGAACCACTCAATTTCAGCTTCTTCAGCATTATTCATTGGGGCATAGACTTGGGTTACTGTGATACTGAATAGTTTGCCTTGCAAACAGAGATCATTCTGTTGTTTTTGAGATTGCCATCCAAGAACTGCATTTCAGACTCTTTTTTTGACTATGAGGGTTGCTCCATTTCTTCTAAGGGATTCTTGCACACAGTAGTTGATATAATAGTCATCTGAATTAAATTTGCCCATTCTGGTCCATTTTATTTCACTGATTCCTAAAATGTCAATGTTCAGTCTTGCTATCTCCTGTTTAACCACTTCCAATTTACCTTGATTTATAGATCTAACATTCCAGGTTACTTAGAGATATTGTTCTTTACAGCATCAGACTTTACTTCCATCACCAGTGACATCTACAACTGGGCATTGTTTTCGCTTTGGCTCAACCTCTTCATTCTTTTCTGGAGCTATTTCTCCACTCTTTTCCAGTAGCATATTGGGCACCTATCAATCTGGGGAGTTCATCTTTCAGTGTCCTATCTTTTTGTATTTTCATACTCTTTTGCATTAATATGTATTAATTGCTTTCAAATGTTGAATCAACCTTGCATGCCTGAGATAAATCTCACTTGGTCTTCATATATAATTTTTTAATATATTGTTGGATATGATGTGCTAATTTTTAAATGACTTTTCCACCTCTGTTCTTGAGAGATTCTGGTCTGTAGATTTCTTATGTCTTTTTTCTGGTTTTGGTATTGGGCTAATCTTGGCCTCATAGAATGAGTTAGGAATTATTCCCCGCTGCCTTCCGTCTTCTAGAAAATGTTGTATGGAATTGGTATAATTTCTTCTCTGAAGGTTTTGATAGAATTCACCAATGAACCTATATGGGCCTGTTCCTTTCTGTTTGATAAAGTAATTATTGATTCAGTTTATTTAATATAGATTGGTTCAGATTGTCTATTTCTTTTTGTATGAATTGTGGCAGATTGTGTCTTTGAGGAAATCAGTCTATTTCATCTAGGTTACCGAATTTGTGGGCATAGACTTGTTCATAATTTTCCTTTATATGTAATTTGCTCTTCTCTTTTCAGTTTCTAAGGTGGAAGCTTAGATAATTGATTTTAGATCTTTCTTTTTTCTATATATTCACTTAACGCTATGTATCTCCCTCTGTAAGCACTATTTTCACTGTATCTCACAAATTCAGATAAATTCTGTTTCTATTTTCAATTGCTTCAAACTATTTTAATTTTCTTAAAATATCTTTTGTGACTCCTATGTTACATAGAAGTGATTTATTTAAGCTCCAGTATTTTGGGCTTTCCCAACCATCTTTCTATTATTAATTTTCTTAATCATTGATCTGAGAGAAGACATTGTATGATATCTATTCTTTTAAATATTCTGAGGTATATTTAACAGCCCAGAATGTGGTATATCATGGTAAATATTCCTATGAGTTGAGAAAACTATGTATTCTGCCATTGTTAAAGTACTCTGTAGATGTCAATTATATCCAGCTGATTGATGATGTTTTTGAATTCAACTATGTTCTCACTAATATTCTGTCTGCTTCATCTTTCCATTTTTGATAGAGAGATGTGCAGTTCCCTACTATAATAGAGAATTTATTTATTTCTTCCAGTTCTATAAATTTTTGCCTGAAGTATTTTGATGTCTGCTGTATGTTAAAGGATTGTTATGTCTTCTCAGAGAAATGACTTATTTATCATTATGTAATGTCCCTCTTTATCCCTAATAACTTGTGCTGTCTGAAATTAATATAGCCACTTCTACTTTCTTTGGATTAGTCTTAGCATACTCACCACCATTTGCTATCAATATGTATGTGTTTTTATATTTAAAGTTTCTTGTAGACAACATATAGTTGGATCTTGTTTTTTTTATCATCTCTAACACTCTGTTTTTTATGTGTATATTTAGAGTTTTGATGTTCAGAGTGAGGTAATGTGATTACCTTAGAATAACAAAATAATCCTAATTTTCCCTTTCCATGACTTGTATCATTACTGTCAATTATTTCATTTATATTATGTAGAAGCATATACCATAAGCACACATAAATACATTCTTGCTATTATTATTTTGAACAAACTGTCATCTATCAAATCAATTATGAATGAAAAAAAAACAAAAGCTTTTATTTTACTTACTTATTTCCTTCTCTGATGCTCTTTCTTAATTAATGCCCAAGTTTCAGACCTATATCATTTTGTTTTCTCTAATTTTTTTTTAACATTTCTTGTAAGGCAGATGTACTGGCAACAAATTCCCTCAATTTTTGTTTGAGAATGTCTTCACTTCTCTTTGACTTTTGAAGGATAATTTCATGCAGTGCAGAATTCGAGGTAAGTGTTGGTTTTCTTCTCTCAACAGTTTCACTATTTTACTCCAGTCTCTTCTTACTTCCATGATTTCTGAGTAGAAGTCAGATATAACTGATACCTTTGTTCCTTTATAGGCTTTTCCCCACATGTGGTATCTTTTGGGATTTTTTTTTTCCTTTGACTTGCTGAAGTTTGAATATGCCTTGGTGTAGTTTTATAAACATTCTTTTTTCCGCTTGACTTTCTCTGAGTTTCCTGGATCTTAGGTTTGATATCTCACATTAACTTCAAGAACTTCTCAGTCATAATTGTTTCAACTATATCTTCTGTTATTTTCTCTCTTCTCCTTCTGGTATTTCCATTACATGTAGGATACAGCTTTATTAGGTGTCCCCAAACTATTAGATATTGTGTTCTGTTTATTTCAGTCTTTCTCCTCCTTTTCAGTTTTGGAATCTTTTACTGAGATGTAAGCTCAGAGATTATTTCTTCATAGCTATTAGCAGCTATATTCATCTACTAATAAGCCCATCAAAGACATTCTTCAAAGCATTTTTGTCTCTATCATATCTTTTTTGGTTCTTAGAATTGCCATCATGCTAATTACTTTGCCCATTCGTTCTTGCATGTTGTGCATTTTAGTCATTAGAGCCCACAGCATATTAATCACAGCCCTGCTATATCTGATTTTAGTCTCAAGGCTTGCTCTGTCCTTTTAAAGTGTGTTTTTTGCCTTTTAGTCTGACTTGAAATTGTTTTCTTTATATCTGAACATGTTTTAGATTGAAACAACTGCTGTAAATAGACATTACTATTGTAGTGGTAAGGTATGGTGGAGAGGGAAGTGTTCTATAGCCCTATTATTAGGTCTCAGTCTTTTAGTGAGCCTGTTCCTTTGCACTGTAAAATTCACACATGATTCTCAGGTTTCTCCCTTTCTTTTCATTGAGATGGGATGACTGGAAAATGCATGTGTGAGTTGAATATTTCCCTTCCTCCATGTGGAAGGCTAGAGCTGGCTGGAGTTGGGTAATTTCCTTCCCCTAGGTCAATTAAGTTAAAATCCCAGTAAGTTAAATTCTGGTTATATAGTTTCTTCTGAAAACAGAACTTATTTAGAAGAGAACACTGCATTGTGTTTTTTTTTTATTTTTTTTATTGTTTTTGCCATACATTGTCATGATATCACCATGGGTTTACATATGCTTCCCCTCCGGAACCCCCCTCCCTCCTCCCTCCCCCCCGGGAAATCTCGCTGTACCAGCCCCGAGCATCAATCCTGGGCTGGCGATTGATTAGACACATGACAATTAACATGCTTCAATGCCCTTCTCCCATATCATCCCACCCTTACCCTCATCCCCAAAGTCCACGAGTCTATTCTATACATCTGCATTCCTTTTGCTGTCTCGCATGTTGAGTTCTCGTTACCGTCTTTCTAAATTCCATATATATGCGTTAATATACTGTATTGTTGTTTTTGCTTCTGGCTTACTTCACTCTGGATAATGGGCTCCAGTTTCGTCCATCTGAGTAGAGTTGCTTCAAATGAATTTTTTTTAATGCTGAGTAATATTCCATTGTGTATATGTACCACTGTTTTCTTATCCATTCATCAGTTGATGAGCATCTAGGTTGCTTCCATGTCTTGGCTATTGTAAACAATGCAGCGATGAACATTGGGGTACACGTGGCTCTTTCAATTCTGGTTTCCTCGGTGTATATGCCCAGCAGTGGGATTGCTGGGTCATATGGCAGGTCTATTTGCAGCTTGCATTGTGTTTTAAAATGGTTCCTTTCCACCATTTCCTGACAGAACTCTGAGGGGATTTTTCACTGATATTTGCTGCAAGAACCTGGTTAAGCTACTAGAGGTAGAACTCATAAAAGTGTGCTCCTCCTCCAATGGATTTTCTCAGAGTCTTTTTTTTCCTCAGACTTGCCTACACTGGGCCTCCAGCAATTTTTCAATTATAGTTCATGTTTTCCTACCCTCGCACTTGTTCCCACAGGGACCTCTTCTTGTGGGTTTTGCACTGGCTAGTGTGATTCTCTGGATTTTCATGTTGTCTCTTGAATTTTGGGTGCTATGTTCTGTTCTGTGACCTTACTTCACTTATAGATCTAAGAGGAGTTGTTGATTTTTCAATTTGTTCAGCTTTTTACTTGTTAGGAAGAATTGGGCTGCTTCCAAGTTCCTTACATATCAAAATTGAAACCAGATGTCTTATTGATTTTTTTCCTACATTTATTTCAGTATTGAATAGTGAGTATAGAAGACTTTCTTTTCTTGTTCTTTTAATTCATTTTATAATTATGGAAAAAACCAGTTTTTAAGAGCAAAGAATACAGAAATTATTTGAATGTTAAAGCAATAAAAATAAATCAAAAGAAAGTAAAAATTAAATATTAATTAAACAGTATGTCCCTTCCATGCAGTCTCATGTTTGTGTATCTGCAATGTTCATGTGAGGAAATGGAAGGAAAGAGTCATTTATTTGCATTAAAAATGTATTTTGAAAAATCTTAAATTCTTTTACTATGCTTGCAAGGATGAATTATGGGTGGAATATCTTTGTAAAACTTAGATTAAAATATTAAACAAACTTCCACAGGAAAGCAATGGGACAAAACATGCAGTAACATTTATTGTTGTTTAAATTTTACCCTAGTTATAAACAGGTAAAAATGTAAATGGACATTCATGGCAGTCCTGGCACAAATGTGAATAATGAGCAGTTCATCTAAATTTGGAAATAAATTTCATGGATGAAGTTTTTCATATAAGAAAGTAAATAGTTTAACTCATTAATTATTTATTTACTGATTGGCCTCCAGTTCTAAGCCTGTGCCTTTACTAAGTTCAAAATTTGAAATAGGTGAGTTTATCTCTCTGAGAATAATTTTATTCAATTTTGAAGTAAGGGGATTAGGTTTTATGCAGGCCTTTTTGATATTTAATAAGAATCAACTATGTGGCAAGCAGTGTGCTAGAAGACATTTCACAAATTTTATTTAATCTTGTCTATAACTAAGTGAGGTAGGGTTTCTCATCCTCATTTTACAAATAAGGCAACAGATATTTTGTGTTAAGTACTCTAAGTTCTCCTAGTTTTTATCTAAAAGACTGCTAGTAAACAACTCTACAAGTTTCTTTGAATAAATAAACTCAAAAAGATGTTAGAGTTTGTGCTCAAACAGTCCTATCACACTACTAGAGTATATGGTTCTTGGTACTCTAACCTGCTGTTCTAGCTGATTATCAATTTTACCATTTCCTGTAGGTAAACAATATTGGTGAAAATATCACCTAGATTTAATATTCAAATTATTAAATAATATCAAAATTATTAAATTCAAATTATAAAATCATTAGTCAAGCTTTCACTTTCCCAGTATGAAGTCTTACCAGGCAGAGATTACTGAAGAAAAGATGGAGAGAATGGTCCCTCAGTGAAAATCTTTAATAATTCACTTCAAAATAAATCCAAATTTGTTGGAAAATCTGAATTTATTGAAAGAGATCCTTTGGAAAATTGAGATATTTTTCTGCAGATGATATGAAGTTAATTAGAAAACCGAAGGAAAATTTTTGAAACATGTTTTCATGTAGCAACACAGTAGCAAGGTAATAGAAGAAAATTCATTGCTTTCAGTTGGGTAGATGACTAAAAGCAATTTGGATTTTAGAAGCAAATCAGTGTCTTAAATAGCAGGATACTGTTTTCTATAACTTTCAAGACTAGGTTATTTTGAGTAAAAAACAAAAACATTGGGGTGGTTTATTATATCATTAGGATGCTAATATTGTATTTTTCAGAAAAGTAGTGATCATGTCTTAAATAGGAATTTTTCGTATAGGTGTCCTCCACAAAAATTTTGTTTCTGAGAACATGTATTACATAATGTTAAATGCAGTTTGTAACATAGTTTTAGGTGATTATAAATTTTCATTATTTTCCTCAAGAAAGATAGGTTCTCACAATCTGCCTATATTGGAATTTCATTTTTTAATCAAAGAAAATATATACTTACAAAAAAATTTCCCCTAAACTATACTTTTGGTCATAGAAGAAAAATTCCAGTTACAAAAACATTGAATATTCAAGAGCAAATGAAAGTCTATATAACTGTAGACTGATGCGTCTCAACTTTGACTACACATTGCAATCACACAGAGCATTTTAAAAAATTCCAATGCTCAAAATGCATATAAAGCAAATTAATCCAGTATCTCTGGGGGAGGGAGCCAGTCCTCAGTACTTTTTAAAGCTCCCTCTCTGTTACGTGTAGGTAGCCAAGTTCCAGAATAGCTGCTCTAGGCAGTTATGATCAGCTTCATTTATTTCCTCTAGGGCCTTACTCCCACCATTGTAACACATTAGTCACTTAGTGGGGTTTTTGCTATTCCTGAGGGCTGCATTGTCTCAGTTGTGAGAGTCAGTTTAAAAAATAAATTGGGAGAAATTTTTGGAAGGCCTGTAAACTGCTACTAATTTCTTGATTCTGTGTTGGATATAACTAAACTTGGGAAATTCATATAACAGATTTCCAGCTTGCAATGTGATTAAAGAAACAAGACTTATACACATCATAATGATGAAGAATAAATGAAGGCAGTTTGTAGGGATGCCCCAATTGGTTATCACTTATTAGGAGGAAAATAAGTACACAGAAAAAGCAAGAGATTCTTGTGGAATTTTGCAGCTAGAGCTTTCAAATACGAGGTGAAATCTCGGTTAGATATTGTTTGGAGGACAGATGTGGACTGCTTAAATAATAATCAGGACAACAAAGATTTTCCCAAGTAGTTTGTGCATATAGTCTAACAGATTTGTTTGGTACATCTCTGCTGCCATAAGCATCTGTACTCATAAAGATTTTAGTGTTTCCAAAGCCACTTCAAAAGCAGAAAAATTACTGACTTTTCCCTTCAAGATGATTGTTGATAGGTGCTATCGTAGTGATGTCTGTATTCTATTATATTGGTGATTGGATAACCACAGCTTGAGGCTCCCATGTCCTGTTGAGTTTGCTCTTCTTTGAGGGGTATGTGACTCTTACATTGCTAAAGAGTAGTGGTGCCTTAGATAGTTAGGCTTCTTTTTCAGGAAAATAAAAATACCCTGCTCCCCAAATTTCAGTAGCTTATATATGCCTCTTTTCTTGATATGTATTGTTCCCAGTCACTCAGTTGTGACCAAAGCTTTTCAGCCCCATGGACTATAGTGCTCCAGCCTCCCCTGTCCATGGAATTTTCCAATCAAGAATACTGGAGTGGGTTGCAATGCCTTCCTCCAGAGAATTTTCCTGACCCAGAGATTGAACCCACATCTCCAGCACTGGCAGGCAGATTCTTTACCACTGTGCCAGCGTTTACCAACTGTTTGCAAAAATTACTTATTTTGGAAGAATGTCATAAATATGGAAACTGTCTGGGGGTTGTAAGCAATTATGAATATAAATACCTTGTTATATTCTTCTCACTCATTTTTTGAGCTATAAATGAGACTAATCCCCAATTCTGATGCAATAGACAATGTTCTAAAAATTAAATTATAAAAAAGAAGTTAAATAAGTGGAAATCTCTTGATAGGGATGTATTTTTATGTGAGGGACCATCTATCCATACAGAAAATAAGCTTCACTCTCAGTGTCTGTCCTCACACATTTTAGCCCCTAAGATGTGTCTGACTCTTTGTGACACCATGGACTGTAGGCCACCAGGCTCCTCTGTCCATGGAATTCTCTAGGCAAAAAACTGGAATGGGTTGCAACGTCCTTTTCCAGGGGATCTTCTGACCCAGAGATTGAACTCCTGTCTCCTGAATTTGCAGGCTGCTTCTTTGCCACTGAGCCATCTGGGAGGCTGTTCCCACCAGTACTTATCCTGAATATTCTGACTTAAGGGAAGAATTCCAGCATGGCTAGGTAGCATAGATGTCTACAATGTTTTGTTCCAAATGATGCTCAAAGGTCCAAAAAGAATTGACATAGATGACTTAAGACCAGGTGGTATCTGGAGATAAAGGAAAAATCAATCTCATTTTGTACTTGCCTGTCTGTTTTCTGTGTTCTTCCATGCCTTTTGATGCTGCCTAAAGCTATGTATACTCAAAAACCAAAGTGATGACAAAATCGAGTCATTAGTATCATTAGCACTTGTCATCAATCAGCCAAGATTGATCAGTTAGTCCTGATCTCTTTGGATAACACCCAGTGGTTTTGGAAAACATGAAGGCAGAGCTTAGGGAAAAGTTCACATAATTAACCATGAGGGTAAATGCAGCCATTGTCAAAGAGGAACGGTATAAAATCTGAAGATAGACATGCATGGAAATCATAGGAAAGAATAAGAAAGAACAGATGATATTTATAAAGAAGATATATTTTCAAATCTAAAATTTATATGCATTTAACAGCATTTCCTTTTTTCACCATTTATCCAGCTCCTGGAAATAATTATTCTAGTTTTTGATTCCATTAATCTAACTATATTAGATACCTCATATGAATAAAATTATATAGTATTTTCATTTTGTGACTGGCCTGTTTCACTTACCAAAATTTCCTCAAACTTTATCCATGTTATTGCATGTAGCAGAATATCCTTCATTTCTAAAGCTAAGTAATACTTTACAGCATATATATACAATATTTGCTTTTCCATTAATCTATTAATGGACATTTGGGTTGGTCCTACCTGTTTGCTATTGGAAATACTATCCAATAGCATCATGAATAGAAGTGACATCATTCCTTTGTTCCTGGCCTTAGAGGAAAAGCATTTAATCTTTCACTATTGAGTCTGTACGGCACTGGGGTGATGTTGAGGAGATACCCCATGTATAAGGGCAAAGGAAAAGCCCCAACAAGATGGTAAGAGGGGTGAAACGACATTTAGAATCAAAACCCATACCCGCCAGAGATGCTCAGAGGGCTCAGACAAACCTTGTGTACACCAGGACCCAGAGATCGCAAAGAAACGGAGACAGAACAGTGCTTGAGTGTTTCCTGCAGAGGTATGGGTCAGCAGTAGACTGCTGCAAGTGCTCTGGATGCAGCAGACCTGGGCATGGCATAAGCCCTCTTGGAGGAGGTTGCCATTAACCCCACCATAGAGCTGCCAGAACTTACACAGGAATGGGAAACAGACTCTTCAAGGGCAAAAACAAAACCTTGTGTGCACCAGGACCCAGGAGAAAGGAGCAGTGACCCCACAAGAGACTGACCCAGACTTGCCTGTGAGTGTCCAGGAGTCCCTGATGGAGGTGTGGGTGGGCAGTGGCCTGCTACAGGGTTGGGGGCACTATGTGGAGGAGTGCATGCAAGGGACCTTTTGAAGGAGGTCGCCATTATCTTCATTACCTCCATTGTAGTTTGGCCTCAGGTCAAATAACAGGGAGGGAACACAGCCCCACCCTTTGACAGAAAGTTGGGTTAAAGATTTACTGAGCTTGGCCCCACCCATCAGAACAAGACCCAGTTTCCCCCCCAGTCAGTCTCTCCCATCAGGAAGTTTCCATAAGCCTCTTATTCTTTTCCATCAAGGGCAAAGAGACTGAAAATCATAATCACAGAAAACTAAGCAATCTGACCACATGGAGCACAGCCTCGTCTAACTCAATGAAACTATGTGCCATGCTGTGTAGGGCCACCCAAGACGGACGGGTCATAGTGGAGAGTTCTGACAAAATGTGGTCCACTGGAGAAGAGAATGGCAAACCACTTCTTTATTCTTGCCTTGAGAACCCCATGAACAGTATGAAAAGGCAAAAAGATAGGACACTGAAAAATGAACTACCCAGGTCAGTAGGTGCCAAACATGCTACTGGAGATCAGTGGAGAAATAACTCCAGAAAGAAAGAAGAGACGGAGCCAAAGCAAAAACAACACCCGGTTGTGGATGTGACTGAGGATGGAAGTAAAGTCTGATGCTGTGAAGAGCAATATAGCATAGGAACCTGGAATGTTAGGTCCATGAATCAAGGAAAATTAAAAGTTGTCAAAAAGGAGATGGAAAGAATGAACACTGACATTTTAGGAATCAGTGAAATTAAATGGACTGGAATGGGTAAATTTAACTCAGATAACCATTATAGCTACTACTTTGGGCCCTTAGAAGAAATGGAATAGCCATTATAGTCAACAAAAGAGTCTTAAATGCAATACTTGGATACAATCTAAAAAATTATAGAACTATCTCTGTTCACTTCCAAGGCAAACCATTCAATATCACAGTAATCCAAGTCTATGCCCTGATCAATAATGCTGAAAAAGCTGAAGTTGAATGGTTCCATGATGACCTACAAGACCTTCTAGAACTAACACCCAAAAAAGATGTCCTTTTCATTGTACGGGACTGGAATACAAAAGTACGAAGTCAAGAAATACCTGGAGTAACAGGCAAATTTGGCCTTGGAGTACATAATGATGCAGGTCAAAGACTAACAGAGATTTGCCAAGAGAATGCACTAGTCATAGCAACAACCCTCTTCCAACAACACAAGAGAAGACTCTACACATGGACATCAACAGTTGGTCAATACTGACATCAGATTGATTATATTCTTTCCAGCCAAAGATGGAGAAGCTCTATACAGTCAGCGAAAACAAGAGTGGGAACTGACTGTGGCTCAGATCATGAACTCCTTATTGTCAAATTGAGAATTAAATGGAAGAAAGTAGGGAAAACCACTAGACCATTCAGGTATGACCTAAATCAAGTTACATATGACTATACAGTGGAAGTGACAAATAGATTCAAGGGATTAGATCTGATAGACAGAATGCCTGAAGAACTATGGATGGAGGTTCAGGACATTGTACAGGAGACAGGGATCAAGATCATTCCCAAGGGAAAGAAATGCAAAAAGGCAAAATGGTTGTCTGAAGAGGCCTATATGAAGAGGCCTTACATATAGCTGTGAAAATAAAAGAAGTGAAAGGCAAAGGAGAAAAAGAAAGATGTAACCATTTGAGTGCAGAGTTTTGAAGAATGGCAAGGAGAGATAAGAAAGCCTTCCTCAGTGATAAATGCAAAGAAATAATGGGAAACAATAGAATGGGAAAGACTAGAGATCTCTTCAAGAAAATTAGAGATATCAAGGGAATTTTCATGCAGAGATTGGCACAATAAAGGGCAGAAATGGTATGGACCTAAAAGAAGCAGAAGATACTAGGAAGAGGTGGCAAAAATACACAGAACTATACAGAAAAGATCTTCATGACCCAGATAATCATGATAGTGTGATCACTCACCTAGAGCCACACATCCTGGAATGTGAAGTAAAGTGGACCTAAGGAAGCATCCCTATAAACAAAGCTAGTGAAGGTGATGGAATTCCAGTTGAGCTATTTCAAATCCTGAAAGATGATGCTGTGAAAGTGCTGCACTCAATATGTCAGCAAATTTGTAAAACTCAGCAGTTGCTACAGGACTGGAAAAGGTAAGTTTTCATCCCAACCCAAAAGAAAGTCAATGCCAAAGAACACAATGACACTCATCTCACATGCTAGCAAAGTAATGCTCAAAATTCTCCAAGCCAGGCTTCAACAGTATATGAACATGAACTTCAAGATGTTCAAGCTGGATTTACAAAAGGCAGAGGAACCAAAGCTCAAATTGCCAACATCTGTTGGATCATTGAAAAAGCAAAAGAGTTCCTGAAAAAATCTACTTCTGCTTTCTTGACTATGCCAAAGCCTTTGACTGTGTGGATCACAACAAACTGTGGAAAATTCTGAGAGAGAAGGGAATACCAGACCACCTCACCTGCCTCCTGAGAAATCTGTATGCAGATCAAGAAGCAACAGTTAGAACTGGACTTGGGACAACAGACTGGTTCCAAGTAGGAAAAGGACTACATCAAGGCTGTATATTGTCACCCTCCTTATTTAACTTATATATAGAGTACATCATGTAAAACGCTGGGCTGGATAAAGCACAATTGAAATCAAGATTGCTGGGAGAAATATCAATAACCTCAGATATGCAGATGGCACCACCTTTATGGCAGAAAGCAAAGAAGAACTAAAGAGCCTCTTTATGAAATCTTTTGAAAGAGGAGAGTGAAAAAGTCTTAAAGGTCAACATTCAGAAAGCTAAGATCATGGCATCCTGTCCCATCACTTCATGGCAGATAGATGGGGAAACAATGGAAACAATGAGAGAGTTAATTTTCTTGGCCTTCAAAATCACTGCAGATGGTGACTGCAGTCATGAAATTAAAAGACGCTTGCTCCTTGGAAGAAAAGTTATGACCAACCTAGACAGCTTATTAAAAAGCAGAGAAATCCGTCTAGTCAAATCTTTGGTTTTTCCAGTAGTCATGGATGGATGTGAGAGTTGGACTATAATGAAAGCTGAGCACTTAAGAATGGATGCTTTTGAACTGTGGTGTTAGAGAAGACTCTTGTGAGTCTCTTGGACAGCAGGGAGAACCAACCAGTCCATCCTAAAGGAGATCAGTCCTGGGTGCTCATTGGAAGGACTGATGCTGAAGCTGAAACTCCAATAATTTGGCCACCTGATGTGAAGAACTGACTCATTTGAAAAGACCCTAATGCTGGGGAAATTGAAGGAGGGATGAGAAGGGGACGACAGAGGATGAGATGGTTGGATGGCTTCACCGACTCGATGGACATGAGTTTGAGTAAGCTTTGGAAGTTATTTGTGGACAGGGAAGCCTGGCGTGCTGAAGTCCATGGGGGAAAAAAAGAGTGCATGACTGGACTGACCTGATTGAGTATAAAGTTTGCAATGGACTTTTCATAAATTGCCTTTATTATGCTAAAGTAGTTTATGCCTTTTTTCATTGTTTTTCCTTTTCTAATTTGCTCAGTGTTTTTACTATTAAATTTTTGAATTATTTAGAATTCATTTTCTGCCCCAATTAACATTATCATTTTGTTTTGTCATTTTTTAATGTGATATATTATATTGATTTTCATATGTTAAACCATCCTTGTATTTCAAAACAAATCCCATTTGATCATGGTACATAGTCTTTTTAATGTGCTGTGCAACTTAGTTTGCTAGTGTTTTGTTGAAAATTTCTGCTTCAGAATGCATCAGGCCTGCTAGTCTGTAATTTCACCTTTTTACAGTCTTTGTCTGGTTTTGATATAACATTTATACAGACATATATATATATATATATATATATGAAAGCCATAGAGACTGGTTTTTCTGGTTTTGTTATTATATATATATATATATATATATATATATATATATATATATGTCTTTGTTAATCTATCTAAGTTTGGTCATTTTTTTTTTCACCTTTTCAAAACACTAATTCTTATTTTTGCTGATTTTTGTCATTTTTTTTCTATTCTCTATTTCATTGATCTCTTCTCTAACATTATTTACCTCCTTCTGTTAGCTTTCGTTTACTTTCTTCTTTTTCTACCTTGTTGAGTTGTACATTTACTTGTTGAATTGAGATCTTTCTTCTTTTTAAGTGTACACACTTAAAAGTATTGGCAGTGCTTTCACTGCAACTAGCAAGTTTTGAAATATTTTGTTTTCATTTTCACTTTTCCCAAAATACTTTCTAATTTCCCTTTTGACTTCTTATTGAGCTACTGGAATTTCAAAAGTATACTTAATAATTTCCACATAATTGTGGATTTTCCAGTCTTCTTTGTCCTGTGGACTTAATCCCTGCCCCCTCCCCCCAATTCATATGCTGAAATCCTTGCCCTCAGTGCATGGGACCCTTGGAAGATAATTAGGTTTAGATTAGTTCATGAGGGTAAGACCCTTATTATGGGATCAGTGCCTGCATAAGAGGTAACAGGAAGCTTGCTCTCTTTCTTTCTTCCATGTAAGGACACAAAAAGTAGGTGGCCATCCTGGTAAAACCTAGAATGAGTACTCTTATTAGAATTTGACTTTTCTGGCAATCTGATCTTATATATCAACCCATTAGAACAGTTATAAAATAAATTTTGCTTTTTAAATCCACTCTGTCTATAGAATTTGTTGTGTCAGTCAACCAAACTAACACAGATTTTGATACCAAGAGTGGAGTGCTGCCATAACATACCTAAACACATAGAAGCAGTTTTGAACTGGGTAATGAGTAGAAGATGGAAGAGTTGTGAAGTCTGTGCTAGAAATATGGACATTAAGGGTGATTCTTGTAAGGTATTAGATGGTAATGAGGACAATGTTATTGGCATTTGGAAGAAAGCTGATTCTTGTTATAAAATGGTGAACAATTTGACTTAATTGTGTTCAGGTGTTCTTGAAAGACAGAATTTGGGAGCATTGAAATTGGATATTTAGCTGAGGAGATATTTGATTCCTCTTGAATATTTATAGTAAAATGCAAAATGAGAGGTGAATTGAGAAAGGAATTGGTAAGAAAAAAGTAAGCAGAACTTGAAGATCTGGAAAATTTTCTTCCTCTTCATATTGTAAAAAATGAGAAATCACATTCTGGAGAGAACACCAAGGGTTAGACTGTACTAGTGCTAAATAAATAACTTAAGAAACCATCTGAACAGAACCACTGACCTTTTGAACTGAAGCAGATGGAGATAGAATGAATTGAAACAAAGTGTCAGTCTTCCTGGATTAGATAGGATGGAACAATAGAACTATTCAGCAGTGTACATGTACTAATTTTAAGAAGAGAGAAAAATAACCCTATGGATGATTCAGGGATCATCAGTACCATTGCTTCAGTTTGAACCGGCCAGATGAATGGCCTCCAGCTTGAGTCTTGGGAGTGAGACTGTCAGGCAGAGTCAGGAATGCAGGACCACCAGTAGAGCTTTGATGGCAGGACTACCCAACAAGACTCTAATCTGGAAGCAGTTTAGAGTGTAAGATCCCTTTCCAGAATTGTGGAAGTGATGCTGCCACCCCTCTGGACTTAAATGCTGGAAGATCAAGCCAAAGAGGATTATTCTTGAGCCTTACAATATAATGAAATTTACTTCGCTAGGTTTTGAACTTGCTTGAAATCCATCACACCTTTCTTTATTCCAAATTCTCTCTGAGATAAGAATGTTTATCATATGCCTATCTCTCCATTGTATTTTGGAAGCACATAATCTGTCTCATTTCACAGGTTCATACCTAAATAGGAATGTTGCTGCAGTATAAATCATACCTGACGTTTCATCTGTATCTGGTTTGATGAGAGTTACATGATATATTGACTTTAGATTTTTGAGTTGATACTGGAACAATTTAAGAGTTTTTGTTTGATTTTTGGCTATAAGAGGTTTTTTTGGGGGGGGCTATTGAGATAGGATAAGAAAAGTGTTCCAAGGACTAATTTCAATGTGTCTGTGTGGAAGTTTCCCCACACAAGCAAATAATTATCAGATGCCAAAATAATGTCTGAGAAATCAAGTCAATTTTAACCCTATCTATGCAGAGATAGAACCAGATTCCATAGATAAAGGAATACATGCCAGTCACCAGCCCAGGTTGATACTTGTACTTCTAACCAACCAGCTACATAACACCATTTTTAGTTCAATTACTTTGCGAGAATTTTCACCTAGTCAAAGGCTTTGGCATAGTCAATAAAGCAGAAGTAGATGTTTTTATGGAACTCTCTTGCTTTTTTTGATGATCCGTTGGATGTTGGCAATTTGATCTCTGGTTCCTCTTCTTTTTCTAAAACCAACTTGAACATCTGGAAGTTCACAGTTCACGTACTGCTGAAGCCTGGCTTGGAGAATTTTGAGGATTACTTTACTAGCATGTGAGATGAGTGCAATTGTGCGGTATTTGAGCATTCTTTGGCATTATCTTTCCTTGGGATTGGAATGAAAACTTACCTTTTGTAGTCCTGTAGCAACTGCTGAGTTTTCCAAATTTGCTGACAGATGGAGTGCAGCAGTTCACAGCATCATCTTTCAGGATTTGAAATAGCTCAACTGGAATTCTATCACCTCCATTAGCTTTGTTCATAGTGATGCTTTCTAAGGCCCACTTGACTTCACATTCCAGGATGTCTAGCTCTAGGTGAGTGATCATCTGACCTGTCTGTCTCTTGAGAAACCTGTATGTAGGTCAGGAACAACAGTTAGAACTGGACATGGAACAACAGACTGGTTCCAAATAGGAAAAGGAGTACGTCAAGGCTGTATATTGTCACCCTGCTTATTTAACTTATATGCAGAGTACATCATGAGAAACACTGGGCTGAAACAAGCACAAGCTGGAATCAAGATTGCTGGGAGAAATATCAATAACCTCAGATATGCAGATGGCACAACCCTTATGGCAGAAAGTGAAGAGGAACTAAAAGGCCTCTTGCTGAGAGAGAAAGAGGAGAGTGAAAAAGTTGGCTTAAGGCTCAACATAAATAAAGCTAAGATCAAGGCATCTGGTCCCATCACTTCATGGGAAATAGATCGGGAAACAGTGGTAAAAGTGTCAGACTTTACTTTTGGGGGGCTCCAAAATCTCTGCAGATGGTGATTGCAGCCATGAAATCAAAAGACACCTACTCCTTGGAAGGAAAGTTATGGCCAACCTGGATAGCATATTAAAAAGCAGATACATTATTTTGCCAACAAATATCCGTCCAGTCAAGGCTATGGTTTTTCCAGTAGTCATGTATGGATGTGAGAGTTGGACAGTGAAAAAGGCTGAGCATGGAAGAATTGATGCTTTTGAACTGTGGTTTTGGAGATGACTCTTGAGAGTCCCTTGGACTGCAAGGAGATCCAACCAGTCCATCCTAAAGGAGATCAGTCCTGGGTGTTCATTGGAAGGACTGATGTTGAAGCTGAAACTCCAATCCTTTGGCCACTTCATGCGAAGAGTTAACTTATTGGAAAAGACCCTGATGCTGGGAAGGATTGGGGGCAGGAGGAGAAGGGGAAGACAGAGGATGAGATGGCTGGATGGCATCACCAACTCGATGAACATGGGTTTGGGTGGACTCTGGGAGTTGGTGATGGACAGGGAGGCCTGTCGTGCTGTGGTTCATGCGGTCGCAAAGAGTCGGACGTGACTGAGCAACTGAACTGAACTGAATTTGTGAAAGATGGTTTTGCTAGATATATGGTTCTTGGCTGAGAGTTTATTTTTCTCTTAGTACATTGAATGTAATCTCACTGAATTCTAGATGCCATATTTTTAAAATGAAAAGTTTGCTATTAATATTTTATATTTCCCTAGTAGGTAAAAGTGTCATTTTTTCCCCTGCTACTTCCAAGATTTTCTCTTTGTTTTAAAGACTAGTTTGTCTGAGTACTGCTACTTCTGCTTTCTTGTTGCTTCCATTTACAGGAAATATCCTTTTCCATCCCCTCACTTCCAGTCTATGTGTGTCTTTAGGTCTGAAATGAGCCTCTTATACACAGCAGATAGATGGATCTAGTTTATTTTTTAATCCAGTCAGCCACCATATGTCTTTTGATTGGAGCATTTAGTTCATTGGAATTTATAATAATTGATAGGTATGCACTCCAGTATTCTTGGGATTCCCTGGGGACTCAGCTGGTAAAAAATATGCCTGGAATGTGGGAGACCTGTGTTCGATTCCTGGGTTGCGAAGGTCCTCTGGAGAAGGGAAAGGCTACCCCCTCCAGTATTCTGTCCTGGAGAATTCCATGAACTATATAGTCCATGGGGTCACAAAGAGTTGGACATGACTAAGCGACTTTCTATTTCATGTACTTATTGCCATTTTATGACTTGTTTTCTGATTATTTCTGTAGTTCTTCTCTGCTTGTTTCTACATTTGTTTTTTACTTTTGTGGTTGGATGATTTTCTTTTATAGTATGCTTATGTTTGTTTCTTTTTAGTTTCTGTCTATCTATTATAGGTTTCTGTTGTGTGTTTACCATGGGTTCATATATGTTGAACAAAAATTACTTCAACTTGTTTTAAAGTAGTAGTGATTTAAGTTCAGATACATTCTAAATGATCACAGTTTTTACAATTTTCTCCCACATTTTGTGTTTTTGTCCTTAACTGTTTATTGTAGTTATAATTGTTTTTACAGTTTATTTACTTATTTTTTTGTCTTTTAGTGTTTGTATTGACTGAAGTGCTTGATCCTTAGTCCTTACTATATGTTTGGTTTTCCTAGTTGAATTTTCCCTTTCCTAAAGATTCTCACTTGTTTTACATTTAGAGAAGACTCTCTTTAACACTTCTTTCAGGGTAGGCTTAGTATTGATGAATTCTTTAAGTTTTTGTTTCTCTGAGAAATTATTTCTATTTCTATTCTAAATGATATTTCTGGGTAAAGTATCCTAGATTGTAGGTATTTTCCTTTTAGTGCTTTGAATATATCATGCCTTCTGGCCTGAAAAGTTTCTGCCAAAAAGTCTTATGGAAGTTTCCTTGTATATGACTCTTGGTATTTCTCCTTCTGCCTTCTCAATTGTCTCTTTAAATTTTTCCATTTTCATTATGTGTTTTTGTCTAGATCTGTATAAGTTCATCCTGTTTTCAATCCTCCATACTTCTGTTTCTTTCTTCAGGTTTGGGTAGCTTGTAGCTACAATTTCCTCAAATACATTTTTAACCCCTTCTCTCTCTTTTCCTTCTGGTAGCTATATAATCTGAATGTTGGTATTCTTAATGTTCTCCTTAAAAATCTCTTTAAATTTTTTAATATTTTTAAATTTGTATTTATTTTTTCCCTTACTAAGTGATTTCCATTATTCTATCTCTGGATAATGTATATATTCTTCTATATCAATTAGTCTGCCATTTTTGCCTTATAGGATTTTTTATATTTCAGGTATTGAATTTTTCCTTTCTAATTGTATCTTTTTGTTAAGGAATTCACTCTGTACATCAAGAAAAATAACAACACAGTTAATCTATATCCCTTAGACTTGGAATCTGAAAAAGAGTACGGGCGTGCTCGTGCTAAGTTGCTTCAGTCATGTCCAACTCTTTGCAACCCTGTGGACTGTGACTCACCAGGCTCCTCTGTCCATGGGTTTTTCCAGGAAAGAATACTGGAGTGGGTATTCAACTCACCAGAGTGGGTTGCCATTTTCTTCTCCAGAAAAAGAGTACAACTAAATGTATATAGCAAAAAGGAAACAAACTCATAGATGTAGAAAACAAACTAGTTGTTACCAATGAGAAGCATGAAGGGAGGGGTGTAAGCACAGGGAATTACAGCCATTATCTTTTAATAACTTTTAATAGAATACAAACTGTAAGAAATATTGAATCACTATGCTGTATATCTGAAACAAATATATTATTGTAAATCAACTGTACTTCAGTAAAAAAAAACCAAGGTTTTCTGTTTGTCTTTACATATCTTGGTAATGACTTATGAGTGTGGATGCCTTTGTTTTTATTCTGCTTATAATTTGTTGATCGTCTTAGATGTAGGAAATTTTTAACAATTCAGTCCTTCCGATGCATATTCACGACTGATTTTCTTTAGGATTGACTGCTTAGATCACTTTGAAGTCCAAGGGTCTCTCAAGAGTCTTTTCCAATGCCACAATTAAAAAGCATCAGTTCTTTGGTGCTCAGCCTTCTTATGGTCCAACTCTCACATCTGTACATGACTACTGAATAAACCATAGCTATGACTATACTGACCTTTGTTGGCAAATGGTGTCTCTGTTTTTTAAGATGCTCTCTAGATTTCTCATAGCTTTCCTACCAAAGAGCAAAATCTTTTAATTTTGTGGTTGCAGTCGCTGTTCACAGTGATTTGGGAGCCCAAGAAAAGAAAATCTTTTACTGCTCCCACTTTTTTCCCCTTCTGTTTGCCATGAAATGATGGGACAAGATGCCATGATCTTCATGTTTTGAATGTTGAGTTTTAAACCATAGAATAAAAAAAACAAAACAAACAAACAAAAAAAACCTGATGCTACCATTCTAGAGTACACTCTTCTCAGTGTTATTTTGTGTTTTCCTCATATAAGAATTATTATTTATCATATTTGTTTAACCACCATTTTTATCCTTGTCACTTGAACATTCATACTGATTCTTCTCTCATCTGTAGTTGTTTATCTCTGTTTTCTTTACTTGTAAGGTATTTATTATTATTATATAAATACATCTGCAAATCTTTTCCTGAATTTGTAATTCAGGTTTCTATATGGAGTTTTTTAGAACAATAATATTTTCGCTTGCTGTGTCACTGATCCTGTTCATGATGCCAGTTGTATCACTGTCCACACTGTTTGCTGAACCCAGTGTGCACAAGGCATAAGCTAAGAGGCCGGAAGAAGACTCGAGGAGCTGTAGAAACTGCAGACACATTTATTCTCTCCTAGCTGGCATGGCATCCATAACACAGTCTCTCTCCTGGCTGCCACAGCAGCTATAACATAACCATAATGCAGCCATAAGAGAGCCATAACTTAACTTCATATAACATGACTTTGAAGCTCTTCCAGTGTAGCCCCAATGAAACAGCAACCAGGGCTTTCACAATGCAGCTCATATAGGTGTAGTGCACACAGTAGCCCCTGTCCAAGCGAGTTCTTTGTGATGCACATGTGCAGTGCTAGAAATGATCTCATATTTATTATTTACAAAACACAGGGTGAAAGAGCCTGAACACGCCACCTTTGCTAATTTGCTCTGTCCCCACAATTGCATATAGAAAGAACTGTCAGAAGTTTCCTTTGTGTTTCTTTGCTTTTGTATCTCAAGAAGTCCTTTCCTAACCTGTTCACAGTCTTTAAAATCAATGTTGTTTCTGTATTTTTTCAATCTCTAACTTATAATTTCAAGTCTAGGTGTTCTGTTCATTTGAAATGCATATGTGTATTTGCTTTTCCCCCTATAAATTTATAGCATTAACCCCAGCAATAGTTATTGACAAGTTCCTTTGTACCTTTACAGTACAGTGAGTACAGTATACTCACTTTCCATACATATGTTGTCTGTTTATGGAATCTCTTACTATGTTCTATTATCTAAATCAAT
>ML664659.1:1001476-1013670 GCA_007570785.1 Antilocapra americana | reverse complement strand
TAACTTGATGTAGTCTGTTTTCACAGATAATTTCTTCCTTCTTAATTCCCTTCCTCCTTCTTAGCTATTTCCATTTAAATTATTTTTCACATACATTGTATAAGCTGTGTACAATGTTGTGTCTTCCTAACTAGAATCATATGCTTGTTTTCATTTATTCTGGTATAAGTCAAAATTCCTAATGTATTTTATGTATTTGTTGTAGTTGGAAATGGGATCATTTTCATGATATTTTCAAAATGGTTACTGACATTATAAAACAATATTATTAATTTTTATATGTAGATTTTTATTTGGATAACTACTTGATCTCCTTGTAGGTCTAATTTTTTTTTCAGTGCATTTACTTGAATGCTCTAAAAAACAGTCATATTGATTATAAATAATTATCATTTTATGTCTTTCTAATATTTATAAAATTTAGCCTATACAATGAATCAAGAAAAATATATGTAGAATATAAATGTGCTTGAACTGTATTTGGTTATTAAGATTTTATCAATTTAAAATATGAGGTGGTGGCTATACCTGTTGTTATATTATCAGCAGAATGTTGAAATACAGAGTATTTTATGTTCCATAGTGTTTTAATAATATTCACCTATGAGAAAGTCTGAAACTGTTATATTTTTACTGGCTAATCTTCAACTCAATTACTTCTATTGTCTATTTTCTGTCTTCTTGTGTGTGTATGTATCTTTATATCTCTATATAAACTTCTTTAAATTTATAAACTCAAATTTATTGGTATAAGTTGCATATAATATTTTAATATATTCTATACATATAATTATATTTCCCTTCTCATCCCTAATATTAATTTTATCTTCTATCTACTTTTCTTAGAGCTTTAACTGTTTACTGGACTTATAAAATAAACTTACAGTACATAGAATTATCATACCACCCAGCAGTTTCACTACTGGATATATATTCCAAAGAACTGAAAGTAGGAACACAGTTTTACAGTTGTGTTCATAACAGTATTATTCATAGATGAATAATAGTGGTTGTCAAGGCCTAGTGGAGGATGCAATAAGGAGTTGTTGTTTAAGGGGTACAAAATTTCAGCCTGAGAAGGTGGTGGTGATGATTGTACAACAATGTGAATGTACTTAATGCCACTGAAGTGTACGTTATGAATACTGTGCATCTTGGTTATTATTTCATCTTGTTCTGTATTTATTATTATGTTTCAACTTGTAATGGTTTATTTTGTTGTTCTTTTTCTACCTACATTAAATGGATGCTTTTGTCATCTCTTCAATTTTCTTTTATTTTTTAATATATTTTTAAAGAATTTGGTGGTGTCAGGTCTTAATTGTGTCATGTTGGATTTTTTCCATGTGACCCATGAATTTTCTGATTGCGTCATGTGGGCTCAGTAGTTGTGGTTCATGGGCTCCAGAGTTCATTGACTTCAGGAGTGGCTCAGTGTTTGTGGTATGCAGGTTTAGTTGCTCCATGGTATGTAGGGTCTTAGTTCCCCAAGTAGGGATCCAACCTGTATCCCTTGCATTGCAAGGCAGATTCTTTACCACTGGTCCACCAGGGAAGTCTCTCATCTATATTCAGTTTCTTCTAATAATTTATGGCTTTTGGTTTTCTTTTGAGTATAGCTTTACTGAGTCTCAGACTTTACTCTCAATTTAATAAAAAATTAAATTTAATTAAATAAAAAATTAAATTAAATATTATTCTGTAATAGATAACATACAAGTAGGTGCTGTGATAAATAAATCTCAATGTTTTCTTAGACACAATAGAATTTTATTTTTTATTTATTTAACCCACAATGTGGTTTGATATTCTTAGGTGTCAAGTGGCCTTCCTCTTTGACTTACTCCTAACATTCAGTGTTCCATGTAGCTGTTGTGTTGCACTTCTCTTGGCAAAAATGTTAATGGTTTCTCCAGAATTTTTGTACAGTATGGTCCCAATTCTACATATGTTACTTGAGCACCTGTCATGTGAAGAGAAAATATTCAACACTCTGTTTGAAGGTGAAATGCTACAGCCTCTCCATTTATTTATTTAAAAGTATGTTTCTGAGTTTCTCTTTTGAGTTTTAGAATTTATTATGGCTTTAAGCATGCTATGTGATATCTTTACATGAGTCTCAGTTACTTAATATGAAAATTAAAGATGGTACTAATACTTACCCTAGGGTTGTAGGAACACTTAGCTGAAGGTTTACCTCAATATGCATTTATTATTGTTTTAGTTATTGTAATAGTAATGTTTATATAAGCATATATGTGTTAGTCACTCAGTAATGTACAACTCTTTGTGATCCCACAGACTGTAGCCTGCCAGGCTCCTTTGTCCATGAAATTCTCCAGGCAAGAATACTGGTGTGGGCTGTCATTTCCTTATATATAAGCATATATATCTATTGAAAATTTCATTTCTATTTTTTAAAGAAAGATTTATAACTAGTAACTGTTTTTAGATACTCAGAGTATTCAAGTTAATCAAAGTTACCCAATCTTTAACGAAAAGGTTAACTTCTAGTTTTAAAATCCTGAGGTCACTCTGGATTAAATCCCAAACCTAGTTCATAAAGTACATTCTTCCCAAGAGAATAAAAAACTAGAAATTAGGTAATGGAAGGTAAGGAATACAAAATAATTCCACTCAATCACTTGCAACTGAAACATCAATCAGGTGAAGGGTATAGTTACAAAGTATATAGTCTTCTCTGCCATCTCTGCTCAATTAGGATGCAGGATGAGAGGGAGGGAGAGCCTGATGACAAGACCATCAAAATGAAAGAGAAGGAAGAAAGGATTTGGTGAGAGATCTGACAAAAACAAATATTACAAAGTTTCTTTTGCAAGAAAACAGAGAAACTCATTTCCTGGCTGGGAAGAGTTGTGGTTCTACGTTTGAGTAATTGCCCTGCTTTAAGACAGGCAATTTCAGCTTTATTCTGAGGGAAGATGTTTTGGTAGAAGTCCATTAAGCACTGTCATGTATTTGTTTTCACTCTACTGGCATTGTGTATTTGCTCTTTGCTCCCTTACAAGATCCCCTCAGGGCTTGTATTGCTTCAGTTATTAACTTCATGCTGTAATTTGAAGTTTCTTTATTTCAATGTATTTGGCCCTTAACTCACGTTATTTTTATACAAAAGATACTTCTATAATCTAAGTGAAGTGAATAATTAAAGGAAATTCAAGTTCTGAATCACATCCATACCATCTAACCTCTAAGGAGCAAATATGTGTCATGGACATATGTCAGCTACTTAATTTGTGAGTGCCAGTACAATGTAGAGCCTTTTATTAAAAAGGTAGGCATTTCATGATGGTGACATGAGAGCATTAAACTAATTAGGGAGTCCTTCTGATGTCATGATACTCTATGATATAGGTTGCATACCCCTGAAACCATCCTTTATCATGGATGCTCTTCATTTGCTTTCAAATATGATAAGCCTGTGCAATCACCACTTGCCCAGGCCCCAGATTTCTCAAGTTGCATGGAAAACCACAATACACAGGCTTATTTTAAAATGGTTCTGTGGTACAGGTGGTAAACTGTTGTCTCAAACATACCACCCTTTTCCCCTTAACAAAACAATTTGGTCAATAGCTGGGCATTGTCCATCTGAAAAATGATGACACATTTCAGATTCCCTTGCTGTCAAGTATGGTCATATGAATAATTTCTGGCCAATAGGGTGTAAACAAAAGGGCTTCATGGGAGTTTTAATAAGTATAATTTAAGGGAGGGGACAGATTCTTCCTCAGTTCCATGCTCCTGTCTACTGACTAGAATGCGAATGGAATGGCTAGTTCAGTTCAGTTACTCAGTCGTGTCCAACTTTTTGTGACCCCATAGACTGCAACACACCAGACTTCCCTGTACAACACCAACTCCCAAATCTTACTCAAACTTATGTCCATTGAGTCGGTGATGCCATCCAACCATAATGGAATGGCTAGTTCAGTTCAGTCACTCAGTCGTGTCCGACTTTTTGTCACCCCATAGACTGCAACACACCAGGCTTCCCTATACAACACCAACTCCCAAAGCTTACTCAAACTCATGTCCATTGAGTCGGTGATGCCATCCAACCATCTCATCATCTGTCTCCCCCTTCTCTTCCCACCATCAATCTTTCCCAGCATCAGTATTTTTTCCAATGAGTCAGTTCTTCACATCATGTGGCCAAAGTATTGGAGCTTCAGCTCCAGCATCAGTCCTTCCAATGAATATTCAAGATTAATTGCCTTTGGGATTGACTGACTGGATCTCTTTGCAGTCCAAGGGACTCTCAAGGGTCTTCTCCGACACCATAGTCCAACCTACACATCCATATGTGACTACTGGAAAAACCATAGCTTTGACTAGATGGACCTTTGTTGTTAAAGTAATGTTTCTGCTTTGTAATATGCTGTCTAGGTTGGTCATAACTTTTCTTTCAAAGAGCAAGCATCTTTTAATTTCATGGCTGCAGTCACCATCTGCAGTGATTCTGGAGTACCCCAAAATAAAGTCTCTTACTGTTTCCATTGATTCCCTATCTATTTCCCATGAACTGATGGGACCATATGCCATGATCTTAGTTTTCTGAATGTTGAGCTTTAAGCCAATTTTTTCACTCTCCTCTTTCAGTTTCATCAAGAGGCTCTTTGGTTTTTCTTTGCCATCTGCCATAAGGGTGGTATCATCTGTGTATCTGAGGTTATTGTTATTTCTCCTGGAAATCTTGACTCCATCTTGTGCTTCATCCAGCCTATTATTTCTCATGATGTACTCTGCATATAAGTTAAATAAGCAGGATGGCAACATACAGCCTTGACATACTCCTTTCCTGATTGGGAACCAGTCTGTTGTTCCATGTCCATTTCTAACTGTTGCTTCTTGACCTGTATACAGATTTCTCAGGAGGCAGGTAAGGTGGTCTGGTATTCCCATATCTTTCAGAATTTTCCACAGTTTATTGTGACCCACACAGTCAAAGGCTTTGGTGTAGTCAATAAAGCAAAAGTAGACATTTTTCTGGAACTCTTGCTTTTTTGAGGATCCAACGGATGTTGGCAAATTGATCTCTGATTCCTCTGCCTTTTCTAAATCCAGCTTGGACATCTGGAAGTTCACAGTTCACGTACTGTTGAAGCCTGGCTTGGAGGATTTTGAGCATTACTTTACTAGTGTGTGAGATGAGTCCCATTGTGTGGTAGTCTGAGCATTCTTTGGCATTGTCTTTCTTTGGGATTGGAATGAAAACTGACCTTTCCCATTCCTGTGGCCACTGCTAAGTTTTCCAAATTTGCTGGCATATTGAGCGCAGCACTTTAACAGCATCATTTTTCAAGATTTGAAAAAGCTCAACTGGAACTCCATCACTTCCACTAGCTTTGCTCGTAGTAATTCCATAAAGAATGAAGATATGGAGCCAAAGCAAACACCTCAACCAGCTGTGGATGTGACTGGTGATGGAAGTAATGTCTGATGCTGTAAAGAACAATATGGCATAGGAACCTGGAATGTTAGGTCCGTGAGTCAAGGTAAATTGAAAGTGATCAAACAGGAGATGGCAAGACTGAACATTGACATTTTAGGAATCAGTGAACTAAAATTGATTGCAATGGGTGACCATTTTATCTACTAGTGGGCAAGAATCCCTTAGAAGAAATGAAGTAACCATCATAGTCAACAAAAGAGTCTGGAATGGCTAGAGTTGAGACAAATTTATTGCACATACATTATATTGTTTAGCTAATTTTTGCCTGATGAAAATTCAAATTTTCCTTAAATACTTCAGTGTTGTGAACATTGGTAAACTAAGCATTTTGAACCTATACTCTTTGTACTTATCCTTGTCTTAGGTAGATACTGAGAAATAGACTTTCTAAATGAAAGAATATGCATATCTTCATGGAAAATTTGTCTTTAAATTGGATTTATTAAATTATGTTCCCATCAACAGCTTATTCATTTGAAAAAATATTGAATTTTTGATATTTAAGGTAGTAGGTATGCTAAAGAGAAAACTGAAATATGTTTATGATTAAATTTTAATTCTAAAAGGGAAAGTATATAATAAGCAAATCAATCTATAATTAGTATTACATTAAGTAGTAATAGTGATATAATATGGATAGCAGTGATAGGGATTAATATTATACAAAATGTTTAGGGAAGACTTAGTTTAGGAAATGCCATTTGAGCCAGAGACCAAATAAGAACAAAAAAGATATTATTCTTGACAAAGGAAACAGAAGATACATAGACCCTGATATTGAGACAAGCTTTCCTTGTTCTAGAAAGAAAATCCAGTGTTTTTGAGACATAATCTGCAAGGATAAGAGTAGTGTTAGATGAAGTTAAGAAAGGAGACAGGCTAGAGATTCCATAGGACTGTGAAAACCAGATAAAAGTGTTTGACTTTTTTTTTTCTAAATAAGACAATGTCATTCAAAGAGTTTAAGGAAGGGGAGGAGTGATGTTGATTTCTTTTTAAAAATGATTGCTTTGGACCCTAAATAATGAATGACTTGTTGAGATATAAGAGAAGCAAATAGACTACTTGTCTGTAGGATATTATGTAGCCCACACCCTGGTGAGATATGTTGGCAATTAAGTCTAGGGTGGATATAATGAAAATGAGGATAAGTGGATAAATTTGGACAATTTTAAGGACATAGCACAAGCTGGAATCAAGATTGCCGGGAGAAATATCAATAACCTTAGATATGCAGATGACACCACCCTTATGGCAGAAAGTGAAGAGGAACTAAAAAGCCTCTTGCTGAAAGTGAAAGAGGAGAGTGAAAAAATTGGCTTAAAGCTCAACATTCAGAAAACAGATCATGGCATCCGGTAATATCATTTCATGGAAAATAGATGGGGAAACAATGGAAACAGTGGATGACTTTATTTTGCTGGGCTCCAAAATCACTGCAGATGGTGATTGCAGTCATGAAATTAAAAGATGTTTACTCCTTGAAAGGAAACTTATGACCAACCTAGACATCATATTAAAAAGCAGAGACATCACTTAGTCAACAAATGTCCGTCTAGTCAAGGCTATGGTTTTTCCAGTGGTCATGTATGGATGTGAGAGTTGGACTATAAAGAAAGCTGAGTGCCAAAGAATTGATGCTTTTGAACTGTGGTGTTGGAGAAAACTCTTGAGAGTCCCTTGGACTGCAAGGAGATCCAACCAGTCCATCCTAAAGGAGATCAGTCCTGGGTGTTCATTGGAATGACTGATATTGAAGCTGAAATTCCAATACTTTGGCCACCTCATGCCAAGAGTTGACTCATTTGAAAAGACCCTGATGCTGGGAAAGATTGAGGGCAGGAGGAGAAGGGGACTACAGAAGATGAGATGGTTGGATGGCATCACCAACTCAATGGACATGGGTTTGAGTGGACTCTGGGATTTGGTGATGGACAGGGAGGCCTGTCGTGCTGTGGTTCATGGGGTCGCAAAGAGTTGGATACAACTGAGTGACTGAACTTAACTGAAGGATATAGTATAGACAGTTCCCCCCCGCCTTTCTGACTGTACCTTACAGCACGTGGGAATCTAGTTCCCTGACCAGAAATCAAATCTGAACCCTCAGCAGTGCAAGTATGGAGTCCCAACCACTGGACCACCAGGGAATCCCCTAGACAGGTTTTAGAAATGGGTCAGGTATCATAATCTGTTTCTTCTACTTTCGCTAAATATTTTAGATGATAAAATTATATATTTTTTCTGCCAATTGATGGGGTTAAAAATTGTATCTCTTAACCTGGAAATTTCATTTCCCTGATTACTGATAAAGCTGAGCATTCTTTTATGAAAAATTTAATCTTCTATAGATATCCACTACCTGTGTTATTTGCATGTATCCTCAGTTGGTAGTTTGTAATGTTTTCTTGATAAGAATTTTTTTGTTCATTATGCATGTCTCACATACTTTCTTCAGGTCCATCACTTGTCTTTTTAAACTTATTGTTATTTTGTTGTTGTTGTTAAAAATAAGGTCTTAAATTTAATATACTTAGATTCATCAGTCTCTCACTCAATTTTTACATCTTTTTTAGGAATACATTATGTAATTAAAGGAGATAAATCTGTCATATGCATTTAACTCATTTTATGAATTTTTAAATATTTGAGTCTTTAACCTATTTATAGTTTAAGTTTTTGAATACTTTAACCTATCTGTATTTTAAGTTTTTAATACTTGTTCTTAGAAATAAACATTACTTGGCCCATATGGATAGTTGTCCCAGTACTGCTGTATTGATTTAAAGTCATGTTTATTACAAATTCAACTTACATGTATTTTGACAAATAAATGTTTATTACTGATCACTTTTTTCTTTTATTGATGAACTTTAAAAGTCCTGTACAAATATAAAAATATTTTAATTAATATAAGTTTATAATGTATAAATTATAATTTATAATGGTACTTGATCATGCATTGACTTATCAGGTTCTGGAGGCAATTGATTATATTTGAATCTGAATTTTCTATTACTCACTGTATTCATTTGGAAAGTTATTTTTCCTATGCCTCAGATTTTTCAAATGTAAAGTGAAGATACCCTCCTAGGGTTGCTGTGAGAATTAAATTAGCTTTTTAGAAACAGATAAATATTTAGCTATGACCTAGTAAATCAACATTATTCAGAAGATAAGAAGGACAGATTGATGCTCTAAATTGAAAAGAACAAATAAAATGATCTCTGTCAATGACATGATCTTATACATAGAAAATCCTAAAGATTTCATGCATTTGCACAGACATATGACTAATAAATTGATTCAGTAAAGTTGCAGGATACAAAATCAACACATAAAAATCATTTGTATTTCTATACACCAGCAATAAACTATCTGAAAACAAAATTAAGAAAACAATCAAATCTATAGTAGCATAAAGAGGAATAAAAAAATTCTTAGGAGTAAATTTACCCAAGAAATGAAAGACTTGTACACTGACACCATAAAACACAAATGAAAGAAATGAAAGCAGACACAAATAGATGAACAGATACCTCATGTCCATGAAGTGGAAAAATTCATATTGTTAAAAGTCATACTATCCAACGTGATATAAATATCAAGTTCAATCCCCATCAAAATTCCAATGGCACTTCTTCCAGAAATAGAAAAAAAATTCTAAAATTCATATGGAATCACAGAAGACTTTAAACAGTCAAAGCAATTTTGAGCAAGAAAGCAAAGTTGGAGTCACCACACACCTTGCTTTTAAAATATATTACAAATCATCAGTAATGAAAACAATATGGTTAAGTGAAGTGAAGTGAATTTGCTCAGTTGTGCCCAACTCTTTGTGACCCCATGAACTGAAGCCTGTCAGGCTCCTCTGTCCATGGGATTTTCCAGGCAAGAATACTGGAGTGGGTTGCCATTTCCTTCCCCAAAACAATGTGGTACTAGCATAAAAATAGGCATCAAGATCAATATAACTGAATGCAGACCCAGATATAAACCTACCTATGTAGAGTGAACTGGTCTTTGAAAAGGGACAAGAATATACCATGAGGAAAAAGATAGTCTTTTCAACAAATTATGTTGGGAAAGCTGGATATTCACATGCGAAAGAGTGGAATTGGCACTTAGTTTATACCATATATTGAAAATAACTCAATATAGATTAAAGATTTAAACATAAGACCTGAAACTGTAAAACTTCTAGAAGAAAATAGGAAAAGATTCTTGACGTTGGTCTTGGCAATAATTTCTTGGATATGATACTAAAACACAGCAACAAGAGGAAAAAGAAAGTGGAACTACCCAAAACTAAAAGCTTCTGGACAAAAAAAAAAAAAAAAAGAAAGAAAAGGCAGCCTACAGAATGGGAGAACATATTTACAAACCACATATCAAAAAAGGGGTTAATATCTAAGATGTATAAAGAATTCATGTACATCAATAACAATAATAACCTGATAAAATAATAGGTAAAGAAACTGAATAGACAATTCTCGAAAGAAGACATCCAAATGGCCAACAGGTGTATGAAAAGATAGGCAACATCAGTAATCATCAGGGAACTGCAAATCAAAACCACAGTGAGGTATCATCTCTTATCAATTAGCATGGCTAAGCAGAAGAGAATATCTTATCAACAGAATAAAAGATAAAAGTGTTAGTAAGAATGCAGGGATAAGGGAACCCTTGTACCCTAGTGGTGGGAATGTAAAATGGTACAGTTGCTATGGAAAAAGATATGAAAGTTCCTTAAGAAATAAATTACCACATGATCCACAAATATCATTTCTGTGTATAGGAATATATAAAAGAAGGAAATCCTGCCATTTGTAAAACATGGATGAACCTGGAGACCATTATACTAAGTGAAATAAGGCAGACACAGAATTACAAATACTATATGATGCCACTTATATGAATAATCTAAAATAGCCATACTCATTGAAGCAGAGAGTAGGATGGTGGTTGTCAGGTTGTGGTGGGAGGAGGATATAGAGACATATTAGTCACAGGGTACAAAACTTCTTTTATGTAAGATGAACAAGTCTGAGAGATATACTATACAATATAGTTCCTATACTTAAACTATATTGTATACTTAAACTTTTGCTAAGAGAGTGGATCTTATTAATACATTGTGTTCTTACCACAAAAAATAATAAAGAGGGTGGGAGGAACCTCTGAAGGTGATATATATCCTTATAGTATAGACTGGTAAGAATTTCATGGATGTATATTTATGTCTAAATGTATCAAGTTGTATACATTAAATATGTACACATTTGTGTATGTCAATCACACCATAATAAATTGTTTTTTTTTAAAGAACAGATTGAGTTCCATAAGCATGCAACAGATTTAGCAAAAACTCAGAATGAGATTGAAAATTTATCCATACTGAAACATTTTGCAGGACGAAGAAAACCAGAAGCTGATTTAACATATAGGACCAATTCTATTTTTACTCTTTTTTACACTCAAAATTCAGATAGAAAGCATGGTTAAATGATGGTTTTTAAGTATTATTTATTTATTTATGTTTGCAGTGGGTCTTCTTTGTTGCATGTGGGCCTTCTCTAGTTGCAGCAAGTGGTGGCTACTCTTTATTGTGATGCATGGGCTTCTCATTGCGCTGGCTTCTCTTGTTGTGGAGTACAGGTTCCAGGTACATGGACTGCAGTAATTGCACCATGTGAGTTCAGTAGCTGCAGTTCAGAGACCCTAGAGTGTGAGCTCAGTAGTTGTGACCCAAGGCTTAGTTGCTCTGCAGCATGTAGAATCTTTCTAGACCAGGGATTGAAGTCATTTCTCCTGCACTGGCAGGCAGATTCTTATCTATTCCACCACCAGGGAGTTTCCAGATGATGTTATAAAACAGGCTTCCTTGTCCTTCACTATCTCCTGGAGTTTGCTCAAACTCATGTCCATTCATTGGTGATGCCATCCAACCATCTTATCCTTTGTTGTCCCCTTCTCCTCCTGCCCACAATCTTTCCCAGCATCAGGGTCTTTTCCAATGAGTCGGCTCTTCACATCAGGTGGCCAAACTATTGGAACTTCAGCTTCAGCAGCAGTCCTTCCAATGAACACCCAGGACTGATCTCCTTTAGGATGGACTGGTTGGATCTCCTTGCAGTCCAATGGACTCTCAAGAGTCTTCTCCAACACCACAGTTCAAAAGCATCAATTCTTCACTACTCAACTTTCTTTACAGTCCAACTCACACATCCATACATGTCTACTGGAAAAACCATAGCTTTGACTATATGGACCTTTATTGGCAATGTGATATCTTTGCTTTTTAATATGCTGTCTAGGTTTGTCAGGTGGCGCTAGTGGTAAAGAACTCTCCTAATGCAGGTTAGATGTAAGAGGCGCCAGTTCGATCCCTGTATCAGGAAGATTCCCTGGAGAAGAGAATGACAATCCACTCCAATATTCTTGCTTGGAGAATCCCATAGACAGAGGAACATGGCAGGCTAAAATCCATAGGGTCACATAGAGTGGGACATGACTGAAGTGACTTAGCATAGCATGGCATGGCACAGCTTTGTCATAACTTTTCTTCCAAGGAGCAAGTGTCTTTTAATTTCTTCGTAATTGGCTTGTTATGAAGATAAAGAAGCTTATAGGTATGGATTCCTGTCACAAGGCAGCTTCTGTATAGCACATGGAACTCTGCCCAATGTTATGTGGCAGGCTCAATGGGAGGGGAGTTTGG
>ML664659.1:965842-977378 GCA_007570785.1 Antilocapra americana | reverse complement strand
CAACCTAGATGCCCATCAACTGACGAATGGATAAGAAAGCTGTGGTATATATACACAATGGAATATTACTCAGCATTAAAAAAAAATTCATTTGAAGCAATTCTACTCAGATGGACGAAACTGGAGCCCATTATCCAGAGTGAAGTAAGCCAGAAGCAAAAACAACAATACAGTATATTAACACATATATATGGAATTTAGAAAGACAGTAACGAGAACCCAACATGGGAGACAACAAAAGGAACGCAGATGTATAGAATAGACTCGTGGACGTTGTGGATGAGGGTAAGGGTGGGATGATATGGGAGAAGGGCATTGAAGCATGTTAACTGTCATGTGTCTAATCAATCGCCAGCCCAGGATTGATGCTCGGGACTGGTGCAGCGAGATTTCCAGGAGGGGAGGGAGGAGGGACGGGGGTTCCGGTGGGGAAGCATATGTAAACCCATGGTGATATCATGACAATGTATGGCAAAAACAATAAAAAATTTAAAAAAATTAAAAAAAAGAGTCAAGAATAAAAAAAAAGAGATAATGTTATATTTTACCACATGATGTGCATGGAGTTCATTTTTTTTGTTGTTGTTGTTGATGGAAAGATACTGATATTGTCCAAAGCATGATTCTTTTTCTAAATTGAATTTTATTTGTCAAATACTATTTCATTTGCCTTGTTTTATGCTCCAAAATGTTTGTCTACATCCTTTATTGCTTAACGATGCTTGTACAGATTCTTCCTTTTTAGAAAATGAATATTGAAAAATTTTAGTAGTTTATTATAATGCTTGTATAATGCTATTTTAATCTTTATCTCAAATCTTACTCCAAAGGACTTTTGATGAAAGTTCATTCCATCACCAAAATGATCTGAAGGAATTTGAGTAACTATGATTGGATGTGCAGAGTAACTCTGTACAGTTCTTCATTGTTCTTTTTTTCTGTAATTGAGACAACTTCTCTTAGGCAAAACACATCAAGGTTTTTGCCTGGTCATTTTTATTTTATGTTCATTGCATACAGCATGTCTTATCTTCTTCCTGGTATGATTTCAGGCCTTATCAGGGAAGAACTTACCATGTCATAAAAACCTCTGATCAATTTTAGTTTGATATGACTATCTTTGCATTGCTGCTTTCAAATAGTATTGTGGTAAAGGGAATTAAAAATGGAATACCTACAGAAGTTGCTCAGAAAAAATTTGGGGGGGTTATTTTAGCATATCCTCTATATACTTCAATGAAACATATTTACATACATGCACTGAGAATGCCATTATTTGATGTATAAAAAAGGAGGGGTGTAGGAAAGAACAATGTATGAAAGTTAGTTACAAGATTAAAATCAGAACATTATATTCTGATTGGTGAATTGGTCATATCAGTAATGAATAGAGACTTCATTTAGGATGGTGTTACGTTTTTATTTTATCATAGACATAGTTTTAATTTACTTCAATGGGACTGAAATGTACCAAATCAATCCCATGTCTTTAAAGGAGGTCTCAAATAATAGATCCTGAATTACAGACAGTTTACAATTTATTTAAAATGCTCCTTGTATCTCAAAATACTGCTGCAAGATATAGTAAGAGCACATTCAGTTTAATTTGGGGTGTGGATAAATTTTCTATAGAGGCATTATGGATTCACAGATTACTGTCCATTCTAATGAATCTCCCATTTCAGTGCAAAGTGTTGCCCTTCATGCTTAATGAAGTGGAAAGCTGAGACTATCTGTTGCAGAATAGCATCCTCCAATTTGTTATCTCAAGGGGAAAAGCCATTTTTTTCCTAATCCTGAAAGTATTTTTCATGATGTGACAGCAATTAGGGATATTTTTGGCCAGTACAATAAGCAAGTAAACCAACCCATAAAACCAGGCTGTGGTATGAACATGTAGGTCAATCTTTCCACTTGATTTTGATTAACACTGTCATGAAAGACATATAAATCACTCATTTCCATCAAAGTCATGGTTATTCTGTGCCATTAAAATTCTACTGAATAAAAGAGACCTTTTTGTGATTTCATTGTGGATTTAGAAGAACCCAAAGGGGATTTCAGATTTTTTTTTCCTAATAATTCTTCCAATTTCCTTTAAAATTATTTAAGAAACCATTTTTTTGCCCTATAGAATTTTCACATTCCGAATTTTGTTAATTGCATCACCATGGCAACATTTAGGTTTAATCAGTTCTGTATTACATATAAATTGTATTAAGTCTCAAAATTATCAGCATCAGGTTAATATTTTGGAAGGTTATTTTAAGAGATGTCTGTGTTTTTGCCACCAGAAGGCAACTAATTTATATTTTTTAGTTGTTATTAGAACAGTGATAAGTCCCATTCATTACGAATTGCAATATGGTAATATTCTATCATTCCTTCTTTCTTAAATACTAAAGATAAAATTCCCTTCACCCATATTATTGTCACCACAGAAAGATGTCAGATCTCTAACTCCCAAATTTGTTTCCAAGACTGATGATGCCGCAAATATACTTATAAAATATGAAAAGTTATTTCTCACATGAAGCTTTCTGGGGAGAACATAGTAAATATGTTATGCTCCCAAGAAGAACTATGCATTGCTTGGCAGGCAGAAAACGTAATCTGGCTTGGGGTTTTATTGTGGTTAGAGGATGGGACTTTTGTGTGGGATCCTGAACATGGACAGAGGTTTGTGTGGTTTGAATATCCTACTGGCACAGAAGGAGGGAGCCACCATGTTTTTGTTTTGGAATTTTTAACCAGCTTGCCCAAATATGGTACAGAAAGGAAAGGGATGGGTAGAGATTAAAACTGTGTATGGTTACATGATATTCTAGGGAAAGATTTTTTTCTGCTCTGGTAATATTTACATGTATCAGTTTCTTCAAAGAGTCTCACATCAGTATTATCAGAGTTAGGACCTTCTCCATGGCAAAACTTGCTTTAAAAATGTATTTGTTTGTTTATTATTGAATGCAGCAGAATTTTTTAGAGCAGTTTAAGATGCACAAAAAATTGGAATAGAAGGTACAGAGATTTCCCACATATACCCTTCCCCCATATATTCATAAACTCTCTCAATATCAATGTGCTTACCAAAGTGGCACATTTGTTATAACTGATGAACATACATTGATACATCATATCAACCAGGGTCCATAATTTACATTAAGGTCTAAGTGTAGTACATTCTATAGGTTTTCAATAGTGGCATTTATTCCTCATTAGAGTATCTAATAGAAGACTTTCTTTGCTCTAAAAATCCTATGCTCTCCTTACTGTTCATCTTTCCTTTCCCTTTAACCCCTGCGACCACTGATCTTTTTACTGTCTTTACAGTTTTGCTTTTTCTATAATGTCATATAGTTTGAATCCTACAGTACATAACTTTTTCAGATTGACTTCCTAGATCATGTGATAAGAGTATGTTTAGCCATGTGAGAAGCTACCAAACTGCCTTCCAAAGTGTGTACCAGTTTAAAGTTCAATTAGCAATGAATGAGAGCTCCTGTTAATTCCTAAGCTTCTTGAACATTTTCTGTTGTCAGTTTTCTGGCATTTTACACATTCTTATAAGTATATAGTGGCATGTCATTGTTGTTTTTAACTTGTATTTCCATTATATGATGTGGCACATCTTTTCATATGGTCATCATCTGCATATCTTATTTGGTGAGGTGTCTGTCAAGGCCTTTGGCCCATTATTTAATCAGGTTGCTCATTTTCTTATTGTTGTGATTATTATTGAGTTTTTAAGATTGTATATTTTGGATAGCAGTTCTTTTTCAGCTATGTCTTTGCAAAAATTTTCTCCAGTCTGTGCATTGACTTTCATTCTCTTGACACTGTCTTTTGCAGGGCATAGATTTTTAATTTTAATTAAGTGCAGCTTAATTATTTTGTTTCATAGATTGTTTTGGGGGGTAATACTAAAAAGTTGTTAAAAAACAAGGTCATCTTGATTTATTTTCTAGGAATGTCATAATTTAGGATTTTATATTTATGTATATAATCCATTTTGAGTTCATTTTTCATAAACATTTTAAGGTTTTTGTCCAGATCCTTTTCTTCTTTTTTGCATATGGATATTCAGTTTTTTCAGCAACTTTTATTGAAAGAAAGCTGTATTGTATTGCTTTTGATCCTTTGTCAATGATCATTTGACTATGTGAAAAGTCAAAGTGTTAGTTTCTCAGTCTTATCTGACTCTTTGCAATCCCATGGGCTGTAGCCCACCAGGTTCCTCTGTCCATGGAATTCTCCAGACAAGAATGCTGGAATGGGTAGCCATCCCCTTCTCTAGGGGATCTTCCAGACCCAGGAGTTGAACCTGGGTCTCCCTCATTGCAGGCAGGTTCTTTACTGTCTGAGCTACCAGGGAAAATCCAAGTTGACTATACTAATGGGTATCTATTTCTGGGCTCTCTATTCTGTTACACTGTTCTATTTGTCTATTCTCACACCAGTACTATACTGTATTGAATACTTTAATTTTTATACTAAGTCTTGAAGTTGGATAGTGTCAGCTTTCAAAATTATCTTTCAATATTATGTTGATTATTCTGGACCTTTCACCTTTCCATGTAAACTTTAGAATCTACTTGTCAATATCCACAAAATACTTGCTTGGAATTGGGTTGGGATTGCATTGAATGCATAGATCAAGTTGAGAAGAACTGACATTTTTTACAATTTTGAGTCTTCCTATCCACGAACATGGACTCTCTCTCCATTTATTTTTCTCTTTGATTTCATTCATAAGGGTTTTGTTTTCACCCTATAGCTCTTATACACATTTTATTAGTTGTACACCAAACTATTTTAATTTTCTGGTAATAATGTAAGTGGTATTATATTTGTAGTTTCAAATTCCACTTGTTCATTGCTGGTATATAGGAAAGTGTCTTAGTTTGTAGAACTGCTATAGCAAGATACCATAGACTCAGTGGCTTATGAAAAATAGAAATTCATTTTGCATAGTTCTGAATACTGAAAGTCCAAGATCAGGGTGCCATCACGGTCAGGTGATGGCCCTCTTCTGGGTTGCAACTTTTTTGTTGTAGCCTTACATGGCAGAAGAGATAAGCAAGCTCTCTGGAGCCTCATTTCTAAGGCACCAATCCAATTTGTGAGGGCTCTGTTCTTATGACCTAATCACCTCCAAAATACCCCACCTCCTAATACCATTACCATTGCTGTTGTTGTTGTTCAGTCACTAAGTTGTGTCTGATTCTTTGTGACCCCATGGACTGCAGCATGCTAGGCTCACCAGTCCTCCACTACCTCTAAGAGTTTGCTCAGATTCACGTCCATTGAGTTGGTGATGGTATCTAACCATTTCATCCTCTGTTGTCCCCTTCTCCTTTTGCCTTCCATCTTTCCCAGCATCAGGGTCTTTTCCAATGGGTCAGCTCTTTGTATCAGATAGCCAAAGTATTGGAGCTTCAGCTGCAGCATCAGTCCTTCCAATGAATATTCAGGGTTGATTTCCTTTAGGATTGACTGGTTCAAACTCCTTGCAATCCAAGGGACTCTCAAGAGTCTTTTCCAGCACCACAATTCAAAAGCATCAATTCTTTGGTGATCAGCCTTCTTTACGATTCAACTGTCACAGCCATATATGACTACTGGAAAAACCATAGTTTTGACTATACAGAACTTTGCCAGCAAAGTGATGTCTCTGCTTTTTAACATGCTCTCTAGGTTTAGGGGTTAGAATTTGAATTTTTGAGTTTGGGGAGAGCACCAACATTCAGACAATAACAGAAAGTGACTGGCTTTTTTATAATAACATATTATGCAACACCTTGCTATAATTGCTTATTAGTTTCAGGATTTTTGTTACATAAATAATATTACCTTTTAAAGACAGTATTATTTCTTCTTTCCCCAATTTTGTACCTTTTGTTTCTTCTTATTAGCTGAGATTCCAGTATGATGTTGAAAAGAAGTGGTGAGCAGAGACATCCTTGCCTTTTCCCTAATCTTAGTGGGAAAGAAAATGTTTCTCAAAAAAAAAAAAAAAGAAAATGTTTCTCACCATTGTATTCTGAAAACAAAAATTGCAGGATTTCTATACTTTTAAATCTCTTAAGGTGTGTTTTATGGCCCAGAAAGTGTTATATCTTCGTTAGTCTTTCATTGACCTTGAGAATAACAAGCTATTGATATTACATGAATTAGTTTACAGATATCAATTAATCCAATTGGATGATGGTGCTGTTCAGTTCAACTATGGCCTTACTGATTTTCTTCCTGCTGGATCTCTCCATTTCTAATAGAAGGGTGTTGAAGTCTCTAAATAAAATAGTAGATTCATTTATTTCTCCTTGTAGTCCCATCAGTGTTTGCTTCCTATATTTAGATTCTCTGCTTTTAATTGCATATATGTTAATAGTTATATAAAACACCTTGGTGAATTGATGCCATTTTCTTTTGACTAGTGTCATCATAGTATTTTTGTTGTTGTTCAGTTGGTAAATTGTGTCCGACTCTTCATGATCCCATGGACTGCAGCATGCCAGTCTTCCCTGTCTGTCTTTCACTATCTGCTGGAGCTTGCTCAAACTCAAGTCCATAAAGTTGGTGATCCCATCCAATCATCTCATCCGATGTCATTCCCTTCTCCTTCTACATTCAATCTTTCCCAACATCAGGGTCTTTTCCAGTGAGTCAGTTATTCACATCAGGTGGTCAAAGTATTAGAGTTTCAGCTTCAGCATCAGTCCTTAAAATAAATATTCAGGACTGATTTCCTTTAGGATGGACTGGTTGGATCTCCTTGCAGTCCAAGGGACTCTCAGGAGTCTTCTCCAACACCACAGCTCAAAAGCATCAATTCTTTGGTGCTCAGCCTTCCTTATGGTCCAACTTTCACATCCATACATGATTGCTGGAAAAACCATAGCTTTGACTGATGTACCTTTGTCAGCAAAGTCAAGTCTCTGATTTTTAATATGCTGTCTAGGTTGGTAATAGCTTTTCTTCCAAGGAGCAAGCGTCTTTTAATTTCACTGCTGCAGTCACTATCTGTGGTGATTTTGGAGCCCAAGAAAATAAAGTCTGTCACTATTTCCATTGCTTCCCATCTATTTGCCATGAAGTGATGTGAATGGATGCCATGATCTTTGGTTTTATAATGATGCATTTTAAGTCAGCTTTTTCACTCTCCTCTTTCATCAAGAGGCTCTTTAGCTACTCTTCACTTTCTTCCATAAGGGTCATGTCATCTGCTTATCTGAGATTATTGATATTTCTCCCAGGAATCTTGATTCCAGCTTGTGTTTCATCTGTCCTGGCATTTCACATGATTTTCTCTGCATATAATTTAAATAAGAAGGGTGAGAATATACAGCTTTGTGACAATATATAGTACTCCTGTCCCAATTTTGAACCACTCTGTTGTTCCATGTCTGGTTCTAATGGTTGATTCTTGACCTGCATATAGGTTTCTCAGGAGGGAGGTGAGGTGGTCTGGTATTCCCATCTCTTGAAGAATTTTCCATAATTTGTTGTGATCCACACAAGGCTTTAGCATAGTCAATGAATCAGAAGTAGATGTTTCTCTGGAATTTTCTTGCTTTTTCTATGATCCAATGGATGTTGGCAATTTGATCTCTGGTTCCTCTGCCTTTTCTAAATCAAGCTTGTACATTTGGAAGTTCTTGGTTCAAGTGCTATTGAAGCCTAGCTTGGCAAAATTTGAGCATTACTTTGCCAGTGTGTGAGATGAGTGCAATTGTACAATAGTTTGAACATTCTTTGCCATTGGCTTTCTTTTGGATTGGCAAGAAAACTGACCTTTTCCAGTCCTGTGGCCACTGCTGAGTTTTCCAAATTTGCTGGCATATTGAGGTCAGCACTTTCACAGCATTATCTTTTAGGTTTTGAAATAGCTCAGCTGGAGTTCCATCAACTCCACTAGCTTTGACCACTTCCAATTTACCTTGATTCATGGACTTAACATTCCAGCTTCCAGTGCAATATTGTTCTTTACAGCATCAGAATTTACATCAATCACCAGTCACATCCACAAATGGGTGTTTTTTCCACTTTGGGTCAGCGTCTTCATTCCTTCTTGAGCTATTTCTCCAGTCTTTCCAGTAGCAATTTGGGCACCTACCGACCTGGGGAGTTCATCTTTCACTGTTGTATCTTTTTGCCTTTTCATACTATTCATGGGATTCTCAAGGCAAGATTGCAGAAGTGGTTTGCCATTCCCTTCTGCAGTGGATATTTTGTCAGAACTCTGCACCATGACCTTGGGTGGCCCTATATGGCCTGGCTCACAGTTTCACTGAGTTAGACAAGGCTGTGATCCATGTGATCAGTTTGGTTAGTTTTCTATGATAATGGTTTTCATTCTGTCTGCCCTCTGATGGATAAGGATCAGAGGCTTGTGGAAGGCTCCTGATGAAAGGTAATGAAACAGAAGTAGATATTTTCCTGGAATTCCCTTGTTTTCTCTATGATACAGTGAATGTTGCCAATTTGATCTCTGGTTCCTCTCCCTTTTCTAAACCCAGGTTGGGCAACTGGTAATTCTTGTTCATGAAATGCTAAAGCCTAACATGCAGAATTTTTTGAATATAATCTTATTAACATGGGAGATGTGTGCAATTGCCTGGTGATTTGAACATCCTTTAGTACTGCCCTTCATGCAAACTGGGATGACCTTTGTCAATTCTGTGGCCACTGCTGGGCTTTCCAGATTTCCTGACATATTGAGTGTAGCACTTTGATAGCATCATCTTTTAAGCTTTTAAATAGCTTTCTAGGATTCCATCACCTCTGCTAGCTTTATTAGCAGCATTGCATTCTAAGGCCCACTTGACTTCACACTCCATAATGTCTGGCTGTGGGTGAGTGACCATAATATCTGGCTATGGGTGAGTGGTTATCCGGGTCATTAAGATCTTTTTTTGTACAATGCTTCTGTGTATACTTCCCATCTCTTCTTGATCTCTCTTGCTTGTATTAGAGCTTTACAATTTCTGCCCTTTATTGTGTCCATCTTTGGATGAAATGTTCCTTTAATATTTCCAATTTTATTGAAGAGATCTCTAGTATTTCCCCTTCCATTGTTATCCTCTATTTCTTTGCATTATTTGTTGAAGAGGGCCTTCTTTTTTCTCCTTGCTATTCTCTAGAACTCTACATGTAGTTGAGTGTACCTTTCCCTTTCTTCCTTGCTTTTTGCTTCTCTTCTTTCTTCAGCTATTTGTAAAGCCTCCTCAAACAACCACTTTGCCTTTTTGCTTTTCCTTTCTTGGGATGGGATTGTTTGCTGTCTCCTATAGAATATTACAGACCTCTGTCCATAGTTCTTCAGTCACTTTGTTTGCTGGATCTAATCCCTTGAATATACTCATCACCGCCATGGTATATTTATAGGGGATTTGATTTAAGTCAAACCTGGCTGACCTAGTGGTTTTCCCCACTTTCTTTAGCTTAAGCCTGAATTTTGCTCTGAGAAGGTGGTGATCTGAGCCACAATCAGCTCCAGGTCTTATTTTTGCTAACTATATAGACCTTCTCCATCTTTGGCTACAAAGAATGTAATCAGTCTAATTTTGGTGTTGACTATTTGGTGATGTCCACGTGCAAAGTTGTATCTTGTGTTTTTGAAAAAGGGTGTTTTCTATAACAAGTGTATTCTCTTGTTATAATTCTGTTAGCTTTTGCCTTGCTTCATTTTGTACTCCAAGACCAAACTTGCCTGTTACTTAACTTTCTACATTTGCATTCCAATCCCTTATGATGACTAGGACATCTTTTTTGGTGTTAGTACTAAGAGGTCTTCTAGGTCTTCATGGAACTGATCAACCTCAGCTTCTTTGCCATCAGTGGTTGGGGCACAGACTTGAATTACTGTGATGTTGAATGGTTTGCCTTGGAAATGAACTGAGATGATTCTATCCTTTCTGAGGTTGCACTCAAGCCCTGCATTTCAGACTCTTGTTGATTATGAGGGTTACTTACTCCATTTCTTCTAAGGGATTCTTGCCCACAGTAGTAGATATAATGGTCATCTGAATTAAATTCACCCATTCTCATCTATTTTAGCTAACTGATTCCTAAGATAATGTTTACTCTTGCCATCTCCTGCTTGACCACCTCCAATGTACCTCGATTCATGGACTTAACATTCCAGGTTCCTATACAATACTGTTCTTTACAGCTTCGGATTTTACTTCCATCACCAGACATGTTCACAGCTGATCATTGTTTCCACTTTGGTCCAGCCACTTCATTCTTTTGGAAGCTATTAACAACTGCCCTCTGCTCTTCCCCAGTGGCATTTTGGACACTTTCTAACCTTGGGGACTCATCTTTCAATGTCATATCTTTTTGCCTTTTTATATAGTTCCTGTGGTTCTCATGGCAAATATACTGAGATGGCTTGCCATTCCCTCCTCCAGTGGACTATGTTTTTTTTCAGAACTCTCCACTATGGCCTGTACATCTTGGGTGGCCCTGCACAGCATGGCTCATAGCTTCATTGAGTTACACAAGTCCCTTCGCCACGACAAGGCAGTGATCCATGAAGGGACATCAGGGTACATACTTATTTAATTTTACTCTGTATGTGTCTTTATATTTCACATTGGTTTCTTGTAGACATCATATAATTGTGTCTTATTTTTTATCCACTTTAATGGTCTCTTTGATTTCAGTGGTTTAAACTCTCATTGATGTTAAAAGTGATTATTTCTGTATTGGGGTTAATATCTACCAGAATTTTATTGTTGTCTATTTGTTGACCTTGTGCTTTGTCCCTATTTTTGTCTTACACTTTTTCTGTTTTTTTGTTTTGTTTTGTTTTAATTGGGCATTTTATATTAATCCATTTCCCATTTCTTAATATGTCATTTGTACTTCTTTTTTGCTTATTTTAGAAGATTGTTTCACTCTGTTGATTGTTTTCTTTAGTGTATAGAAGCTTTTTAGCTTTATGAAATCCCACTTGTCTATTTTTGCTTTTGTTGCTTGTGTCATGTTCAAGAAAATTTTTGCCCAGACCAATTTCAAGAAGCTTTTCCCATGTTTTCTTTTATTAATTTTATGTTTTCAGGACTTAAGTGTAAATCTTTAATCTATTTGAGTTTTTTTGTGTGTGTGATGTGAGATAGTGGTCCATTTTCACAATTCTGCATGTGGTTATCCAATTTTCCCAGCACTATTTATTGAAAAGACTATTCTTTTCCTAAGAATACAATTGTGTATTCTTGCCCCATCATCTAGTCAAAGATCAGTTGGCCAGAAATGAGTGAGTTTATTTCTGGGCTATAAATTCTGTTCTTTTGATGTGTGTGTGTGTGTGTGTGTGTGTGTGTGTGTGTGTGTGTGTGTGTGTGCAAATTGGCTTCCCTGATAGCTCAGTTGGTAAAGAATCTGCTTGCAATGCAGGAGATCCTGGTTTGATTCCTAGTCAGCAAGATCTGCTGGAGAAAGGATAGGCTAGCACTCTTGTATTGTGGCCTGGAGAATTACATGGACTTTATAGTCATGGGGTTGCAAAGAGTCAGACATGATTGAGTGACTT